>PVJX010000817.1:187106-206164 GCA_004027295.1 Dolichotis patagonum
CTTCCTAGAGCTACTCTAACTGCTGTAAACCCCTCTCCAAGGGACCTTCCTAGAGCTACTCTAACTGCTGTAAACCCCTCTCCAAGGGACCTTCCTAGAGCTACTCTAACTGCTGTAAACCCCTCTCCAAGGGACCTTCCTAGAGCTACTCTAACTGCTGTAAACCCCTCTCCAAGGGACCTTCCTAGAGCTACTCTAACTGCTGAAAACCCCTCTCCAAGGGACCTTCCTAGAGCTACTCTAACTGCTGTAAACCCCTCTCTAAGCCTAACTGGGCAGTTTGCCCAGTGGAAAGTCATTCCTCAGAGGGAAGGGAGATGGCCAGCAATTTCCACTCCTGGAAGTATGGGAAGAAGTCTGGTTTCCTTTTCAGGCAGGTTTGCTATCATAAATGCACAGTAGCTACCGTGATCCTTGGAATTTGGATGTCTGGCATCCAAATTAGCCTGATCACTAGGCCCGTTTTTGATCTGGACATTGAGTGACGGTATTTTCAGATGAAATAGTGCGGAAATCAGTGGAATTTGAGGAAAGCAGGCAACCCTGGTAATCAGGCTGGGCCTCATTTAGGCAGCTGAAGAACTTAGAGCAGACAGAAGCCCAGGAGAAGGACCAGTTGTGGCATCAGCCCCTGCCCTGTCCCATCTTGCCCTTCTTGCCTGCAAACACCAGATTTGCGTCTTATAGTCACATGCAGTGTAGTTCTGATTTAGTTCTCTAGATGGCCTCCCAAAGCCCCACGCACTCATGCCCTTTGGACAAGTGATTGGATCGTGGTGGTATGATGCTTATCAATGGATTAACCCACTGATGAGTTTATTGCTAAATGTGATGCTGAAATACAATCTTGGCAGGAGGAGGTGGATTACTGTGGTTGTGGTTTGGGAGGGTCTATTTCCCTCCCACCTCCTTTAATCATACTCTGCTCACTGCTTGCCATGCCATGAGCAACCTTGTCCACCATGCCCCTCTGCCATGTCACCCTGCCCTAGAGCCAGGCAACTATGGACTGAAACCTCCATAAACTGTGGGCAAAATAAACTTCACTTTGTCCCAGCAACAAAGAAAGTAACCAAGACCTGCCAACTCCTCTCTTACTCTGTACACACGTCTGCTACTGCGTTTGTTTCTCTGGATAAGCCTGGTTTGACACCCTTTAAGGTCATTTTCTCTTGCCCTATATCCTGTCCTCTGCCCCTTCTGTGATACAGGGCAGAAATCCTGCTTGTTCTCCCCTTACCATTTTCCTGTGGTTCATTCAGCAAACCACTGTCTCTGGTTCATGGTTATACCTCAGGGCCTACGCCCCTGCACACAACAGATGATCAAAACTACGTTCTGAGCACAGTAACAAAAGAATGAATTGCTGGATCTCTCTGCTCTACAACTCTAGATGGACAAGGACAACGGTTTCCCCCAAAATGTCCTGTAACTCAGATCAGCACAGATGAGCTAGGTTTCTCCAGGGAGGCCCTGGGTGTTGTTGGTCTGCTGCAGAATGAACTCACTGGCTCTTTTGGGATCATTTCTTCAGGGGGTTGGGGTAGAGATAGTGTGGGCCCCCATGGGATACCCCCAAACCCAGGAGTGTGTTCTCCTGGCAGCACCATAGATGTGGTTTGGATCTGCAAGTATTTTGGCCTCTGCATGTGTCAGGTATGATTTTTCAATTCACAAGAGTTTGCTAAGAACCAAGGTTTATGGGTTCAAAAAGCCCAGGGGTAGACCTGTCACAAACCCTCTGGAGTGATGCAGGAAAGGCCTGGTGAGGCCAAGCAGGTGGGGAAGCTCTCCCCAGGAGTCTGTTTAGATCCAAGTCCGGTTAATCCCACATGCTCCAGGAGGAAGCAGACAGGGATCAGCAGTAAGGAACAGCCACTCCCAGCTGTGCGGAGGGACAATTAACAGCTTTCTAGCCCAGCTGGGCTGCTGAGGGGCAGGAAGTGGTAGGCTTGTCTCTGAAAACAGCCATCAGTCTCCTCTGGAGTGGCCGACAAGCCCCAAGAGCTCATATTGCGACAGCAATGGAGAAACCTTCAAGGGGCTCAAGATGATGAAGACCCTGCCCAAGCTGCTCAGGACTTTGGAGACTCTCCGCTTGGTGCCTAGGGAATGAAGACCCTCTTTAGTGCACTCAAGGAAATGGCTTTCCCAAAGGCTTCAGGGAAGTAAACACCTATTCCATTGTCTTAGTTACTTTTTACTCCTCGCTGAGACAAAATACCTGATGCCCAAAGTTGGGAAAGGAAAGGTTTATTTCTTACAGTTTTTGGAGGTTTCAGTCCATACTCTGTTGGCTCCAAGGCAGGGTGGCATGGCGGGGCCACAGTTCATGGCGGCTGCAAACAGCAAGCGGAAACCGGCAAGAGAGAGAGACACACCTTCTTCCTGCCATTACATCACATCCTGGCTCCACCCCTAGGCCGATGTAGCACTCACACCCCCAATCCAAGCACTAGTCAATGAACCAATCACAAATGCAATAATGCAAATACATGAGGCCTGGGGACCACCGACATAAACCATGACATTCCACCCCTGGCCCCCAAAGTCTCATGTACAACCTTTATACAAAAGATATTTAGTCCATCTCCAAGAGTTGCCAAAGTCCTAACATTTTCAGCATTGCTGAGAAGTCCAAGTCCCAAGTCTCCTCCAGTATCTATGGCAAACTCTTAACTGTAACCCCCTGTACAAGTGAAACAAGGTTAAACATTTCTAAAATGTAAAGACACAAAATAAACATTACCATTCCAAAAGTTACAAACAGGGGACTATAAAGTATTGGAAACAGCAAGTCCAACATCCAGCAGGGCAAACATTAAGTCCTAGAGTTCCATGCTCAGCATTTGAAGCAATCTGGTTGCAAGCTCCAAAAGGCTTTGGTGACTCCACCCCCATGGCACTTCCAGGGATTTCAGCTCCCGCAGCTTTTGTCTTAAACCCTCTCTGCTCAGTTTTTGCAGCTTTCCTTGGATGATCCAGGTTCTTGGCTTTTCCAAACTTCTGGGGTCTCCACTGCACCTTTGGCTTCACCCTTACATCTTTACAAATTGCCCTCTCAGGGGCACACTGCTTGGCCTCCCAGGCCCTTTGCAATTGAGGTGGAAGCCTTCTTACCCTCAGAATTTGTGCATTTTTCTTGCACCTAAAATCAGCACCATGTGGATGCCACCAAGGCCTGCTGCCAGCTGCAGCAGTAGCCAGGCTTTTCTCTCTCTTGGCTGTAGGGGTAGATTGCCTAGATCACTGGGCTCTGTGAACCCGATTGTGAAGGAAAGCTTTTCTATGTTGCCACCATTCTGGAACCTCATGTGGCCTCCCGTGCCATTCTGGAGCATGGTGCTCTGAAGCTTTCTCATCTGAGAAAATTCTTTCACTTTTGCAGTTTTGGGGCTGCAAAGGGTGGAGACCCGCTGTTTCCTGGGATGCCCTCTGGCCATCTTCCTTATCTCTCTGTTTCTTCTCAACAATTAAAGTCTCAGCTTTATCTTTACAATCCACAGCTTTACTGGAGTTTTCCTTCTGGCCAAACTCACAGTGTTTTAAATTATCCTGTTGGGCTCTTTGCTTTTGATTTGCAACATAGATCTGGCTAAAAGCCCCCAACAATAGCCATGCCACAGCTTCAACATTTGGCTGCCTTGAAATTTCCTTTGCCAGATTAATCAGTCCATTACCCTTAATCTCAGTCTCAGGCAAAGTCTCTGGACATGAGCAAAATGCAGACAAACTTTCTGCCAGGCCATAACACACATCATAGGGAGTCCAACAACCAATACAGTCCTCCTTCCCAGCAGAAACTCCCAAGCCTGGTCTTTACTATCAGGCTTTCTATCAGCTTTCTGGTCTCCTGAGCTCTGACCAGAATCTCCTCTACAGAACAACCTAAGTTGCTCCAGCTCTGTGCATCCAGGCGACATGTCTGAACCTTTCCAAACTCTGCCCACAAGCCATTTCCAAGGCCTCTCGAAAAACATGGTCAGGTATAGTCACAGCAATGACCCCACTCCTCAGTACCAAATTCTGTCTTAGTTACTTTTTACTCATCACTGAGACAGAATACCTGATGCCCAAAGCTGGGAAAGGAAAGGTTTATTTCTTACAGTTTTTGGAGGTTTCAGTCCATACTCAGTTGGCTCCAAGGCAGGATGGCATGGCGGGGCCACAGTTCATGGCGGCTGCAAACAGCAAGCGGAAACCAGCAAGAGAGAGAGAGACACACCTTCTTCCTGCCATTACATCACATCCTGGCTCCACCCCTAGGCTGGTGTAGCACTCACACCCCCAATCCATGCACTAGACAATGAACCAGTCACAAATGCACAATGCAAATACATGAGGTCTGGGGGCCACCAACATAAACAATGACACCTATGGTGCTTAAAGCAGTGGAGCCCTTTCCCATGGTACTCAAGGCAATAGAAAGCCTCTCCCTGGAGCTCCTGACAATGGATATCTTTCCCATAGTACTCAGGGCAATGGGGAACCTCCCATATTCAAGGCAATGGATACCCTCCTTTGGTGCTCAAGGTGATGGAGCCTCTCCACAGTGCTTGTGGAGATGGAGACGCTGTGCCTCTACTCCTTCGAGACGTCTATGTCCTTTGACCCAGGACCATTCAGTGAAAACCTGTTGAAATATGGCTGAAGTAGCTTAAGGCACCAACTGCTTATTGGTTAATTATCTCTGTGAGAATCCCAGACTAAACACGCATCTGAGTTCCAGAGCATCGTCTGACTCAGAATCATGCTGCAGTCCCTTCTGTGACTGTGAAGGGCCTCAGGCCCACCCTCACATCCTTCCCACAACTGCCTGGACAAATCAGAAGGGACTTAAGCCTGAAGCCTCTGTCCACTTGCTGGCTGTGTACCTCCCTGTTCATCTTTACGACTACTGAGCCTAGCCTCAAGGCCATAGGGCTCCTTCTGCTCTTTTCTGGTGGCACTGACTTCCCCCTCTCTGTCTCCCTCTATCCCACTGGGCAGGAGCCCTTCCAAGAAAGAATCTTTTTCTGGCTGGCACTGGGTGGCATTCAGGTTCCCTGAAGAGTCCTGGGGCTGACCTGGTCTTCCTCCTCTGAGATACACTGTCCATCCCTTTCCTTCTCTCAGAATGGGCTATCCTCCCGCTCCACAGCATGCTGGGGTCAGGCTGAGCTGGACAGAAAGGCTGCATCAGTGGGGTGGGTGCCAGGCTGCTCCCTGTGGTGACCCAATGTGAGTGGCAGAGAGCAGGAAATAGCCTTTGTTTCCAGACTCACAAAGATCCCTCCCGCATGATGGTAAACATCTGGGAGACATAGAAATGTGGGCGTCACCAGATGTCCCCAAGAGCACATCTGTTTGTTGTTCTGATGACCAGATACCCACCTGCTTGAGCCATGCAGGCCTTACAGCATCAGGGTGTGATGAACAGCACCTAGGAAAGAAAGGTCACTGTGGGCTCCTGGGATCCTTTTGTTCAGTCTCAGCCACTGGCCCCCCAGGCTGTGAGGTTCCTCATTTAAAGACCTGGGGAACTGCACATACTTCCTCCCCTCTTGCCTGGCACAAATGTGTGAGGACAACCCGTGTGAGACCAGGGCTTTTTGCTTACCTGCAGTGCCCGCCAAGGTGGAGGATGGTGGGAAGAGACCAGCTCACATGGGACTGAGCTCCCAAGCAGACCTCAAGGCCTGTTTACATGACAGTGGGGCAGCCCAGGACAGTGGCATAGGAGCCGTAGGAGGAGCCTCACTGTCCAGGTTTCTGGTCCAACGTTGCTGCCCAGCCCTCCTGCCTGCCACAACAGAGCGCGAGGGCACAGCAGTTAGGATCTGTTTCCCAGAAACGATGACTCCAGAAATCCATCCAGGAACATGGCACTTCCCCCGTATACAACTGGGGACAAGAAGTGGCAACTCTAAGGGCTGACACTGGTTTTGCAGCATCACAGACTGAGGACAGTTCCAGAGACACTGCCTGCGTTGCTGGTCTGCCTGTGTGGAGCTGAAACCTAGCAGGGAGCTGGGAATGAAAACCCCCACAAAAGTGCGGAGGGGAGTAGAGGGCACTGGAGGCAAGCTTCCAAGGTCCTGATTAACACCCCCAAATGTGCATCCCATTGCCACACGAACTTCTGCACACACACACACACACACACACTACATCTATTATGGTTTACATCTAGACGTTTCCGCAAAGCCTCAAGCTCTCCTAAGTGAGGTTTTGGGGGGTGGCTGGCTCATGGGTGTATGGTATTAGCCCACTGATGGGTTTGTAGCTGGGTGCGATGCCAGGAGGTGAAACCTGGTGGGAAGGGGGGTTCACAGTGGGCATGACCCGGAAGAGTGCATCTATATTTCCCTCCTCCTCTTTTGATGGCTCTGTTTCCCACTGCCATACCACATCCTATTTCTCCTCTGCCATGTCGCCCTCCCTCGGAGCCAGCCCACTATGGGCTCCTTTAAATCGTGAGTGACGGGTTTTGTGTCTTAGGGAAGAGAAAGTAACTAAGACAACATTGCACATATTAGCATGAAAAAAATCAATAAAGATTTCACTCCAAAAACCAAATCACAGTACCCACATTCACATACAGACACCAACATAAATGCATTTGAGGTCCCTCTTCTCTGTCCTCCTGCATGTCCTTCTCCCCCACATCCTTCCACACATGCGCCCTACTTTCTCTTATCTTCCTGCCCTCCTTTGGTTTAGATTCCTTTCTTAATCTTCCAATGAATTTTTACTGTTGGGTTCAGCTTTGGTCAAGGTTTTACCATCAAGATTCCAGATTCATCTCCCAGCGCTTGTAGAGAAAGTGAAAAGGCCCAGAAATCTACTACAAACTTCTCTTCTGACCCTTCTCTGTCTCCAAAATCTCGAATTCATTCTGACCCATAAAGCAGACTGGATAGTTTTAAATGCTAAGAAATTACCACCTCACCCCACAGAGCTGAGACAGCTTATGTGTGATATGATATCCTCTATTCCAGGTCACATTTCTGACTTGAGGCACTATATGAGGGAGAGATCTCAGAGTATTTGACACAGGACAGGGACAGGGATACCCACCCTCGTGTGCACCCTTAGCAATGGTCTTACTGATAATTGGCCTTGAAGGGATAAACAGAACACTTTCGAGGAAGACGCTAAAGGGTAATGAGGACATCAGACAGGTCATCGGATATCAGACATTCCAACAGGGTACCACGCAGGGTTCAGGGACATCAGGACATCACACAGTCCAATAGGATATTTCATGGACCAGCAGGACATCAGATGGGCCAGCAGGATTTGAGAATTCCAACAGAGCATGAAGACATGACTAAAGAGCATCGTCAGGACCCTCTGCTCCCTCCCTGTCCACTCTGTCTGCCCAGCAGTGCCCACCCCCATGCCCTGGTTGTGATAGACAGGCCCAGCTGCAGTGCCCTGTGGGTCTGCCTGCCTGGTCCTTCTGACAGATGTTTTAATCTGCTGTTTGAAGAGCGGCTCCTGCGGAAGCCCTCTGCATTTGTTTCTGCTCACAAACGTGAAGGTGCTGCAGGCTACAGGGGGAGCCCACAGTGGGTGTCACATGACCGGTGGCCCAGGTTCTCCTGTCACCTGTCCAGCGGGGAAGGATTTACCGCAGAGCACTCTGCAAGATCTGAACAGTTCAGCTCTCTGAACAATAGTCCTTTCTGAAAGGAGGTATTTATTTCATGAACCCACCAAAAATACCCAGGTCGCATAGAGATTCACGATTCAGCTCCTTAAATCCGTTTAAATGAGCAGAGTTCTGCGTAGTCCAGGTTTTCCCAGCTCCTTAGAGCTGCTGTTCATGGCAGAGTATGGTCACTGTGCACCAGGCACCAGGACAGTCCACACAAGGACCGCATTTGGTCCTGGGAGCTGAAGTGGAGAACGTCAAAGGGTTTTAGAGCCAAGCACAGCACCTGAGCACCTGGAACACAGCCACAGAGGACGGGGTTGTTTGGCTGGTCCAAGATATAATACACCCACACCAAGACTGAGGGATTCTTCATCTCACACAGTGTCCTAGGAAACCACTCACTTACTGGTTTGTAGACTTGCTCAAAAGTACACCTTTCATTGCTCTAGGATGTCACACTTATTAGGCACATTACTAAAGGTTGGTTAAAATAATTAATAAAGACTTACCTCATTCATCTAACGTGGGAGAACTAGAAGCATTTGTAGGGTGGAAATGACCAGATGTAATCTGGACAGTGGCTCCTTTTCTGCCCTTGAATAAACCCGATGATTAACCAAGGAAGAACAAAATAAAAAGTTTCTGTCCTGTTATGGTTTGTGTCTAGATGTCCCTCAAAGTCTCATGCAGTCATACATGGGGCTTTTGCAGAGATGGCTGAATCTAGAATATGTGATTGGTTCGTGGTGCAATGCTGGGACTAAGGGTGGGTGATTGTTGGGCCAGTCCACCAATTAGATTGGCACTGCCCTAATCCCGGTGGACTGGGTATGACATAAGGAACAGAAAGAGGCTTATCTTTCCCTCCTTGCTGCTTTGCCACTTTCTGCCCACCATGAATGCATCTCTGTGATGCCCCTCTGCCATGCCACCCTGCCTTGGAGCCAGCCAACTATGGACTGAAACTTCTACAAAACTGTGAGCTAAATCAACCTTTTCCCTTCTCAACATGCAGTGTTCCTCTGCGTCCATTCCAGCCAGGAGAAGTTGCTCAGGGTCTGAGCTCATGGCCACTGCTCTTAGCTGCAGGATCCTAGCACCCCACACCAGACCTGCCTGACATGCCCCATTCCCTGGGAGGAGCACGAAAGCTGGGAAAACTAAACGTTTCAGTTTTCATGACAACTCTTCCCCAAGACTGCACAGCTAGCAATTGGAAGATTACAGACTGTAAATTAGGGTTCCAAAGTCCATTTCAGCTCTAATAAGACATGCTAGGCTTAGAATAAATCATGGAAATTGTATATTGGGGTACTGTAGTTTGAGGATTTCTTCGTTAAGTTCTTTAAGGAATCCTTCCTTTAAATTATCCACCTCTTTAAATTAGTAGGTGGTGGATCTTAATGTTTTCACCAAGTAAGCTTTATTTTCCAACTCGTGTGCACAGATGGATACAGAAGGAGGCTCCGTGTGCTCTGTGGTGGGTCACAGAACAGGAGTGAGACGCCTGAGGTCTTCGGTCTTGCTTTGGCTAGTGGCTGAAGGGGTACAGTGTCCTGGAGCCTGGCGTGTGTACAGGAAGAGGTGAAGGCAGAGTGTCCATGGCTCTGCTCTCGGGAGGCCTTGAATTTAGATACTGAGAAATTCACATTCTGAAATGTTACCATCTTTTCTTTCTTTTTGCTTTTCCTGTTGGTATCTTTTCCCTTTTATTAGTGCATGTCAATGTTACAGAATAATGTTAGTGTAGTGAAATAGGAACAACATATAACATATCTCTCTCTCATTTTCAACTCCCCTACACATTCCTCCTTTCCTCTTTTCTTGTTCTCCTTTGCTACCTCCAAGAGTCTATTTTCTAGCTTTTTAAATCATCATTCTTTTTATTCATGTATTTACTTATATTTTGGGTTTCTTATTTAAGTAGGCAATTTTAACTTTCTAAGTCTGGCTTATTTCATTTAGCTTCATTGTTCCAAGTTCCATTCATTTTCCTATGAATGATTTCATTCTTCTTCATGGCTGAATAATATTCCATGTACACACATACCATGTTTTCTATATCCATTCATCTGCTGACAGGCAGCTAGGCTGTTTAACTATTCTAAATTGGGCTGCTACATGCACATCATTTTGTACTAAAGATATCATTATAGTATGATATCTTTAGTTCTCTTGGAAATATATCTGGAAGAGGTATAGGTGGATCAAATGGAATTTCTATTTTTAATTTTCTGAGGAATCCCAAATTTTCATAGCATCTGTACTAGCTCAGATGCCTGAAAACAATGTAGAAGTGTTCTTTTTTCTCAACATTCTCATTAGCATTTTTGCTTTTTATGTTCTTGGTGCTAGCCGTTCTGAATAGAATGAAACAAATCCTCACAGTTGTTTTGATATGCATTTCTCCAGTAGCTGAAGATGCTGAACATTCTCTCAGGTGCTTATTGACCATTTATACTTTTTTGAGAAGTGTGGAGTCAGTTAATTTGGCCATTTCTTGATTGGGTTGCTTACTTTTGGGGATAATTTTTTAGCCACTTATAGTTATTAGTCCTCAATCAGAAGAGTTGAACTTAACTCTTAGAACTGCTTTTATTGTGTCCCAACAGTTCTGGTACATTGTAACTCCATTATCATTTGTTTCTAGGAATTTTTACGTGATTTTTTGTGACTCGCTGATCATTCAAGAGTGCATTATTCATTCTCTCTCTGTTTGTGTAGTTTCTGCGATTTCTTCTGCTGTTGAGTTCTAGTTTCATTCTATTGTGATCTGATAAAACCCCTGAGAACATTTTAATGCTTTTTAATTTAATGCTGTATTTAATTTTGCATTTTAATTATTTGAAGCTTGTTTTATGGCTTAAAATATGGTCTACTTTAGGAAAAAAAAGTGTTGTGGGCTGCCAAAAAGAACGTGTATTCTGATGTTATTAGGTGAAGCTCTGTAGATATCTGTTAAATCCATTCGTTCTATGATACAGTTTAGTGTATCTTTGTTGATTATTTTAATCTTATTGACTTGTTTATTTGTGAAAGCAGAGTATCAACAGCCCCCACTGTGATTGTATTGATGTGTGTCTGTCCCTGTAGTATCAAGTTGTTTTTCTCAGGTAGTGTTTACTTTATGACACTGGTATGCTGCTATTCAGAGCACATCCCATAATACCTCTGTTCATGAATGATTTTGTTCTCAAACAATTTGGTTTGTGAACAGAAGCATTTGGCAGAATTTTGCTACCATTCTCAAACTCTGCAGCCGTCTCCCCTGTAAAGCAAATTAAATTCATGAACCAACGTACTACGGTATTTGGAATTGCTATCCCTTCTTTGTGAATTGTTCCCTTTACCAATACGCAGTGACTTTGTTTCTTCTGACCTGCTTTGGTTTGAAATCAGCTTTGTCAGAGAGGAGTATGTCTACTCATGTTTGCTTTAGGGCTCCAGCCACACAGAGTATCATTTTCTATCCTTTTGCTTTCCGATTGTGTATCTTTGTGAGTGAGGTGTGTCTCTTGCAAGCAACAGATAAAGTCCCTGGTTCTTGGCTTTTGATCCAATCTGTTGGTCTTCTTTTGATTGGAGTTAACCATTTGTGTTACATCATAGTGCTTTTCAGTGCTTGAATTTTTGTTTTCTTGTTTGTTTATTCTTCCAGTGAGATTTATTCTTTTGCTTAGCCTCATGGATGCTGTCTGCATCATCTCTGTTTAGAAGTTACTTAAGCAGTTTCAGCAGTGTTGACTTGGTGGCTGTGATGGTTAATTATGATGTCAACTTAAATAAGAAATGCTTAGCAGATTGGCTTATCACAGCCCTGGGTAAGTCAGGATGACTGACTTACTGAAGACCCAGTAAGTCTGGGTGTGGGTGGCACCAACAAATGGGATTGTAACTTGGGTGGGATCTGCTGTAGTTAGAGTTTACCAGGGGAAAGATTTAATATAGGACACACAATTTATAGGATTATTTTATACTATTCATCCAAGAGTCAAATGCAAAAGAGTGCAGGAGATCTGTCCACACACTACAGATCCAAAGAATCCAGCTGAGGACTTGGATCCCACCAGAGTGTGCTGCATGAGTCCAGCTGAAGACCTAGAGCCCATGACAGTGTCCTCCAGGAATCCCACTGAAGGCCTAGAGCCCATGACAATGTCTCATGAAAGTCTGTACTAAGGATCTGCACTGGGAAGGCCCAAAGGTCAGTGGTGGAACCTAGAAAGTCTGCACTAGTGGGCTGAAGGGTCTGTGCCAGCAGCTGAGGGATCTGCACTGGAGGCAGGAAGCAACACACAAGGTAAGGACCAGAGCTCCCCCAAAGAGAACTGCAACCATCCCTAGGGAAAGTGAGGACCTGAGTGAGGATGATCCTCTGATGGTAACAGCTGAGTTCATATCAGGAAAGCCAGCATAAAGCTTTTTTAGGAGAATCAACAGCTCACCATCTGCCTCTCCAGTTATGTTTTTCTGCTGTTGGCAACAATCCTCAGGTGGGCCTTCCACACCCGGAACCGCACTGACTCGGTTCAGCTGGATGTTCCAAGCTGACTGTTAGTTAATACACCACAGAATAAAAAAGGAAAGGAGGAAGTTTTGCTGGTGCTTCTTTGGAGAAGCTCCAGTCTCTGTCACCACCTTTGGTATCCATCTTCGGATTTCCTGCGTAGACTTCTGCCTCGGAGCTCAGACCCTCAGGCCTTCTGACGTGGACTCCCTGAGACTCTGCCGTGAGCCCCGGGCCTTCTGAATGCACCCTTCACATCCCAGTGCACACACAGCCCTTTGGCACCTTTCCACACCTGACTCTGCAGGCAGCCATTAGGAGCCTGCCTTAGAAACTCTGAATCTGTGTCTCTGGCGACCATAACTGATAGAGTGTCATGAGTGTTTTTAGCTTCACCTTGTCATGAAAGATCTTAGAAACAACCCAAAGGCCCATCAACCGCAGAATGGATGAAAAAGATGTGGTATTTTTATACAATGGAATATTATTCAGATATAAAAAAGGATGATCTTGAGGCTTTTATAGGTAAATGGAGGCAACTTGAGAACATACTCATAAGTGTAATAAATCAGACTCACATATGTATAATACATATTGTGATAATGAAAGAGAAAGAAAGTGCTCCAAAGGATATAACTGTATGTATGTTTAAGTGTGCAAGATAGATAACCATACTACTAAGTTTTGTTCATTCTTCGAACAGAATGGTTTGATTGTCCACATTTTATGCTTTGATTTTGTGACTTGAGCAACTGCTTCTACGATAACAATACGTTATTTATCAACTAGTGATTTCTTACTTATTTCAAATTCTGTATTATTTCTACCCTTCTTTCTGTTTTGCTTTTTTTCTCTAAATAAAAAAAAAAACTTTATTTCTCCCTGGACTTTAAAAGCTAGTTCTGCAAGAGGTAGTAATTTGAGTCAGCAATTACTCTTCTTAGGGCTTAAAAACTTCACTCCAAGCTTTCCTGACCTTGAAAGTTTCTGTTAAAAAATTTGCTGTTATTCTGATGCATTTACCTTCATCAGTAACTTGGTGCTTTTTGCCAAAAGCTTTTCATACTCTTTCTTTTTTCTAGCTTTTGGCGCTTTGATAACGGTGTGTTACAGCGATCTTCTTTTCTGATCATGTTACTTGGGGACCTAATTACCTCTTTTATCTGAGTCTGAACCACAGTCCCAGATTTTGGAAATTTTCTGTAACAGTTTCAGTGAATAAACATTTTATGTCATTAACCGCTACTTCAAGCCTAGATCAAATGTAAACTCTTGAAGTTTTTTCTTGTAGAGTCGTATAAGAGCTCTTGGCTAATCTTTTCATTGTTATAGTTAATTTGCATTTTATAGAACAAATGGTTTGGCACGGTCACTTTGTTTTCAAGTCCTGATATCCTTTCTTCTGATTCACCTAGTCTACTCTGAAGACTTCTGGTTGAGTTTCTAATTTGTTATTGAGGTTTTCATTTCCAGGATTTCTATTTGGATCTGAAGTGGTCTTTCATAGCCTGCATCATCCTGCATTCAGTCAGCTGTGTGCTTCTGTTTTTGATCTCCCTGATCATGATAACTGTCAAGGGCTTTTTAAGATTCTCTGTTTGGATTTTCACCCACTTTAGTATTCGAGGAGTCAGTTTGTGTAGCATTATGGATTTTTAGAGGTATCTGACTTCTTTTTTCCTTGTGATTCTTGTGTTTTTGTGTTGAAGTTGTGTAGACCAGTTGGACAGACTTCTCTGCCACTGGGATGGAGATCTGTTTATCAGTGGACTACTCCTGATGGTGTGAGTGGTAGGACTCAGCATGCAGGCATCCAATTAACCTACTCAAAGTTCTAGACTCTTCCCTACCCCTGCACTGCATGGAAAGAACAATGACCAGTAATATCAGCATCCAAAGAATCAACCGTATATCAACATACACTTTAAAAATTGTTTTGATAGTTTCCTATTTCAGTCACCCCCAAAGGCAAATGAATATTGATAACGAAGGATAAGCTAGGAAATCAGAGAAGAACAAGATTTAAGAACATGAAGAAGGAAAAGTGAGCAAAATAAAATATGCTTTGATGATAATAATTTTGTATTAAGAAAAAGGGAGGGGGAAAAGTTGGGGAGGATACCTAACGGGATGGAAAGAAAGAAGAAAAGGAAAGAACACAGGAGTGGAAGGTGTGCAGAGGCTGGGTCCAGTTAGTAAACTAGCAGAAGCACACAGTGTAGTAGACTGAAAAAACAACACTTTTCAAGGAAGAACCTGATAATACAAGGTAAGAACACAACAGAAGCAGAAGCAATAGCTAACACTTGTACATAGCTGCATATACACACGGGCCCCACACATATACCTAAAAGAGAAAGAAGGGGAAATAGGTTTTAATGATGATATTTATGTGCAAGAAAGAAAAAAGAGGAGGGAGGGAGAGATTTGAGAGGAAAGGGAAAGAAAGAAGAGACAGGGAGGGAACAGGATGCAAAGTGAGAGAAGACATAGGAAGAGTCCAATTAATGAACTCACAGAAATACACATTTAGCACACTCTAACTCCTTACAAACAGGAATACATCCTCTGGCACTTACAAAAAGAGACACCATTTAAAAAGTTCAGATAAGGAAGAAAAAGCAGACCCAACATCCCCGCTTATGACGGCTATTATGCAATAGTCTAAGTTAGTCCAGAGTTCTTCTCCACCTCCATCCAAGTAGGAGGGGTCACGTGGTGCTTGTAGAGGCTGAGGTCCCCCTCTGCGGTTGTAGCTTGGCCAGTGGCTGAATCAGACGTCACCTGCCAGCTCAAACTCTTCTGCGCCTGAGAGTGAGGGGGCTGGGGAACCCGTCACTCACACGGTCTGAGGGGGCTGGGGAACCCGTCACTCACGCGGTCAGGCATGGAGCTTGGGGCAAAGCTCCTAAACTTCCAGACAAGGCTTCTGGAGGTGTGGCTGGCCAGTGTCTGCGTGCTGCTGGCCTCACTCTGAGTGCCACAGAGCACGGGAGCAGGGGCCACGCAGGGACCTAGTGGTAGGGACCACAGGGTCCCGGCCTTCTGCTGCGCCCTACAGGGCTGTCCACAGACTCGGGACCACCACACACACACACACACACACACACACACACACAGTGAAGCATCCTGAGCAGCACTGATTATCTGCCACGGCACTCAAACTCCTGTGGGCCCACGCAGCCCGTTAGCACCACTGGGGTTCTCCCTCCAGCACGCTAGCTCTTGTCCCTTACTCTCTTTGGAAAGAAACTTTCTACATTCCTAAAGTATAACTGACCCCAGATTGTCTCTCTCCTATTTTTAAAGCAGGGCAGAACACATTTAACTCATCCACCAGGTAACGCTGTTGACAGCGGCTCCCACTGAGACTCAGAGCACTGGCCATGCCCAGGGCCATGTCCACTGAGAGAGTCCACATGGCCATCCCCTGGGATCCTATGGCAGAAGAGCCCAGGAGAGAAGTGCTTCCCAGTGCCCACGGGGGGATGCCCTGTCCTCCCACGGCACCAGGAAGGACCAAATTAGGCTGAGGGCATAGAGGCAGTGGTGGGCGATGCCACATTGGCTCAGGAGAGAGGGACTCAAACAGGCTTTGCCTTGTTTCAAGACATGTACAGAACTATGGGTTTTGGAAGACCTGAGGCTCAGAGGGGGACGATGGGAAGGCGTGGGAGGAGCACAAAATCGCTGGACCTGAGAGCAGAGACCAGCAGCTCACACTTTCCTCCCATCCTGTGTGCAAACCCAGAGAAGGCTGGTTCATTCCAGCTGGACTTGGGTTGCAACTGCAGCCTCTGCTCAGATCAGCCTTGTTCTGATGGATTATGTGTGTGAAAACAAAGACACAGGTTCATGAAATCGACTTGAATGCTTGCAAAGTCTCATTAAAGAAAACACTAAAGTCCACGTGCATTTGACGAGTCAGATGTAAATGAATGAACAGACCCAAGATTCCAGTCAGATTCTGCTGAATCTGTCACGAGAGTTGCTGAGGTTTTTTTGTGCCTAATTCTTTGATTGACTTGTCCATTCTCACATGGCTTCCTGTCACCTGCAGGCTTGAGGCAAATAGACAACTGGGCAAAGAAATAGCCCACCGATTGGACAGATGGATGGCTGGATACAGTAACGCACTACTAAGTTTTCAACAACCTGCTCTTCAAAAAGAATAGATTTGTAGCGTTTGCCACTTTAAGTGGCACAAGTGATCCCTCACAGCTGACTTCCATCAGCCAACACAAAGTCTGCCTGGGCCTGGGAGGCTCTCACACATCTGCTGTGGGGAGCGGGAGGCAGGGGCAGCTCCCCGTCAGAGAGAAGCAGGGCGTGGATGTGGGGGAGCTGCCCCTCATGGCCAGCACTGGGAGAGCTCAGCTCTCACACCGGACAGGACAGGTCTCCTGCGCTCCGCCTCCCCAGGTTGGGACAGCCCACCTCTTCCCTCTGGAATGTAAACGCTGCTCCTGGCCAGCTTCCCTGTGCTGGGCGCAGGATGGGAGCACAGCCAGCGTCACAGGCAGCAGTGGGTGTACGCTTATCCACATGCGCCTACTTCCTCCGCCCTGGCTACTCGCTAGGACCTGGCATCTTTTCTCCAGAGCCTCCTGGGACAGGTCTGTCGGAGCCTCTCTCTGAAAACTAGCAGGGACAGCCTAAAATCCCACGGTCAGAGGCCAGGATCCTGGAGGAGGCCGGGAGTGTGGAGAGGACTTCTTTGGAATCAGCGGAGAGCTGGAAGGCTGTGCTTTTCTCTCCCTTGGCTGAGGCTTTCAATTCTCAGAGATAAGTGCTACTGACACGAGGATGCACTTTCATTGGAAGAAGCTACATTTCATTCCTTCTGCTTGAGAAGACCCAGGCACCGGAATGGCCACGCTGCCGAGGGACATGGTGCTGTATCTTCTCCTGTGTCCTCCATCCTGGAGATCCTGAGACACTCCCTGGGGAAGCTCAGGGCCCCAGCTAGGTTACACCCTGTCACGTGAATGGCAGTTTGCATCACACACACACACACACACACGCACGCGCATGTGCGCGCGCGCACACACACACACACACACTCACCCCCCACAGGGCTGACCATGTCTCCCTTCAGATGCTATGCCGGACTCCTTGCCTTCCAGAAGCTAAGCCCACAGTGTGTTGTATATAAAATCCTGATCTTGAGATCTTTGCCTTCAGATTTTAATCTACTGTAATCAATAACTTGTTATACGTAACTAAGATAAATGCTACATAATGGACCTGTGTTTATGAAGTCAATATAGGGCTCATAGGGAATTCCTTGGCATTGTTTGTATGTAGTATAAATATTTGAAGATTCTGCCGGTAATAGGAGTTTCTGTGTATATTATGCAGAGTTCTCTTTTATCCAGTTTGAAGTAGCATGAAGGAGCGGATGCAAATCATCCAAACAAACACTGGCTTCTCCCTCCAGCTGGGCAGATTGTCATCGCGGCTTCCGGGAGCCCTGGTGGTCCCTCACTGGCCACAGGTAGATGTGACCAGAGAGGCTGAGTGGCAGGCGTGGCTGCAAGTGCTATGGGGTGCTGCAGCGTGGTATTCCGTAATGGTGCATTGTGTGGTGTGCTGTGTCGTGGTGTTGTATTGTGTGGTGTGTGTGGCGTGGTGCGTGGCATAGCATGAGTCTGGGTTGTGCAATGCTTTGTGGTATTACGGTACAGTCAGTCTCTGTAGTGTGGTACTGTGCAGTGTGGTGTGCTGTGGTGCGCGTGGCCATCTGTAGTGTGCTACAGATTGTGTGGTGTGTGGTGTGTGGGATGGCGTGGTACGATGTGCTGTGTTCTGGTACTATGTTGCATGGCGCGGCGTGGAAAAGCGTGTGGTGTCATACAATGTGTGATGAGCGGTTGCATGGTGTGGCGTGGTGTTTTGTGGGACAATGCACGTGGCATCGTATGGTACAGAATCCATGGTGTGGTGCCCTGTGGTGCTGCAGGTACCACACAGTGTGCTGTGGCACTGTCATTTGGTGCCGTGTGAGGTTATACGGTATCATGTAATGCTGTTTCATGGTACGCTGCATTGTATAAAATGGTGCAGATGCGTTATGTCGGTGTTCTGTGGTGTTGTGTTATACGGTGTTTTGTGGTATTATGCAGTGTTCACATTGGTGCTGTGAGGTTTGTGTTATTGTGCTGTGTACATGGTATCCTGTGCTGTGGTGTGTGGAGGTATGTGGTGTTTCATTGTATAGCGTTGTGTTGTAGAATGCTGCATGGTCTAGGGTGTTTCTGGGGTTCTTTTCTGTGATGTGATGTGGTGTGGTGTGATATGTAGTGTGTAATGCTGTGCTATTGGTGTGTTGTGTACTATGGTGTTTTGTGCTTTCCTTGTTGTGTGATGTGGTGCAGTGTAGTGTTGTATGAGTGGTGTATATGGTGTGGTATTTTGTAGTGTGGTAGATATAGTACAATATGGCATGGTGTACAATGCTTTGTGGTATTGTGTGATGCCGTATGGTGTTGTGTGGCATGTTTGGTGTTGTGTGCATGGTATGTGGTGTGGTGTGGTGTGTGGTGCGGTGTGGTGTGTGTGGTATGGCGTGTGTGGTGTAGTGTGGTGTGATGTGTGGTATGGTGTGGTGTGGTGTGGTGTGGTGTGTGGTGTGGTGTGATGTGGTATGGTATGGTGTGGTGTGGCCTGTGTGGTGCAGTGTGATGTGGCCTGTGTGGTGTGGTGTGGTGTGATATGGTATGGTGTGAGGTGTTTGGTGATGTGTGGTGTGATGTGTGGTGTGGTATGTGGTATGGTGTGGTGTTGTGTGTGTTGTGTTTTGTTGTGTGTGGTGTGTGGTGTGCTTTGTGTTGTGGTGTTGTGGTGTTGTGGTGTGTGTTGTGTTGTGTGTGGTGTGGTGTGGTGTGGTGTGCTGTGTGGTGTGGTGTG
>PVJX010000818.1:0-205969 GCA_004027295.1 Dolichotis patagonum
GAATCTGGTTTGTTAGATTGCTACTTTGTATTGACTGATTTTATTTAAATCTGTTATGATGGATAGCATCAAGTCTAAGTGTATAGGCAACTACACTGAAGATGACAAGATTCACTAAGATACCTACTCTGGTTTGATTATTACTTGCTTTTGAAGTCTTATAATATCTCCAATGCTTCATTTTTATTAATGTTGTTATACACTGCTGAGACACCATGGTAACCATTGTAGATCACCTTGTATTGTGATTTTATGTGACTTTGCTGCCTCATGCTTTTCTAGGAATTGTTTTGTTTTATCTTGCTTTGTTTTGTTTTTCCTGCTAATATAGAAATGATAGATATACGTGTAGAGACTCATGCAGATGTAGAGCTTATAAACAGTTTACGAGAACCAACTACATAACACATGTTGAAATGAACAACTACTTTTAAGAAAAAGAGACATTACAATACCCAGTGCTGATTCCATAATGTCACGATGTGAAGTCCAGCAAAACTATCACTTTTCGTTCAAAGTGATCTTAGCTTGCTTTGACTTGTTTAGGTTCAACACACATTAAGTTATGGACAGCTGTTTTGAGAAGAATGAGAGACACTATGACAGCCATTCTTGGCTTCCCTAATGTCTGGTCTTGAAGACTTGAAATGCCCTCTTCATCCTGCTCAGATCAATTCCATACAAGGTTGTTTCATGTGAATTCCCTATATGTGACAATATGGACAATTATTTGGACCAAAACAAGAGTCAATATGATAGAGAGTGAATATCTCCGATTGTCTAGTTTTGAAATCTATGTCTCTTACATTGCTTTCTTGTGATCCACTTTGTTCTGTTTTATTGTGTTTAATTTTACCCTTTTGATATAATTGAATGTATATTTGCATGGGTAAGATGGATGACCATATCTTTGTTTTTGTCAGATTGTGGAGCAGAACTGTCGACAGTCTCACTGTTTGAATGTCTACTTTACATGTTTTAACTTTGTAAATTGAACAACTATTTCCAAGAAGTCAGTATGTAATTTGTCAAGCAATAATTTTTTTTAGGTTTTTTTGTTGTTGTTCTTTTCCTTTTTTCCTTGGAATACTGTATTATTGCTACCTTTTATTCTGTTTTGTTTTGTTTTCTCTTTAAATAAAATTATTTAAAAAAATAAAAATTAATTGCTACAGTGATAAGTATTAGGCACCAAATTAATAACCTAAAGATGTGGACTTGTAGTAAGTGTCCCATCAGTGGCTGGCTTTGGATGGCCAGTGTATCATCTTTGACCACTGTCCCAGTTTTCTCATCTGTAGAAAGCCACAAAAATCATCTCTACCTTTGTATGGAGGTTTAGGACTCCTCATGCCAAAAACTGTTGAGTAAACTTTTGCCTATGGTCACAAGGATGTTCCAAAACCATCCAGAACTTCCCTTAATTTGTTGTTTAACTTCTTCTCCAGTTAAAATATATTTATTGAAGGATTTCAATGTGTGCTGAGTATTTCTTCTAAATACTGGGAATAAATCAGTGAAAAACACAGAAAACTATACATTGTGTTAGCATGAGACAGAGAGTGCAGGAACAAAAAAGCAGTGTGAGATTAGAGAATGGAGCTTTAAAGAGAATGGTCTAGAAGTCTTGCTGAGAATGAGCTATGCCTTAACAAAGACAGGGAAATGGACCATGTATCTGAGGAAACATATCCAAGACAGAAGAATATATATAGTGCCAAGCAAGTTTTCCTCTTCTCATCCAAAAGCCAATTAATCTAAATGGGCATCATAATTAATCTTGATCATAAAATTAAAGTTGAGCATTCTTTCAGCAATATTTGGTTTTTCCTATTCAAATGTATTAAATATGTCAATAGGATATTTTAAAATGAGTGTATGTCTTTTTAATGCAGGGTTGGGATAAATTGAAGAAATGGGGCATATCATTGTATACACCAAAGAGGAATAGTGAAACAAGAATATTTTAGAGCCAATTAAAAAATAAACACACATTGGTTACTGTCATCTTATGATGTTAAATTAGTTATCCTTGCCAGTTTGAGTTTATTTAAAATAGTATTTCAGCACCACATTAAGAAGTCACTTAATGACCTACATGCTTTTAAATCTTCCAGATTACTATTAAACTACTATTTGTTTTAATTAGGAAACCTAGCAAATTAGATAAACATTGAGTTTTAGAATCTCAATCACACGATGTAAGTCAGGCACAACTGCAGTGAAGAACACGCTCCGTTGTTACTGAATTTTTGTATTCTTTATAGACAACAAAGTAGAAGGATAGATCACCAACCTTCACTTTGCAGTCAAAACATGAAAGTTGAATTTTTAAAAACAATACTTTTACCAATACCACAATTCTTTTTATCCATCGATAAATAAAAATTATATATAGTTATGATGTACAGCACAGTGGTTCAAAATACATATATGTTCTCGGGTGGCCTCATCAATCTAATCTAATTCTATCTATCTATCTATCTATCTATCTATCTATCTATCTATCTATCTATGTGTCTATCTATCACCTACGTGCCTTCACATCCCAGTTAATTCTGTGATGAATTAATAAGCCCATATCCATTGGCTGTGCCTTATGGAGTATATCTTCTGGATGTCCATGCCTCCATCAGTCTCTTGTTTTCAAGATTTCCTGGATCATTTAGAGTGTCTCATTATCTAGCAATTTCTCAGGAAAGATACTAAAGACCTGCATTCCTCAAGTTCTTGTATTTTCATAAATGTAGGTGTTAAAAGTCAATTTATTTTTGTATAAAATTCTTAGCTCACTTTCCTTTTTTTAATAATTTAAATATATCAATCTGTTCTTTTCTAGAATCATACAGTGATATAAAATGACACTTTAGTTTTACTTTCATTGTAAAAGAACTTGTTGGTTTGCTTTAATGACCAGAGGAATTTTTAGGGTCTAGCAGTTTCACTATTTATGGGTTGATTTTCCCAGGTAGGTTATGTACCCTTACAAAATACGATGTCAACTATTTTTTCTACTTTTGGGAAAGTTTTCTTTGATTAACACTTTTAATGTTCATTCTTTTCCATTGCTTTGGTTTACGTTTGCACGAATCTTGTTAGAAGTTCTGCGTTAGGTGTGGGCGATCACACTGACACCTTTATTCCAATCCAACCCATACTCTCTTCTAATGTGACTGGCACATCTCAGCAGAGATGAAGTCTGTTTTCTCTCTTGGAATCTGGGTCGTGCCTTGTGATTACCCTTACCAATGGGTGACAAAGCAATGATGCCAACGACTTCTGAGATTGGGGCTTAAAAAGAATACATTTTTCCTTTGTCCTTTTATATGTTAGGCAGCCTTCCCTTGAAGCCCTGGCATCATACTGTAAGGAGTCCCAGGCTGCCTGGAGAGGGTGAGGTACAGTTGTTTCAGGGAGCAGACTCAGCTGGACTCTCATACAATAGCCAGCAATAACCACTACGCACCAGGCATAGGAATGAGTTAGTGTTATGTAATTGGAGCTCACATTCTAGAAGTTTTCCAGCTAAGGTCCCCAGCACTATGGAGCAGAAATCAGCTGGTCCACTAATATCCTGCCTGGGCCTCAGAAACTGGGAGACAGAATCATTATCCTCTAGGATTTAGAAATATTTAATATATAGACTAGAAATCCATCACGAGTGTGTTTATTCCTTTTGCTCAAGTTTGGATATATCCTTTTTTATCTTTTCAATTTTGATTATATTTTGTTTTCATTTGCTTTTACACTTCTTATTTAATAACTGAAATCTGCATTTACATGGTTTTGGGTAATTTATTTTTAGTTTCCTCATGAATTCTATCACCTTATATCTGAGTCTTTCTGGTTCTTATTACTGTTGTACTTTCATGTCTCTTATCATTCTTAGTGCTGTCAAAATAAAGAAAGCCAGACCCTAAATTGGGAAGGGCAGAATTTTTTCAGTAATATACTTTTGCAATCAGGGAAAGAGTTCAGCATGAACTGAACTCAACTTCATTTCGTATTGAGGTGATCTTGTGTTTAAAAGGGAGAAAGAGAAACTGCGTAGGGGAGTTCAGTAGAGTCAGAAAGCAGAGTTCAGTAGAGTCAGAAAGCAGAAAAAGAGGGCTGGTGGTATAGCTCAGGGGTAGAGTGCTCTCTTAGGGTTTGTTAGGACCTTGGTTCAATCCTCAGCACCTCCAAAAAAGGGTGAGGAAATGTGGGGAGGAAGGGACTGGTTGATAGCTGCTTATCAAAGTCAGGCTCCTTTTTCCCCACAGAGGTTGGGAAACAGGGCCTCTGTCTTAACGTCTTGATTGGAAAAAGCAGTAAGTTCTTGTGGAAGCTTTGACCTTTCTCAAGCAGGTGCTTTAAAGAGGTCTTGAGTCACTGTAGCAGGTGGCTTTGAGCTATTTGAAACTATGCTACTGTTTCTCCAAGATTTTAGGCGAAGGTTGCGGCCTGTTAGGCAGAGTGCTCAGAGGAGGCTGGTTGGAACTTGGTGGCAGAGAGAATGTTCGTCAGGGCCTTTTAAGTTGCTTCAGGAGGAGGGTGGCTCACAGTTTTGATTTGTTTGGTGAACGTGTCTGTTCCATGTTTTTTCTTGTTCATCGGGGTGTGATTCTTTTTTCTATAGGAACTTTATATAACCCTTTCTCTCTGTCCTTTTCAGTTGTTTGTTTTTATGAAGTGGTTTTCCTGAATGCCTATGAAGAAGAAGCTATTCTATTTTCTCATCCCTTGAACTCTACCTTGCATTCCTTTCCTCTCACTGTGAGCAACGTCATCTATTCCAAGGGCTACCTCTCCTCTGGTGCACCCCTTCCTTTATCAGCATGGTCTTCTCCTTAGGAGTTCTTTTGCCTGTTCAGTTGGGACTCTTTCTAACAGTTCCTCCTCAGCAGACTTCATGCTGGAAGGGGCTTTGGGCTATTAATTTGAGAGGTCATAGGGTCTATTGTGTTTTCAGTACCTTCAGATCTTTCTGTAGATTCCCTTGCGCAGATGACTACGTAGGAGTTTTAAGCCCCTTCCAGGCTGCAGGGTATGCCAAGCCATGAGTACCTGTGAGACGCTTGGGGTTCTCCTGTCCTTAGGTTCCTATAATGCCCTGGGAATTTCCTCTTGAATAGAATGTGAAATTTTTGTTCGACTATTTCAATTGAAAAATTCAAGGAGAATCATACATCACATGGTTATCAACATTGTGATCATCCCAGAATTCCATTTCCATGCATACATTTTAATCTCACACTATTGTATGTAAGAGACTGCCTTGAGTCATTTATCCATGAAGAGGGGACATAAACAAATTTAGAAAAAATATGAGTGACATACCACTTCATAGCTTAGAAATCTGTAAAGAAAAATTTAGGCTTTATAACATGAAGAAAACATAAGGGTTTGTTCCCTTCCAATGATGTCTTACAGAAATAGCCCTTTTTGTTGACAGCTGGTCCAAACCTTTGAAACTTGAGGATTATTTGGAATGAGGAAGGATGGGACTGAGGGTAAAGTGGGATGAAGGAAAATGTTGGGAATTGGCCAGCTCTGAGTTCTGGAATTTCCTTATTTCCTATACAAGCAATATGCAATAATAACACACTGAAATCTTTCTTCTCCGAGCTGATGGTTGGACAGTGTTGTAGCCTCAACAGCTGCAAACCTCAGATGAAACAGAAGACCTCTGGCTTAGAACTTGCTAGGGAAATAGTTGTGGGGTAAGAGAGTACTAAGTTCAAGGTTGTCAGCACTGCCTGGTGGGGTGATCTGTCTGAGCCTGCTGGTCTTCCCAAAGTCACGCTCAGCACAGTCTGCTGAAACCCAGGCGCTTCCGACTTTAACTTTGGCTTCAGGTGTTAAAGGAGATGAGACCGGAATTACATTTGGGAAAATAATCTCTACTGTTATGAAGCAAATAAACCTTTAACAGTATTAAAAAGACATTTCAAAGTTTTTGTTCTACCTTTTTTTTTTCCCTCTACCAATCTTCTTTTTTCAACAGCATATTGCAGAGTGAAGTGTAAACGAATCAGTAGCATATGGCTTAATCTTTCCTCAAATCCCCGCTGGGCTTGGCAAATTAATTGACAAACCCAGTGGCAAAGCTTTCTGGTAGAATTTGGTACTCCAAATGTAGCAAGCATGACTGGAATTATTTAGGGACCGAAGTTATAGTTAATGCCTCCCTTTCTATCAAAACGTCTTCAAGGGCGAATGTGAAAGAGAAGGCCCCTCTCTTTGTCGACTCCCTCAAGCTCTCTGAAATAGTTTCCCCTCTGATTTTATTTCTTGAGGATTTTTCTCAGGAAATATACATCAGTTAATTTCAAACCATCAGTTTTATTGCCTCCTTCAGATTGAAATGTATATGCATGGGTAAATGAAAAGTGAAGAAGACCGAGCTGAACTGTTTATTTACTATGAACCGTTCCAGAAGTCTCATGAATTCTAAGTATCTCATAGAGAACTCAGGAAGACATGAAAGGGATTAGGTGTATGATTAATCTCTGAGATTAATTATAAAGTTCCTATGAGCAACACTTAATTAAGATTCTGTTGTGTCTGCCAGTATTGAAATAGAAGAGTCAGTATTGAAATAGAAGAGTCAGTGTGGCTCTGCGCTTTGGATTGCAGAAAGATTGTAGTTGGTTCACTTCTCTGGTTCTCACTAGTTCCTTGTTTCTTTCTAGAAACTGAGTTAAAACTGCAGATTTATTGCTACGGCCCTAAGGAACACTGGTGAGCTCTTACCTGAGCCCAGCCAGGGGTGAACCATGGGTTCTAGGGATTTGGGTAAGACAGAATCAATCAGGGTAGTGACCTGTGCTCACCTTTTAGCCAGTAGCTGGGAAAATAACAGATGTCTGCAGTGATTAAGAACTACAGATATCACACTGTCAGCCACCCCAGACAATCTGATTTTTACTTGTTGGTATCCTCACTCCTATCACTTACAGATAAAACTGCCCTCCTGCCTCCGGAACTATTTACTTTGTTCTCGCTCAACTTTGTACTTGTTCTCTGCTAAGCAAGGAGAAAGGAGAGGCGTTGCTTTTTTGAGCTACGTTTTGGGGGCTGAGCTATATGGGTCTGGAGACTTAGAGAGACATTAGATTTCTCATCTACCCCATTGGGGCTGGGGATTTTAATCTTACAAACATCCATTTCTTCTGTAAAATGGATAGAATACACCAAACCATGCCCTCCCATGAGCCAGGAGAAGCCACCATGGAGAAGGGAATCAAGAAGCCAAACCACAGCTTCCTGTGAACCAGCCAGTGCCTGGGGAGAAGAAGAGCAGTCTTCCCTCCCTGGTAAGCAGTGCGCTCATTCGGAGGAAGTCAGGCTGAGATGATAGCAACCAAAGTAAAAAAAAATTAACTTAATACTTGTATTGTTTGATTGACTTTGCAGACCTAAAGCTGGTAGTCTGAGTATCTATCTAGGGGATAACAATATGCATTATAGCAACTGTAGAGGATATCCTTCTGTGTTGTTTTTGAAATCCAATGCTTCGTTCTGTTTTACTGTTTTGTTTTATTCCTATATCTGGCAACCTGAGCCACTATTTTGAAGATAACAATATGTAATGTAACTACCATTATCAAATTCCTATCATCTTGTTTTGAAAATCTATATAGCTATTGACACTTGGTTGTTGTTTTGCTTTTGTTGTTGCTGTTGTTATGTTTGCGTCTTGATTTTTCTGTTTTTTTCTCTTTAAAATAAAAAAAGCGGGTAGAACAACCTGACCTCATCGTTTTTCACTGAGAACTGAGTAAACTGATGTTCCACAGTATTCTCAGTGCTCTAAGTGGAACATGAAACAGGCTCAATGTAAATCTTTTCCGTTTCTCTCTCTCTTGGTTCATGAAGTTCTACGCTGACCACGAGGGCTAACGTCTACCTATAAGGGTGACTGTGAAGTCAGATGATTCTGCTATGTGCAAGCTGATTGAATGTTTTAGGCATTATAATGAATCTTGGAACAGTTATTCCCAAAAGCCCTTTAAAGGACATACCTATGCAAAACAAGGTGCCCCTGAAAACACAAGCTGCTATTTTGCAACTTTTATACTTCCCTAAATAATAACAAAATAACAAAATATTTCCCTAAATAATAACAAAATTCTCTTTTCCCTAAATAATAACAAAATTCAATCAGTATAATTACAGAACTCACAGCTGACTCATATTTTTTTCTTCTACTGCTTGGTGTTGCTTTATTATCTCTGGAACTGAAGCTTTATAGTTGTTTTATTACCCCCATAATGTTTTGAGACATCAAACTTCAACCAACTATATTTTTTTAATTTTGAGAAAAATAAAATTGGGAAAAACATGGAGATTATTATTGCCAACTTGCACTGACCTCCCATAAAAATTAACAAATGTGATATTGACAATTTCTTTTTACTTGTAATCATTCAAATTACAACCTCTTTATACCTCACTAATCCTATTCTTCTGGTCCAAAGGCAGTCCTTAATTGTAAATTCCACATAACTCTAGTCCATGCAATTTTATTTTTACTAAACAAGATTAAATACCAATAGGTAATACTGTTTTGCATTTTTCAAATGTACATAAATGTCTTGAAATTCTGTTTCATTCAACAGTTTCTGAGTCATGCATGTTGAAATATGTAGATTTAGTCAATTCATATGAACTAGAAAATTGCATTTTGTCATGTGACTGCACCAAAAAATCCTTTATCTCTTACTGACATTTACATTATTTGCAACTTCGTGGGTTTTTTTTTTTTTTTTTACCAAAATAGGTTTAGTAGTATGGAGCTGTATGATAAAAAAGTATCTTTTGCAATATGTAGCATAACGAAGAAGAAATAGTTACTTTCAAGATGAGATTCTTTAAGAAGGGCTTTCCCAGGATCTTGACTTCGAGTAATGTCAATGGATTGATGTAAGTTTACTGTGTATCTGTATTATCAAAGGTTAGGGCTTTTCTTTCTCTCACCAAACACCTGTCTTGCTTTCTTTATTATTTTCAGTACTGGAGAGTAAACCCAAGGCCCTAAACAGCTACAGTCTCAGTCTAGTGTAGTTTTTATTTTGAGACTTGTTTCGCTAAGTTAGCCAGGCTTGCCTTGAGCTGGTGATCATTCTCTCTCAGACTCCTCAGCAGCTGGGATTACACGCACCATTCAGTGTTTCTAGTTTGAAACTTTAGTTTTCAGTCAGAATCTTCCATTCTATATACCCTACAAAGGCATCCTTAGATCTGTGCAACCTTCGGAGTTTCTACTCTCTTTGCTTTGATTTTCTTCTTCTTTTCTTTCATTTGCTGACTGCTATTTTATTGATGAAGTTTGCTTTACTCTTGTATCTCCTCTACTGGTCAAAAATTTCAACAATATTTTTAAAATTTTCTTTCAAAGTTATCCTTAAAATGTTAAACCTTTCTGCACACCTAAATGGTTGAAGCCAGAGGGGCTCAGAGCCAGTGCTCCAGGATTGTCAACTTGGGTTCCAGCCTCAAGATAAGAGGCTGTGACTTTCCAGGACAGCAAAGGTTTGCTCGTCAGAACTGAAGCACAAAGCCTTCTAAACATTAAATGCTACCTCAGTTGTGTTATGCAGGTTGGTCTTTCTGCAGATCCTTCTCTCTGCATATTGCAGAGGTGCTTTCTGGCCTCCTAGCTGGCCCAGCTCACAGGACTCATGTAATTCCCATCTTTCTCCCAGTCACTCATCTTCTAGCCACTTCTTTCTTCATCAATGAATAAAATCTGGGTCAAGGCATTTGTTCTGTGAAACTTCATCTGGGCCACACTCAAGACCGCTTGGCTGCCCATAGCTGTAAATGTCTTAGTATCTTTATCCTCGCTGTGGGTTGCACTGGAGGTGGAAGACTGGAATTAACTAAGTAGAATTCCAATACCCTTCCCGTGGGATTGCAAATATAGACTTCTTCGAACACAGTGAGGTTGGGAAAAGGGATCTTTATACTTTCGATTTCTTACATCAGAGAAACAATGCAATATTTACACATGTGTGTCTGATTTATTTCGCTTAAAAGTATGTTCTCAAGGTACATCAATTTACCTAGAAAAAAATTCAAAATTATCCCTCTTTAGGGCTAAGTAATATTCCATTGTATAAAAATCTTTTTTAAAATCTATTTTTCAATTGATAGGCATTTAGATTGTTTCGAAAATTTACCTATTATAAATTTAGCTATAAACATGGGTGCACCTGCATCACTGTGGCATGATGTTTTTAATTCTTCCAGGATGACACCTAGAAGGGAAGTTCTTGGGTCAAAAAGGATGTATAGTCCTAGGTTTTTTTTTTTTTTTGTACTGGGGAGTGAACTCATGACCTTGCACTTACCAAAGGTAAGCGTTTAAGCTACTGAGCTAAATCCCCATCCCAACTTCTAGGTTTTTGAAGAATCTTCACACCAATTTCCACAGTGGTTGCACCAGTCTATATTCCCACCATGGTTGGAGAAGTGTTCACTTTTCCCTTCAGCCTTATCAGTGTTTCTTATTGGTTGTTTTCTTGAAGATAGCTATTCTTTCTGGAGTGAGATGGAATCCCAATATTATATTAATTTATATCTCTCAAACGATTGGTGATATTGAATATATTTTCACATTTTTTTTTGTGGTTTGTACTTCTTTATCTGAGAAGTGTCTATGAATTTCAGGTGCTCATTATTGAGTTGAATCTTTAAATTTGGGGGAGTCTGATTTTTTAAAAATTATTTATTAAATATTCCAGATATTAACTTTTTGTCCAAGGGACAACTGGCTTATACTGGGACAGTACTGGGACAACCACTTGGTAAGTTGTCTTTTCACTCTATTGGCAATTCTTTTTGCTGTTTTGAAGCTTTTTAACAAGATGGGATCCCAGTTGTTGACTCATTGTAGTATTTCCCATGCTATTGGGATTTTGTTCACGAAATCTTTACCTACACCTGTGTTCTCAAGAGGTCTGCCTATTCCCTCCATCAGCAGAATTGGTGTCTTTGTTATAATATTTAGATCTTTGATCCATTTTGAGTTGAGTGTAGTGCGTGGTGGGAGACATGGGTTTAATTTTAGTCTTCTGCATGGGGAAAGCCAGTTTTTCCTGAACTGTTAATTAAGGAGGCTACTTTTCTTTCAAGGAACATGTTTGGCCCCTTTGTCAAAATAAGATGATCAAGTGTGTTTGCAGTTGTTTCTACATCTTCTAGTCTGTCCCACTGATCCTTAGGTCTGTTTTTTTGCCAGTACCATGCTGTTTTTATCATAGTATCTCTGTGGTATACTTTCAAGTCAGGGATTGTGATACTCTGTTTGCCTTTGTTGCCTAGAATTGTTGGTCTCTTCCTGTAAAAAATGAATTTTAGGATTGTTTTCTCTAGTTCTGTGACACATGTTAATAGTATTTTGATTAGGATTGCATTAAATCTGTATAACAATTTTGAGTGTATGGCTGTTATCATTATGTTGGTTCTTCGTACCCAAAGCAAGGGATATCTTTCCATTTTCTGATATCTTTTTCAATCTCCTTTTTCAGGGTACTATAATTTTCAGTGTATAGATCTTTTACTTGTTAGATTGATTCCTAAGTATTTCATTTTTTGGATGCTATCGTGAAAGGTATAATTTTCATAACCTCTCACTCAGCATGTTTCTTGTTTGTGTACAGGAATGCTACTGATTTTTGAATGTTGACTTTTTACACAGCTATGCTTCTGAATTTGGTTGTTAAATCTAGAAGTCTTTTTATGGCACTTTTGGCATCTTCTATATAAAATATCATGTCATCTGCAAATAATGACAATTTAAATTCTTCTTTTCCTATCCTGATTCTTTTTATTTCTTTGCCTTACCTAATTGCTCTGGTTAATGTTTTCTAAACTATATTAAAAAGAAGAGAGGATAATGGATATTCTTGTCTTGTTTTTTATTTTAGTGTGAATGCTTTATGTTTTTGACCATTTGGTATGATGTTGACTGTTGGTTTGTAATAGATGGCTTTATCAGATTTCAATCTATTCTAATATTCTGTAGGCTTTTTTTATTAATCATGAATGGGTGTTGGAGTTTGTCAAATGCTATTTATGCATTTATTGATATGATTAATGTCATTTTTGTTTTTGATTCTTATGGTATGGTGTATTATATTCATTGATACGCATATGTTGAGCTGTTCCTGCATCCCTGGAGTGAATCCCACATGGTTATGTTGTACAATCTGCTTGATGATTTGCTGCAATCTGTTTGTTAGGATCTTACTGAGGATTTTTGCATCTATGCGCATGAGAGAGGTTGGCTTGTAGTTCTCTCTCTCTCTCTCTCTCTCTCTCTCTGGTTGGGTCATAGTCTGGTTTTTGAATCAGGCTTATACTTGCATCTAGGAATGATTTTGTAAGTAAAGCTTCCCTTTCAATTTCATTAGAGAATTTCATTGGTAGTGGCAGGAAATCTTCTCTAAATCTCTTGTAGAATTCAGCAGTAAATTCATCAGGACCTGTATTTTTCTTTGTTGATAAGTTTTTAATCATTTCTTCAATCTCATTGACAGATACTGAGTTATTTAGGATTTTTATATCTTCTTGGCTCAACTTGGTAATTCAGTGTATTAAGGAATCTGTCCATTTCCCTGTTTTCCATCTTAACAGAGTATAGGTTCTCAAAGTAGGTATTAATGATATTCTGGATTTCCACAGAATGTGTTGTTATTTTACCCTTTTCATTACTGATTGCATGAATTTAAGTCCTTTCTTTCCTCTTTTTATAAGATTTGCTAAGGATTTATCAAATTTATTTAATCTTTCAAAGAACCAGCTCTTCAATTCATTGATTCTTTTTATTCTTGGTCTCAGTTGCATTTCTTTTCTTATCTCCACAGTTTCTTCCGTTATATGTGCTTGGTATTTGATTTGGTCTTTTTCTAGAAATTTGAGACTCAAAATTAGATTGCTAGTGCTCATTCTGTTTTCCTGATGTAAGAATTCACAGCTGTAAATTTCCCTCTTAGAACTGCTTTCATAGTGTCTCATAAGTTCTAGTATGTTGTGTCAGCATTTTCATTTAATTTTAGATAATATTTATTTTCTTCTTTAACTTTTTCTGTGACCCATTGGTTTTTGAAGAGGGTGTTATTTAATTTTCATGTGTTTAGGGAATGTTCATCATTTCTTTTGCCATTTATTCTCATTTTTATTGCACTATGGCCAGAAATATGCAGGGAATAATTTCAGTTCCTTTGCTTTTACTTACACACGTTCTATGAGCTAGTATATGGGCTATTTTGGATAATATCCCATGTCCAGCTGAGAAAAATGTATATTCCTATGTTGTAGGCTAAAATAATCTATAAAGTCCATTTGTTTACAGGTTTGGTCCAGCTCTGCTGTTTCTTTGTTGATTCTAGTTGATTAGTCTATTTATAGCAGTGGGGTATTCAAGTCCCCCATTACAATTGTGCTGGTGCTTGTTTGATTTTTCATATTTGTTAGTATTGCCTTATGTAGTTGGGTGCATTGCTATTTGGAACATATATATTTATGATTGTTATCTTTTCTTCCTGGAATTTTTCCTTAACAAGTATGTAGTGACCTTCTTTGTCTTTTTTGATCAGTCTTGGCTTGAAGTTCACATTATCTACATTTTTTTGGAGTTTCTATTGCATGAAGTATTGTTTTCCCTCCTTTGACTTTCAGTCTATAAATTTCTTTTTGAGTTGAATATGTTTCTTCTATGCAGCATATTTTAGGATCTTGTTTCTTGATCTGTTCTACTAGTCTGTTTCTTTTGATCAGTGAATTGAGTTCATTTACACTGATAGCTATAACTTATGCATATTAGCTTATCCTTCTCATATTATTTTCCTGTAGTTAGTACCCTGCCCTTCCAGTCTGTTTCATTTGCCTCATAATTTCTTTCCATTGATGATGGTGGAATTTTGGTCTTCTTTATCTCTTTCTAAAATATCCTTCAAAGCATTTTGGAGACCTGGTTTTGTGGTCATTTCTTCAGTTGTTCCTTGTCATGGAAAAAATTGAGGGAGATTCGACATAGTTGAATAAAAGAGGAGCTACAATGGATCTTCACAGCTATGTTGAATCCCCCTCAATGTATTTTGATAATGGTATCTCATTTTGGTTTGAATATAAATTTTTCTGGTGTCTAATAATGTCAAATATCTTTTCAGGTGCTTGTTTACCATTTTCTTGTCTTTTGTTCATGAAGAATCTGTTTAAATCTTCACCTAATTTTATGCATTATTTCTTTTACTTATTAAATAATGAATTTATTATATATTCTTGATACCAATCTGTCATTTGATGTTTTGCTTTTAAAAGTTTTTTCCCCCAGACTGTGGGTTACTTCTTTGTTTTTTCCAGCACTATCTTTTGTTAGAAAATTTTGTTAGAAAACCCAGAATTTTATGGGCAACAATCAGCATGGAGAAGTGAGTGTTCTGTATGTTGTTCTTGTTGAAATTCCAGTTTTTTATTTATAGTTGGGTTTTTGGTGTTCTACAAGATTTTTCTTTCACCTAAGGCATTAGAGTAAAGGTTTGTTTTTTACTTGAATATCCATCTTTTCCATCACTATTTGTTGAAAAGGCTGCTCCTTCGCTGTTAAATTACTTCTGTACCTTTGTCAAAAATTTTTTGAATACTACTACTATTACACACATACTCATACGCACACACAGGGTCTTGATTGCTGTAACTTAATAGTAAGAATTGAAATCAAGTAGTGTATGTCCTCTGACTTTATTCCTCTTTGTTAAAGTTCCAGCTATTCTGTATCTGCATATTTCTATATAAATTTTAGAATAATGTTTTCAAATTGTACTGAAAAATCTGCTTGGATTTTTTGTTTCTGTATTTAATTAGCTGACAAATCTGTGTATATTTGTAATATACTACATGATATTTTGCAATATGTACACATTTTGATATGGCTAAATCAAGTTAATTAGCATATGTATTACCTTTTCTTCCTTTGTGCATGTGTATGTATGTGTGTGTATGAGTTGAGAACACTTAAAATTTATCCTCTTAGTGGTTTGCAAGTATGCAATACATGATGAATTTTTACCGGTATTTTGTAGAATAGATCTCTTAACCCTGCTGGGATTGTGATAGTGATTACAGTTAATTAGTTCATAATTTGAGGAGAATTGACATTTTATACTAGTAATATCTAATCCATCGATACAACATCAATTTCCATCTTTTAGGTACTTAATTTGCTCTCAGTACTATTTCCTAGTTTGTAGTGTACAGATCTTGTATGTAGTCTATCAAATTTGTCATTAAGTATTTCATACTTACTGTACTGACTAGGACCCTTTGTAAATTGTTAACTAGAAAGATTGTGTATGACTTTCTTTGCCCTATTCCTGATCTTCAGGGTTGATAATTCCTTATTTCAACATTAAATACGAAGCTAATGTCAGATTTTCACAGATACCCTTTATTAGGGGGAGGTGGTTCCCATTATTCCTAGTTTATTGAGATTTTTTATTAGAAATAGAGATGGAGTTTCTTAAATACTTTTTCTGTATTCAGATGATCATGTATTTTATTTTAATTTGTTCAAATTGTTACTTTCATTGATTAATTTGTAAATAATAAACCAACCTTACATATCTGGGATAAGAACTCTTGGTTATAATGTTTTCCCTTGTAAATATTGCTAGACTTGATTTGTTAACACAGTGTCTATGGTTTTGCATATTTCATAAAGGGTACTGGCCTGTAGCTTTCCTTTCTTTTAATGTCTTTGATTTTAGTAGAAGAGTAATTCTGGCTTTATCCAGTAAGTTAGGATATGTTTCCTTGTGTTGAATTTTTTGGAAGAGTTTTTGTAGCATTGAATTGTTCTCTTTTGAATTGTTCTGTAGAATTTACCAGTGAAACCATATAAGGCTTGAAACCCTTCTATAGACGTATTTTTAAAAGAACAAATTCAGTGTCTTTACTTGGTTTGATATTGTACAGATTACCTAATCATTCTTGATTGAGTTTTGGTTACTTGCATCTTTCCAGGATTTTATCCATTTCATTCAATTCTTCAAAGTTACAGCCTTCATCATATTTTTTTTATTATCTTTTTAACATTTGTGAGATCTGTAGTTATGTTATGTCTGTGCTGTATCTTTTTTCTTTTGTCCTGATAAGTCCAGCTGGACTTCATTACTTTTATTTATGTACTCAAAGAACCAGCTTTTGGATTTATTGATTCTATTACTTTTATGTTTTCTATTTCACTGGTTTCTACCCTGCTCTTTATTTTCTTTGTTCTGCTAACTTTTATTTGGTTTTCCTTTTTTTGTTTGTTTTACTCTTTTAAAGTCAAGTTGAGGTCATTAATTTCAGACCTTCTGCTACTCTAATGTAAATGTTAAGCATCACAGTTTCCTCTAAACACTATCTTAGCTGAATCCCACTGATTTTTATATTGTGTTTGTACATGTTTCTGTTTAGTTTAAAATTCTTTCTAATTTTCCTTTTAATGCCTTTTCTTTGGGTTTATTAAAAAATGCACAAATTGCAAAGGTATATAGAAGACGATCCCTTCTAGGCTTGCTTTAAATTTTTTTTCACAGTACTGAGCAGGGCTTTGTGCTTGCTAGGGAACCCCTTTACCACTGAGCTACAAACCCAGCTTTCTTTGAAGCTTCTAAAGGTGAAGTCGGAGCAGCTTTTAGGCAATGGCTAATCTTCCTCCTCTTCTGATAAATAAGTGCCCTTCTGAATACTCTGCCCAGTGTCTGATACATTATGAGATATTTTTACTCTGTAGGTGGGAGCACACACTATTCTTGGTTTCATGGGAGCTGTCGATAATGTTTTTTCCAGTCCTTTTGAATGGTTCTTTCTCTGGCTTTGAGTAGTTACCCTACTTGGCTTCACTGTTAAATTCTTACTAGAAGCCTTAAGGGGACTCTCTACCAATCTGGAGAGCTCTTTTTCTGTGTAACTCTCCTCTCTTTCTGATAATTTTCTCTGAGAACTCTTGCTATGTTGATCTTCCTGGATTCCCAAATTTAGCTCCTTGACTCAAGAGTTGGGAAACTGCAGGTAATAAACTGGAGCAATAGTAGGGCTCAGTTGATTTGTTTCTCTTCTCTAAGGATCATTATCTTTGTGTTACCCATCATATGATACATATATATGAAATGCAAATATATATATATATATATATATATATATATATATATATATATATTTTTTTTTTCCTCCCAGCTTTAGTTTTTCAGTACTGGGATTCAACTCAGGGTGTTTGTACTGAGCTATAACCCCAGCTCCTTTTCTTTTGAAACAGAGTCTCACCGAGGACAGGCCTGAATTTGGAATCCTTCTCCTCATCTTCCCAGACATTATAGGCATGCGCCATAACACCCAGCTCCCAGTTTTAAAATTATTTTAAGTAGGAGTCAATCCCCATCACTTTTGCTTCTTCTATGTAACTGTTTTTTCAAGGTGAATATAGCTTTCGATTTTGTTAACAGAAGTTACAGTGTACAGAAAAGCTAAGGTAAATAGCTCATGGTGCTTAAAAAAGGCTAGACAATACTCAGAATCTTATATTCAGTGTATCTTTGAAGAAATTTATGAGTAATCTAGACTGTGGATTACAATGGGAATATGTCTAGTGTGAGAAGTAACAGTCTTGAAGAATTTATTCTCTACGCAACCAACAAAATGATTCTTTTAAATAAAAAATCAAATTATATCACTAATTTTTTTTTAAGATTCTCCTGTGGCTTGCTATTGCACTATAATAAAATCTAAAGTGCGTGACAGAGTCTGAAAAACCCTACATGCCAATTTCTAGTCTCCTAAGCACTTATTCCAGTCTGTCTAAGATTTGCTCACACAGTCCTCCTTATTGTTACTCAAATATGTCAAAGAACTACTAACTCATGCCCTTTAACCTTGCTGTTCCTTCTAGTTAGTTGTATGATCTTTTACTAGACCTATCGTAGGCCAGCTCAAAACCTTGTTTATGTTATTATCCAGACATTTACCTCTTCAAAGAAGCCATCTTTAACTATCCTAATCACACAGTTCTCAACCAATATGATCTGCAGAACACACATCATTTTAATTGATTCATTTGTTTATTTATGGATTGCTGACTGTCCCGCTAGTGTGTTTGGCTTTTTTCCTTCTACATGACTGTATTCTAGATCATTGATGTAGTATGAATCTCACATGTTCTCCCGAAGCCCATGCATTGAAGGCTTGGGCTTCACCTGATGACGTTGTTAGGAAGCGGTGGAAAGTTTAGGAGATGGGCCTGGAGAGGGAAAAAGTCCCTGAGAGTGTGACTTTGAAACATGTATTTTGTCCTCAAGCCTTGGCGCATGCTCTCTTTCTTTCTCTCTCTCCTTCCCATCTACTGTGAGATGAGTAGCTGAAGTCTGCCACATCTTTCTGCCATGATGTTTCTGCCTTGGAACCAGCCAGTTATGGTATAAAACCTCTGAAAGGGTCAGCCAAAATAATCCTTTCCTCACGACTGATGAAACTGATTTCATCAGTCAGTTTCTCACAAGGACAGAAATCTAACACAGGAAATTCATACAGACACAAGGGCTTGTTTCTGTAACTACTCTGACAATGTGATTCAGAAGTCTTAGGAAATGGCTTATGGGAGGAGTCTGGAAACTATCAGAGAAGCAAGCTAGAGAAATCTTAGCATGTTGTAAGTGGAGCTTAAATGAATGATTCCTGTGTGAGATCGGAACACCAGAATGCTGATAGGATAAGAGACAGTATACTGTGCTCATGTGGCTTTAGGTAGGAATCAAGATTATTGAATAGTGAATGAAAGCTTTTCATGTTACATTCTGACAAAGATGTCATCTACATTTTGTTCATGCCCTGAGACGTTTTAGGAAATGGAGTTTAAAGATTATAGTTTGTTAATCTGGAAGAGGAAATTTCAAGGCAGTATAACATACAGGTGGTGACATGGATATTGATGGTCACCTTTAGTTTGATTTGCAGTAAGCATTGGGAGCAGAGTGAAAAGGTTAGAAATACTTGTAATTGGGCCAGAAAAGGGTCATGTATAAAGCTTCAGCCCAGCAGGATATTGTTGCTGAGGAGAATAACGCCTTTGTAAAGAAACCAAGTACTTTGCACCAGGACAATAGCAAACAGGATTTGAGGCTTGAGGGCATCATGGGAATCAGCAAGACTCCATCCATCACAAGGGTATAAAAGTGTAAACTTTTGTTTTGAGAAGAGAAGCCCTGAGTTCCCTGCTACAACACTGCTGCACAGGGAATTGGTCCAGTTCCTTTGTAGGCCCCATTTCTGCATTTTGGAATGGAAATATTTACACTGTGACATTGTATCATGGGATTTCATAACTTGCTTTTTATTTTTATTTTAAAAGGTTAAAGTTTGCTTTGAGTCTCAGAAAAGACATTGGACATAGACTTTTGAGCAATGATGAAACTGTTAAGATTTTGATGACTCTTGGAGTAGATGCATTTTGCTTTATGAGACGGACATAAGCTTTTGGAAGACACAGACGGGATGTTTTGATTTGGATATTCAATGTCTTCCAATTTGTGTGTTGAAGAATGGAACCCTAACTGGTGATGCTACTTGGGAGGAGGATGAAAACTCCAGGAGATACGGTTTGATTGGAGGAAATCCGTTACTGGAACTTTGACGAGCACATTTTTCTCCCACATCCTGGCTGTCCCTCTCTACTTACTGGCTACCATGAAGTGAGCAGTTTTACTAGGCCACATTCTTCTATCATGATGATTCTGCTTTGGCGTCAGCTGACCATGGATGGAAACTTCTAAAATGGGGAAGAAAAGTAAACCTTTCCTCTTTTAAACTGATTTTATCAGGTGTTATATCACAGCAATGGAAAACTGACTAACACCAATATTATTCAGTACATTGTGGATAGTCATAAATGCTGATTTAATGAATAAAGAATTCATTAATAATTGAATTCACTATTCAAAAATTTAATGAAATAAATGAATAGATAAGACTTTTATATGTGTTTTAGATATAATTTCTTTAATTGTACCAAAGCCAGAAAAAGGAATGACAGTTATTAAGCACAAGTCACTTTCCACATATTAGCTCAGTGAATAGGACACAATAAAATAATTTTACAGAATTCAACAGGGTCATATTTCTTTGTGTATGTATTAGAAAGTCAGAGATATAGAACTCAACAAATGCTGTAATTGTTTTGTCTTATTCCAGTGCAGATCTTCAGCCTGGTCACTAGAATGCTGATAGGCTCATTAATTTTATTTAAAAGAATCAGTCCCATCAGCCACATGGCATACTATAGTGGGTAAGAACAACTGATATTTCACTCTGTAGTGGCTTAGTACAGGCAGAATAACTATACTACAATTGGTTAAAATATGTGCATATTCTGCCTCAAAGTTTCTTGTCCATTCCCTTTCAATTTTTCTTCCTTTAGACTCTCTAGACACATTTAAAATGCTGTCTTGAACTCCCAGAAACTACCTTGAGGGAAATAGGTCTAGCTAACAGATGATATTTGTAGTCCAGGTTAAAGACCTTTTGTTTCTCCGAGAGGAATCTCTAGTGAGGGAGAAAAGTCTTCTAAGGAGAGTGGCTCTTCAAATTCTCTGGCTGAAACATTTGTAAAAATCAACAAGCCCTGAATTTATTACCATGAACAGCAGTAATCCAGTGGGTTTACTTCAAGGTTATGGTTCATAAGGGCAGGGCAAATAACGTAGCTATGCTTACTTGCGCACTTTCTTACATCCCGAATACTCTGTTGCAAGAATGCTGTGGACTGTCCTAGGTGGGATGGCACCTCCTTATGGACTGAATGACCTTCCAAGGAACATTTGATCAGAAAGAATAATGAGGAGGAAAGTTATGTAGACACATTGGGCTATGTAAATAGAATCTTCTGTTTGTTTGGTAGCTTAGTCAGTTACCCAGCCCAGTTTTTCTTTTTGCAATAGCATTCCCACTAACCTTTGAAAAAGGTCTGCTCTGCGATTGTGTTTTAAGGGTGAAACTGTGAATAAAGTTGGCTTCCCTTCTTTCTTGTCAAGGACTGAGTATGTATGGTACACTTTGTTAATTTAGTCCCTCTCCTGTGATACGATGAAAAAAAAAAAACACCCAAAATGTTTAGGGCTTCTTTATTCTAGTGTGGGGCCTTTGATCAGATGTCTTAGAGAAGTCTTGTAATGCCCAACTCTTAGATCCCAGTTTTCCAGCCATTCCATTTTTATATGAGCTACCCAAGATCTTTCTAGGACATACTCATTTTCTTTTTAAATTTATCAGAGTTCACTTCTGTTGCTTATCACCAAAAAAACTAATTTCAGCATGCTTGCGAGTATATATATACCAAACGGATTTTCCCCATTATGATATTTCAGTATGACGTGAAAATCAAGTGACCCATTCTGGTGTAACAAGGAACTTCTCTATGTGGGAGCTGGGAGACTCCTGTGTGCTGCTTTGACCTTGGGTCCTTCAACTTTTCTGTGTTCCTTGATCACAAAACTTTGGGGTCTCTCAGAGGAAGGAGAAATTTGTGCAGCACTGTGTACTTCCTTGTGTTTTAATGACTTGCATCCTTTTACATTGAAATTTTGTTTATTTGATAATACTATGAATTTGGAGCAACCATGGAGCAGATTATCATTTTCACACTTGTGAGCTAGACCTTTACATGGGCCTGGCTCAGCACGTTTCTTCCTTGGCCATCAGGCAGCTTATCTGCACCTTCTAGAGTAACAGATTTCCAGAGGAGGAGCACAGTTCACGGTACTTTTTTCTTCAACCAGAACACAAGGTAGATGTCTTCCTTACCAGGGCACAGAAGCCTCATATCAATGTCCAAGAATTTAGGAGACTTCTAACAATATTTCTTCTATAAAAGGCATCTTGAGCTATTCAGATGGCACCAGGAAAAAAAAATCCATAAACTCAATACACTGGGTAGTTTTTCACCAAATTGGTTCTATTTATCCCACTCTTTATAAGAAAAGAGGTATAGTCTAGTATTTTATATACTTCAAACTGGGATATCCACTGCTAGAGGTTCATTTTGTACTTTTAAGTAAAATGGCCACATAAGGTAATGAAAAATAATTTTTTTGGTACTGGGGATCGAACTCACGACCTCATGCTTACTAGGTGAACACTTGAGCCACTGAGCTAAATCTCTGGCCTGTTTTTTTTAAAGCTACAAATCAGGAATAAAGGAACACAATTTATAGTTGCAACTCTAGAGAATTCAGGTATACTATGTGGAATTTATGTATTTATTTTTATTTTGAAGAGAAAAAAAATAAAAAATAACAATAAAACAGTTTCAAAAAAAGGCTAGTAGGAGAGTAACAATAGTTAAAATATATTATGCATTGTTATATTCATAATAGTTGTTTAGAGTACAAGATACAGGCATGAAATATTGTCCAAACAATATTAGTACAAACTTTTCTTTTCAACTAAGAGATACTAGCTATATAACTATCTTAAAAATCATATATGTATATATATTTTTTCCTTTTCACTTCCTTTCCTCATTCTTCCATCGAAGTTTTGCCTTTTCTTTAGACACTTTCTTCCCCATTCCCAGTATCTATTTTGTACATTTCAGATCTTATTTACTCACTCACTTTCTCACACTAGGGAGACAATACAACGTTACCACATGTTGCTCTGATCTACTTCACTTATGAGTATAATCTCAAGTTGCATCCACCTATAAAAGTCTCAAGATCATCCTACTTTATGGCTGAGTAGTATTATATTTTTTATCCATTCCTTGGTTGATGGGCATTTGCATTGTTTCCAACATATAACTATTACAAATTGTGCTGCTATAAACATGGGTGCAGATATATCACTGTGGTATGACTATTATGTGGAATTTAGACACTAGTGTTTAGTAAGAGTGGGGAAAATATAAATCCTTCAACTAAAAGCTAAAAAATGTACTTGACTATAAAGCCTAGATCTGAGAAGGAATTCAAGTGTTTTTTTGGCAGTCCTTTGAGACGACGTTGAAAGAGATGGTGGTCCTGGGTTCAGACGGAGGTATTGCTCTTGGCTGATGGCACAGTATGTTCTGCAGAAGGGGTGCCATAGGCATAGCACTCAGGAAGGACAGCTGGTTTCACTGGGGTGCCCAGAGCTTCAAGGTGAGGGAGTCTGTGTTTACAAAACTATTGATATAAATAGAAACTCAGCATGGAGAAAGACACTTGAAAGAAAAAGGATACTAGGTTCTGCTGCTGAGTTCATCCCAGGCTCCCACTGGCCTCTGAAAAGGAGGAAGATAGAAAACACTGATCAAGTATGGATGGAGGATATGGGGGGCAGTGGGGATGGAATGGGACAGGGAGAAGTGGTGAGAGCCAAGAAGAGCATGGTGGGGTGGTGGGGTAGTGGGAGGGGACTGAGGCAAACAGTGGCTGGGCATAGAACACAGATCTGGAGCACAAAGGCATGGAAGGATTGTTTTACAACTTACAACCACAATGACTGGCATCCCAGATGATGGGATTCTTAAATTTTTTTATGTTAAAGAGGATAAAACTTAGGAAAATAAAACAGAATAAAACCAATCAAAATAAACTAGTGTAAGTGACACAGGACATCAAATCCTTGTGACATCAGCAATAGTTACCATAATGCCTTTTGTTGTCATCAAAATAGCTGCAGATACATTCATAGTAAAAATTGAACAGAACAGAATAGCATAGAAACATTAAAAACAAAACAATGAATGCAATAAAGGACTTCAAAATAAGCTATAGTAAATCCAAAATGGCTACCATAATATGTCTTGCTGTCTTTTAAATAGCTGCTCATGCCATTCGATTTAACATAATCAAACAAAACAAAAAAGAATAAAACCCAACCCAAGAAAACAATGAAAATGATATGGATTGTAGGAGGAGGTCACCTCCTTGTGAGGCCTGGTTCTTTCCCCCTGCAGTGTTCGATTGGCACTGCCTCATGGAGAGAGGCTTGGGTGTGGCTGTCCCCACTCTGGCAGTGGCCCCTGCATGGCTGATGGGATTCTTTAATAGACTCCATGGAAAGATTTTGGATAAGCAGAATCAAAAGGAGTGAGAAAAGAGCTGAAGCTCAAAGAATTAGAATACACATTTATTGAATTACCTGTAATGATCAGAGAGATGAATATAAATTCTCTAGGTATTTATATCCTAGCCATTTTGGTGGGAGACTTCAGTTCACATAAAATTAGGAACTGAAATGCTCCATGTTGAGACATATTAGAACTACCATACATGGAGAAATTTATCTGTAAATTAATATAACTTGTTTGAGAAAGCAAGTCGGAGAGATAAGTGGCTTTCCACTGCTTTAGTAATTTTAAGAGAGAAATGCATTTACGGCATCAGCAAATAAAATAGTAAAATTTTCATGTAAATGACAGTTAACAATGGAGGTTGCAGTCGTTACAAATGTTTTCTCTTCTAACCAGGTCTCTTATTTATTGGACCCTTCAAATGCTTTATTAATAATATTTTCAAAGAATTATAGAATTGAAAAAAGTCATTCTTGAGTAGGGTAATTGTTCTAATCCTCCGTCAGGTTGCATGGATATTCTTTCTCTGCTCACTGTTCCTTTGAATATCCAGTGAATTTTCTCCAATGTATAGCATTGGGACTGCTCAGTGTAAACACTTCCCAGCCCAATTTCCAGTCTCTGTGAGCCATTTATCTGGTTTAGTTTTGGCTAAACTGATTTGGGATCTTATCTTACTTGCCAGTGGCTGCTCACAATACTCTGAACTAATGAAGAACATAAAAACAATATCAATGGTAACAATAAATCCAAAGAAAAACAACAACGACAACAAAATATTTAGACACAGGTTTTAGTCCAAAACATGGATTTTCTCTATCATTTGTTTTATTCGGTGTTTTACTTGTAGAAGAATTTCTTTCTTTCTTTCAACCTTCAATTCTTTCAATCCCCAATTTCTTGTTTTCTTCTACCCTCCACTTTTACCAGAGGATATCAGTCAAATATCAGTACCTGATCAAGGAAGAGGCTTGTGTTCAGTTTCCGGTGGGTGGTGGTCAGAGGTCTCTGTTGGGGCAGTCTGGAGTGCTTCCTTGCTTTGTCCTAGCAGTGCATCCCTTGACGGATCAAAGTGTGAATACACTACTAGCCTTTTGGGTTAGGCCAGTGTTGATGAACATTTTAGAGACTGGGTGCAAGAATGCAATCCTAAACCCATTTGTTTATGACAAAATATCAACACTGCAACTAATCCTGAACATTGAGGTTTTATTTCAGAAAAAATAACACTGCAGTAATATCTTTTGTCTTGAAAGCAAAGCACAGTATTATGTGTACCATAAGTTAGCCCATACTAGTCTGGGATTTAGATAGTTGTACATTTTTTATTGTTGTCTGTCTTCATGGACAAATATTTGTTAGAGAGAAAAATCAAGAACGTTTACTTCAGGACTTATCAATTAGAAAAAATTCAAAGGTCTTGGTTGCATGGTTAAGAAGGGGTGTACTAGACAAAAAACCAAAACCGAAATCAAAACCAAAAAACTTCGTAATGGGTTCTGGCTCCTTTCTTGAAAATATGAGGAAAGCTACCTATTCCTACCCAAAATATGGACATGCTTATGATTTTTGTGATTCTCATAAACTGAATCCTGGTAGGGATCTTCTGATTTTAAGTATTAATGCATATATAGCATTAATGAACATATGAGGAACATTTTTTATGGTCTCTTTTCTTTTCTTTTCTTCTCTTCTCTTCTCTTCTCTTCTCTTCTCTTCTCTTCTCTTTTCTTCTTTCTTTCTTTCTTTCTTTCTTTCTTTCTTTCTTTCTGGTCTTTTTAAGATAGGGAAGATTGGCTTTGAGCTCACCTTGTAGTCTAGACTGGTCTCGAACTTGCAATGATCCTTTTGCCTCAGCCTCCCAAGTGTGGGATTACAGGCATATTCCACCACACCTGGCTTATGGTCTGTTTTTTATATGTGGATTCTCTACCATTTAAAATCTCAAACTGGTAATTCCTTTCTTCTAAGAAAATTTTGGAATGCTGTAGCTTCTTTCACGGGTCAGTGCGCATTCAGACTATTTTACATAGGTTCACTTCTAGCAATGTGGCTAGAAAAATATTCCCTAAAAGATGTTATGACCAAAATCTAACAGAAATATTTTTGATAATTTACTGCTTTCTAGTCCCCACTGTATCTTGCTTTAGGTAAGAGCACATATAGTTATTTTAAGGAAATCATAGATAAATGAGATCAGAAATAAATTAGCCTCATACGAATTAACTATGGGAAAATGTTGCATCTTGATTATATCAACTGGGTATTTTATGATTATTTGGGATAACCAGACATATGTATTTCTGTTCTTTTCTTGTTTCTATTTAAAAATACAAAGCCCAAGTTATTCTCGTGGTATTAAGGATGAAAACAAATCTAAACTCTTTTTCATGCGAATCACTTTCTTTTTAGAATGGTGGCATCATGTATTTGGGCCTGATATTAGATCCAGTAAGATAAACAAACTATAAAGTGCTCACTTTCCCAGAGGCATTTCTTTAGTAGCGTTCAAACAGCCCTTCTGCTGTTCGAAGGTGTTGGAAATTTTCTGTTGTGTTTTCAACTCTGAGGCCTGCTGAGGGTGGGAGGGTAGGAGAACTTGGGAAAGGGCAAAACTTTGTTGAACTGCATCAAACAAATTCTCTAAGGTGTAGTTTACACATTGTGCCAGGAGCAAAACTTCAGAAAACTTCTGTGAGAGAAGGGAACTCTAAAATCCCTTGATTGTCCATCTGCTTCACCTAAAACTCAGGCACACCTCCCCTGGCTGCTGTAATATTTTACCTTCCCTTCTGACTTCAGGACTTCAGTTCCCATAAAGATGCCAAGAATTGTGTCTAAAACAGCAAACTTTAGTAGGAGTAAAGGAGGCAGGATATTGATAACTGATGGACAATTTTCTCTCTCTCTCTCTCTCTCTCTCTCTCCTCTTTTTCCATTGGTGGAGGGTAAAAATTCAAGTCTCAGGGACTGTCCTACAGTGATACCCTTAGACTTCTCTCCAAGGACTTGATGTGTGAATGTTCTAGATGTTCTAGAATGTTCACTATGGTGAAAGTGCTGAAACTGGAAGTGACTTCTCATGGAACTGATCATTTTTCTTGTTACTTGTCTTCAGTTTCCAGGTTTAGGATTAAAAATGCCATGATTATGCAGCCTATGCATTAGAGTCCCTGTGTCCAAAGGGCCTCATGATTTGTTGAATGCTCTTCTGTCCACTTCTTAAAATTTTTAATACTTGTAGAAAAATACTAAACTGGTTTTGAGAGTAAATTACAGATACTACTTGTTTCATATCAGACTGAGAATGGAAAGAGAAGCACTGGTCTAAGATTTGGTCTAGTGGATACCACTAATTAGCGGTCTGACCTAGGGACAGTTGACCATTTAACCTCTGTGGTAAAAGCTTAGTGAGTTGCTTAAAACTGATAGTTCAAAGCAGCTTAATGCTCTTCTTTTCCCTCCAACATTTAAACATTTGTTGAAAAATATGTAGTTGATCCTGAGGTTAAATTACAAGTATTGTTTGTTTTGACGTTAGACTGAGAATGGTATTGTTCCCTTTGAGGTGTCACTGTTTTTTTTTCCCTGCAGGAGTCTGAGGTAGAAAAAGTGGACCCTATTTCTGTTTCAATGCAAAGAACGGATTGTTTATCTCATACATTTTCAAAGATCTCTTCAGGAACTATAGTTCTGTGGTTTGAAGAAGTAAAAATAGATTCATATAAGGGCAATGGTATGCCAGAGTGAGAGAAGTTTGCTTGAAGATGATTTAAATTGGAAAGGGTGGATGCCACAAAAATTGTTAAAAATTAAATAATTTTTATATGCTAATTTAAATGTTATCTTGATAAAGAATAATTTTCTTTGACTCACTTGGTTTCCTATGACCTCTCTGGCCGCAGAACTTCCATAGTTCTTCCACAGTGTGATGACACTTACTTGACATATACGTGTGCCTTTTGAGAGTCAAATTTATTCATAAAAGTGCTAATGTTTGTACATTAGAACTGCATTTTCTTTTTTACATAGAGAAAGTCTTCATTTGTGTAGCTCATTTCTCAGAAGTATTTTGGAATGAATTCATGTAATGGATGAACCTAAGCTCCTTTGAGGTTGACCAATTTAATTCACACTTCTTACGTTACTCTCAGGGTTTAGCAAAGGATTATGTGCATTCCTCATGATAATGATTATGAAGTGATCTATCAGTTTCTTCTTTAGGATGTTTCCCAGGAAACGAAGGAAAGCTCAGCTCTGTTTCTGTGGAGGAGATTCAATCTTCATCTTCACCTTGGACAGTCTCCTGCCTTCTGGTGCAGACACTTCAGCCATCATCGCAGACCCTGCAGCCTCCTAACACTGACTCTCACTGGTTGCTACACTGAGATCCAGATCTTTGACTGATTCCTTTGGCTCTCTAGCACACAGACAGATCTTTTGTACTCTTTCACATCTCACTCTGGGAGCAGCCATTGTAAGCCAGTTTGGTAAATTCATATATATTTGGATCTCTTGTATAAAATCTGTTTGCGTAGAGAGCACTGATTGATACACTTGGATTCTAGGAAAGGTGGAAACTGACTGAGACCACCACAGACAGAGACAGTCCTTCCTGGATTGTCCTTCAGCCATAAAGCCATAAAGAGTCTTTAGCTGTAAGGATTCCAGAACTGTGACTCTAGGTCTGAAATAATGATCAACAGTACCCCAGTGCACCAACTTACTCTTCCAATCTGGCCTCCTGCCTCTGTAGGCAGGCTAGTCTGAACTCCAGTAGCAGAGTGCCCCCTTCAGTAATCTAACCTAGAGTCCTCTCCTACTTTTCCTCTAACTTTCCAACCGAAACTTTTTTCCTATACATTTGTGCTCTACTTTTAACTTCTATTTCCTCTAAAGCAAGGACCCACATGAGCAGGTGACATCAGCACCCACAAGTCCCTATAAATATACCCAGCTTTGGACCACAAGATGCCTCTCATGCCCTTAAGGACCTACACTCTAATTCTCTGCCTTAGTAATTTTAAAATTCTGCCTTAAAAACCTCATTATGCATTCTGCTGATGAATCTTTAAAATTCTTTTTCTGTGGTGAAAGTCAGTAAACAGACAACCTTCCTCTGGGTTTGGGTGAGTCAGGTTTCCCCATTTCTACTTTGAGGAAATTGTTTGGATGCTAGTTGTACAACTCAGGTTGTAGAAATGGAGACCAGCAGCATTACAAAACCCTAGCCAATATTTTTTCAGATCATATAGGAAAGAAAAGGAAACTTCCTTTGGGAATCAGTTAGTTCACATTCAGTCCTTAAGAATTATGTTTTTTCTGAACATATTAACCAATAATTAAAATAATCCTCAAAATTGGGCATTGTCAAGCATACTTGTAATCCTAGCATTCTTGGCAGCTGAGACAGGAGAGTCACAAGTTTGAACCCAGCTTGGGCAACTTAGAAACACTCTGTCTCAATAAAAGTGAGTGGAGAGCTGAAGATGTCATTCAGTACTACAAAATCAATCAATCAGTCCTGGAAACAGAATGATCAAAGCTCTGTAACCCATAAGAGACTCCATAGGACCACTGAGAATCTGATCAGAACTAATTTGTTAGAAACTATACTATTTGGGGCTGGGTATTTAGCTCAGCATCTTAAGCGCCTGCTTTGCAAACGCATGGTCGTGAGTTCGATCCCCGGTACCGATAAAAAAAAAATTAAAAAGAAACTGTACTGTTTAAGAATGATACGTGCTACAGGGTAAAGTGAGGGAGACGATTCACTGCATAACTCTCACTGTATGTTTATAATGCATTCACATTACACATTGTTATTTCAGTCATTGTTAATAAATCCTTTTTTTCATCTTCCTACAATCTCAAGCCAAAGAAATCATCCAGGTGCTCTATCAAATTCAGATACTTAGGTTGAATCAATTCCATGTAATTATTAGGATTAAAGTGCTGGCACCAGGAACATTTATAGAATGCACTCTTAAGGAAATTAGGTTTTAGAGTGTTACGATACACAATGTTCATATACAAAGGAAAAATTTGATAGCATCTGCAATATTGATAAATCAATCAACTAGTCAATGGAGAGATGTATAAAAAGGATAATCAGAAGAGCACATCTTTTCATCTACTTCTGCTTTTTTTGACCTATTCACAAGGATTCTCTGACTTTTATTCTGTAACACAGCTTCCTTTTCCTTTCAATTTCTCTTTCCACTCTGGTCTTGCTTAGTGCTTTGTGACCACTCTTTCTCTGGAAGCATTTTGATAAGTACATTCTCTGAGTAACTAAGAAAATAAGAAAGCCATAAGCCATTGTTTTCTGACATACTATCCTTTGGCCATCAATGATAAAGCCATGGTGCCTTGTGGATTGTCTGAGGTAAAATATTCATCTTGGGCTGGATTCTGTGGTCATCTTGCTAAGGTGTTTATTTTTGAGATGACAATCTTCTGCCTGTCAGAAGACAGAAAATCCTGAGATAAGACATGGAGAGGTAACATTGGGTGTATTGTTACCCATGTTTTGAAAATAAACATCATTTCAACATCTCAGGGTCAGTGATAACAGAGAACTTTTGAGATCAATGTTTTCTGCTCTCATCAGCTAGTATTGCCATGACATTTTATTGATCAAGTTCTTCTAGCCACATGTTTCTCTTCAGGGTCCAAACTGTTAATGTCTCAAATTCAAGATGCCAATAGGTCAAGAGTGACACTTTCTTCTACTTGGAGACACAGTGCTTGAGGAGACCAGTGCTCAGAGCCTTTCCTCTCTGCCAGCAAATTGCTTCATTCTTTTTAAAACTTTAGACATGTCCAATAATTATAAAGTTCTTTTTAATGATGGGGTATAGTGAAATTGGGTTGGTGTAGTATTTGGGGATTTTGGCTGTGTCCAATTGAGGGGCAACATTACAATAACCTCAGGGATGATCCCAATACTATTGTAGAGAACACAAACAGATTCTGGTAATTGAACTATTTGCTCAGGAAATATACAGTGACTGAGTTCTCTATCTAGTTTTGAATCCTAGCTCTGTCTTATTTTATTTTATTTTATTTTATTTTATTTTATTTTATTTTATTTTATTTTATTTTATTTTATTATTTTTTGGTACCAGAGATTGAACTCATGATCTCATGCTTCCAGTCAGGTGCTTATGCCACTGAACTGAATCTCAGCCCATGTCTGATTTTAAAGACTGTTTCTTTCTCAACTACTTAGTGAAAACGCCACATAGACCATTGGTGTTTTTTAGCTTTGCCATGTTTTAACAAAATATTTTCAATTGATCATCAGTATTTATTGGAAACCTTCATATAAATATATGGCGAATACAAATATATACAAATATACCTGAAGGTATATTTATACAATATATATTTATACAATATATATTTATACAATATATACAAATATACCTGAAGGTATATTTGAAGGTATACAATATACCTTCAGATCTTGGAAGATAGAAAATAGAATTTTTGAGATGAATACATACCCAATGTGTATGTATGGGATTAAGGGAAGATGTAATAAGGCAGAAAGGTAGATTAATGAACTTAAAGCATAGGAATGGAAAATATCCAGAACAGAACACACACACACACATGCCCATGCACACACATGTGCAGAGAGAGAGAGATGGACAGAGAGACACAAAGAGAGAGACAGAGAGATACTAAAAAACATAGAATGTCGTTTAGCTAAGACACAACATTGAACAGTCAATAATTATGAAACTGGAGTCCCCAGGTGGAATGCCCTGATCACTTAAGTGGTTTAGCAATCCATACAAAGTGAGGTTGGAGCCAGGTATTGGTCAGTGCCCCCAGTATTGAGATAACTGGCCAAGGTTCAGAGCACTGTGCTAAGTCTTCCTTTAGGGAAGCCTGGTTAACAGACAGAAACCAGTAGTTCTCCACAAGTTCTGACACCTATGAGAAAGGCATTACTGTCCTACAGTGTAGGCTTTCCTTTTGCTATTCACTTAGCTGATCCCCAGGAGCTGCTTAAGTTGTCAAAGAATGTAACATGGGGTGACTTCCTTCAGCACCATGGGGTCTGGAAGAGGACCAGGAGTGGAGGAACCACCCTTCCCGTAGATAGTTACATCAAGAGTGTCCAGGTTTGTCTCCATCCTATAGTAAGGAGGACTCTCACTGTGCAAACTTGGAACATGCTGCTTCCATGACTCACGTAAATATGGGGAATTACAGATTTAGGGTCCTTAATAGCATCTGTTTCCAAGAAAACTCTATGTACCCAGCAATTACCATATATTGCTATATAGCACAGGACCTAGGAAGAAGGTCAGAAATCCATGAACATCTTATGGCTATTATGGTATAGGTGATCAAGAGACTCCACAACACCTGAGAGAGGTTGCTCAAGTCTATAATGAAGGAAACTCTGAGGGTAGTGCTTGTTCTCTTTCAGTTTGAAAAGATTCTTTATGAGAGAGGGCCTCATCCAAAATGAACTGATTTGCAACAAAATGCAAAGTTCGTATTTGCTTTTAGGACCCCAAATGACCTAAAATGTTGGACTTTTAGTAAAGTTGTGAGTGTTTGAAAGAGTCAGTGAGTAAGTGAAGAAAACTATAGCTGAGAGATTGTTGAAATGGCCTTGAATGGAGCATCAGACCACATTCATATTGTCAAATACTTAGCAGTTCCTGATGAAATGGAGTCAATAATGCCAGGACTATGTCTCACATGTGTGGAAATACAGTATTAAGGTTGGGAGCATTCTGCACGGCAGCCTGTCTTTCCTCCAGGTTTAAGAACAGGCCGAGTTAGGATTTTCAATGCAGAAGCATTGGGGATAATGTCTTGTCTAAACAGTATTGTGCAATGAGTACAATTTGTTCAACGTGTTCAAAGCTACTTTGAATATACATTGAGACATTGCCAAAAAGATGAGACCATTCCTTCTCTAAGCTTCTCTCCTATAAAACACACATGTAACAACACTCATTCTAATGTTTTTCTGAGGAGTCAATGAAATTTTCTCCATTGAGTGCTTGGTGCTATGGGGTACTTCATTGTTGGACATTCCCCTTTCCCAGCACACCCTTCTCTCCATGTGCTATTTACAAAGGAATTCCATGTCTTAGACATTGCAGTCACCAGCAAATGATAGCTTTATGGGATATCCAAAAGGACCCTCCCTCTTCAGGCAAATGGCATTGCCATTTGTAACTTACTGGGCTTTATCTTTCAGTGTACAGCAACCATGCCTAGTTATTTCTAGAAATGGAGCCTTTCAAGTAGAAATCCAGACTTGCTAAGACCTTAGGAAGTAAGTTTCCTGCCAGAGTACAAGAGGCAGATGGCATTCTCTGCTCCTTCTGCTGTATTCTTAAGGGTGAAGGGTGTTTGCATTTTTTTCAACCCCAAAGATACTATTTCTTGTGAATGAAGCATGAGAATAGAACTCGCTGCCTACTCCACTTCTGCTTAGAAAACTGTGCTTCAGCTTTGCTCATCTGTATTCATCCTCAACCTTCCACAGCCCACTTCTCTTCCTCCCTGAGGAATGTACACTCCATCCTTCATCTGACAACACTTCTCCCACAGACCTTACATAATGCTGGAAAAGGAGGGACCTTCCACTTCACCAAATCTCAAAAGTATTATTTTAAAGACTAAATTGCTTCCCTTGTTCCTTAGCCATAAGGAAAAGGGACTTTGGAGATTTCATAAATCAGCTTTAAAGCATATTTATTTAAATATTATTTCGATTAATTCTTTGCACTAATGTATGTTTGATGTAATAATTTAAACATTACCAAAATATTTAGATTAAAACAGGTAGTGCTTTCTTTTAAGTTCCATTGCTCCTTTCAAAGTGATCATTATTAAAAATGTAATACTTATAATTCTACTTATGTTAACTTCTTCACGCAACATTATACAAACTATATACATTATAAAGTAGGATAAAAATCTTCTGCTCTGAAACTTTTTTCACCTCACCTTATTTCATGAATACATGATCAACATTTTAAAAATATAGCTCATTTTTAAGGTATGGCTTCATTGCCTTCCGTATTAAGAGTTACAATAATATGGTCAATTTTTCTCATATTGATGGACATTTGCATAATTCCAACACTTTTTTGCTAATAAAATATTGCTTTCAGAAACATTTATATGCAGAAATATTCTTTCTTAAACAAGAAAAGAAAAATATGTATATATGTAATATATATTAACATATTAATATAAAAAGATGTTTATACATGATATATAAAAATATAAATTCATAAATTCTCAGAGGTAAGATTATTTGGTTAAAAAATTGTACTGTAAATTTTAATTAGTGCTACCATGAGGCTATTTAAAAATTGGTGAAAATTACAACTTTTAGATATGTAAATAGACTCATTTTCATACTTCCTTGTTACCAGAAGATGCTATTCAAATTTTTCAGAGGAAAAAAATTGTGACTTCTAAAAATTTTGTGTCTATTTAGTACTTTATCAACCATTCTGAATATTTTAATATATTTATTGACTTTTGTGTGTTTCAGTGACTGCCTCTTCAAGTACTTTGCCTACTTTATATTGGTTTTTCTTTCTAATTATTTTGAAGAAACTGTAAATTGATGATTCTTACCTTTGTCTTTCCCACATATTGCAGATAGATTGTATTTCTCCAAGTCTTTTATCTTTTCACTTTGCAGTAAAAGTGTTTTCAAGTTTTGTAAAATTAAATAATTTAAAAAATGATTTCTGGATTTCCTAAAGAAAACTTTGACAAGGAATGCATATTTCAAGTGGAACATTTTACATATAAATTATCATATTTTTCTCATTTAGAAGAATTTATATTCTCTCATTCAGAGTTAAAAATCTCAGGTTATAATTTGATTGTCTCAAGTGAGTATTTTCTCATCTATGTTTTGGAGCTGCACCTTAAGGAAATTGACTGTGCTTATCATTAATTTATTGTCTCAGCTTGAAATTTATCCTTCTTTCCTGTGCGCAGGAACTGGAGCACAGTTCGATAGATATTTCTTTTTTCTAGCTGGTGCAACTTCAGTCTTTTTTTTTTTTTTTTTTTTGTACCAGGGATCGAACTCACGACCTCACACGTGCCAGGCAGGCACTTAAGCCACTGAGCTAAATCTCCGGCCCGCAACTTTAGTCTTTGACAACCAAGAGTGCTGAAATAATTCTTTAAGGTCAGAGCATTTCTTCTTCTGCATCCAGTATATATGGCAAGCATCATTTGGTGTGTGTGTGTGTGTGTGTGTGGTGTGTTCACTTTGGCAGTCCTTGTTATTTGACCCCATCCTATACCCTTTAGTCAGGTTTCCCTCCACTCAGTAGCAGGCTACTACTAACGTTCTGCTATGCAGGTACTCTCGCGCAAGCCAATTTTTAACTGAAGGATGGTGTGTTCTACCCCAGTGCCCATTGTTTTGAGTGCTGATTCTCAGTCTGTGCAGAAGGCTGCGCTGGGTTTCTAAATGTTTACTGTTTGTTCTTTCTCAACCCTATGACTGGTTACCACTTCCTGTACTTGCAACACCAATCACTATTATGCTTCAGAATCTTCTTTTACTCCTTTGAGTGGAGAACCACTCTTTACTCCTTAATTATGTTTATGATAACTTGTGCTTGTTCAAATGACTCCTGTATTTTCTTTCTCTAGACTTGACTCTATCTGATAGATGGATAATATCTGTGAGGCTTCTGGGAGAAATTTAGCAGATAAACCCATTGCTAGGCAGCAACATCGAACAGAAGACAGATTAACCCTAGAACATACAGTTGTGAATTCTGACCCAGTGACAAAGGCAAACAAGATAGGACAATAAAGCTCCACACTAAAAATCAGGATGTCTAAAGGCTGCACTTAGCTCTAGAACTTTGTGACTCTTAACCCCAGGCTACCCCTCTGCAAAAGACCACAAAGGACATGATCAGTATTTCTTAACCTGTGGTAATTTGCGTTTAGCCTTATGTTTACCATAACTGTTGATTACCTATATTTCAGTTTAATTAATATTCTTCAACCAAATCATTTAAAATTATTTTTGCCAAAATATATTGCTATAAGCAAACATTTGTTTACCAAATTAAAATACTCATATAAGAACTAAAAGCATATCGTGTAGTGTTCCTTGTATTAAAATTTAGGAAAGACCAGACCAGGAGATCCTTGAGACAAATCTCTTTTAGCTCTAAAGTTCTGGTCTATGGGCCCATGTAATTCATGTGCTTTATTTGTTTGTTTGTTTATTTGTGGGTGGTGTGAGAATCATTTTTTAAAAATATTATATTAATGAATTGACAGAAATGTCAATGTCTATATGTATAAATAGACACACCTATTTTTACAATTGTGTGTATATCAACAAACCTATCAAGCCTGTGGCTCACATAGTTAAGTCTTAAACTACATTCCAACATTTTTTTCTTCTTAAGAATTTGTTCACTTAATTGGTGTGTTTTCATAAATCAAGCTAACAGTGTCTCTTTGTTGGTCTCGGCATTCCTATTTAAATGATAACCTTGAAAGGACAAAAACAGCTGTTTCCACACTGTGTAACCCTATAGCAATCAAATGGTGCTTTTTATGATTTACTTGTGCTCAGAAAATGTTTTCAATGAAGAGGATGAGGAAGAAGTTTCAAGGATTTTTTATTGAGTTCAAACAGTATTGCTAGTTGCTGTCATCACAGTAACAGATTCATCTGCATTAGTTATACCTTTGTTTGTAGTGATAGGAAACTAGGATATTGTTTTGTGTATCTAAGTGTGGGCTTGCATATATGCATTTGTGGAGGTGGGTCTTCATAATCTTAGGTATTTTGTAGTATGGTCCTCTAATCCTTTTCTAGAATCTCAGTGCTCACATTCTTCTCTGGGATCTGCTCTAACAAAGACCTTAACTTTGCAAACAGATGACAACATCTTTACAGAAAGTTGTTTTTGTTTAATGCTCTTACTGAATTTAAATTTGTCTTTTCTGCTATCCTTGTGTTAGGTCTAAAAGTTATAACTTTATGTTAAAAAAATAAAAAGTTGAACAAGTACATGAGGTAAATTCTTCACTGTTAGTATGCAATGTTTTTTGTTTTGTTTTTTTTCCTACTGTTAATAACTGGCATCTATTCTAATTCTCTGCAATCCTTACTCTATTTAAGTGATCTAACCATTCTGTCTAAGCAGTATGGCCTCAGAAAATTAAATATAACTATATACACAAATGTAAGTAGAAATATAATACAGAAGATTCTAAATAGTATGATAATTCCTTACAGGTTAATTGTATGATGCCTGGAGGTGTTAGAAATGTTTTTCTGGAAAAATGATGGCCCATTTGAAACCTGAAAGACAGGCCTTTTAAAAACACATTAACATGTATTAAATGTGCAAAGTGTTTTATAACACGTTATGAAGTTCTTTGTCATAATCCCTAATGCTGCAGCGAATTATAGTTCCTATGTACTGCTATTTCTTCTTCCTCCTTTGATTACCAGCCCTTTGATAGGAAACCATACCTTTTAAATAGTGGAGCCTTGACAGAAAACTCATGAGTGAAGAAACAAGACTGGGTATGAATATTTTAATAAAAGACATTTGAAAATGAAAGTCAAATCAGTGATACTTTCACAGGAACTCTAGTTATTTCCAAGAAAATCTGCAACACGTTATGTTTTCTTTTTCTACAATAAAATAGTGAGATATCTCAAGTTATTTAGATTTTATTTCTACATTCACCTCGCAAGATTTGAAGCAATTTACTCTGGCTGAAGGTCAACCGTGTTGTAAAATGAAACAGTGTCAGCATCAAAACATAAAACAAAAACATCACATAATATTTTGAGAAATCAAACTATAAGAGAACCCTATAAAAGGCATAGCTCTACACAGATTCAGAACGTCGTGGTGGAATTTAAACACACTGTAAAGAAAACTATGCTTATATTTTCTTTTCCAAGAAAATATTAAGTACTGTAGTTATAAAGTATCTTGCTTTGCTGATAGAGTTGTTCTTTATTTCATACAGTTCAAGAAGTTTAAGGAGCAGTCCTTCACGTACCAAATTTGTTTAACAACAAAAAAAAAGAGGTTTGTTTATGGTGTAGTTTCCTAAATATGATGACTCTTCTGCTCTCCTTTCTCTCCCTTTCCCCATCTTTCTTTCTCTTCCTCTTCTGCATTTACCTCCTCCTTCTTTTTATTTAAAATAAATGACAGTGATTGAATTTAAAAAGTCTCTTTGGTTTTCTAATTTGAAACACTGAGCAGTGGGGTCTTCTAGTCTTTGATAGAAATATTATGCATGCATACTTCCAAAAACAGTAAAAATGGAAAATTGTGTGGTCTGATTTATGCTTTTGTCATTTGTATACAGTATTTCCCAGGTGAATAAAAATTTTCAAATGGAAATTTCACACAACAATTAGGCTGTGTATATGACTAAAGATCTTTGTATTTTGAAAGGGTGGCAAGATCATTAACCTAATATTTGAATTTCTGTCTCCTACATGTTAAACTGTAATTAGCTAGCCCCTCCAGATCTGCCAGCTTCTGGAAAGCAGTCTAAAAACTTGGGTGACTTTTTCACCTAGTTAATATAGTTAATTTCTGCACATAAATTTATACAAGATAATATCAGATATTTATTGGGTCATAGACCACTGCCTTTCTTGCAGTTTTTCCATTATTTTGTTGTCACATACATCATATCTTAATAACTTCATTCCAACCCTAAACCTAGTTTACAACTTGGAACACAGTGGATATTCAACAAATATTACTATTTGGTGATTCTTCTGTTAAAGTGTTGTTCCCAGTAGCATAATATCTTGGAATACAAATTCTTTGTAAAACTTAGGAGAAAGGAGAAAAGCACATAAAATAAAAATAAAATTGAGATGTCTATAAGTCCAATATCTAAAGATAATCATCTTAACATTAGGTTATATATTTTAAATTTGCTTTTCTAAGTATAACCATACATACATACAAACACACTTAGCAAAGAATGATGTATTACAATGTTGCTTGTGAAGTACAATTTTCATTTCAACATATTTTCCTCATTATCATTTCATAGTGTTATTAATTATTATTTGCCTACATAAATGTTCTCAAAATAGTAGATGCACCTCATATAACAAATCAAAGCATAGACATATGCAGCCTCTCCCATTTTCGCAATCCAAAGGAATATATGCTTAACTTATATTTATAAATGCTTCTTTCCTTGGTTGTCATTATTATCTTTATTTTCTGGCATATGAATTTTAGGCAATAGTGCTTTTCTTTCATGTGTTTTGTGGCTTGATTGTTCAACTTCTTTTAATACTTTATAAAATCCAATTATTGTCTGCACATACCACAGTTTATTTTACTACTCACCCACTGAAAGACATCTTGATTGCTTTTCAATCTTTAGCAATTATGAGTAAAGCTATAATCAATATCCATGTGCAAGCATTTTTTATAGATTTTTTTTGTTTTTTTTTTTTCAGTACTGGGGATCGAACTCACAACCTTGCATTTGCCAGGCAAGTGCTTGTGCCACTGAGCTAAATCCCCAGCCCTAGTTATAAGTTTTAAAATAATTTGTGTAAATACCAAGGAGCATAGTGACTGGATTATACAAGAAAGTTTTGTAAGAAACTGCCAAATTGTCTTCCCAAGGAATTTTACACTTGCAGCGAAGGAGCGTTCCAGTTGCTCCACATCTATGCCAGCGGTTTGTGTTGTCACGCAGGGTTGTCTATTCTAAAAGGTGTATAACGGTGTCTCTTGATGTTTTAAATTTGCATGCCTGATGACATAAGACATCCTTTGGAAATTCTTTTCTATATTTATTTGCCTTCTGAATATTTTCTTTTGGTGAAGTGTTTATTTAAAATTTTTGGCTTATTTTTCAATCAGGTTGTTTCTTATTGTTGATTTTTAAGAATTTTTATATACTTTGAGTAAATGTCCTTTACCAAATATTTTATTTGCCAATATTTTCTGGTGGGAAATTTTTAAATTATTGATTCAGTGTCTTCATTTGTTATAAGTCTTATTCATATTATCTGATTCTTCTTAAGTCAGTTTCAGAAGTTTATAGGAATTTGTTCAGTTCATCAGTTATCTAAATTATTGGCAAACACTATTAATACTATTCTAATTTTACTTCTGTAAAATATCTAATGTTCCCCTTTGAAGTCCTAATTTTAGTCATTTGAATTCATTCTCTGTCTCTGTTTCTCTCTGTCTCTGTCCCTGGTCAGCTACCAAAAGGTTTGGCAGCTTTAATGATTTTTTTCAGAGTCACCAGTGATACTTGTGTGGATTGATAACGGGTGGGCAACTTGTAACAACCAGCTGAACTCAACCAGTGTGGTGCTGATCGTGGATGGCCCATCTGAGAATTGTTGCCAAGATAGAAAGGAGGACTGGAGAGGGAGAGTTTAGTGTTGTTGGTTCTCCATGGTGTTGTCGGTTCTCCTGTTGCTGTTGGTTCTCCTGGAGGAGCTTGTTGAGCTTCTTTCCTGATCTGAATGGTTGTTCTCATCGTCAGAGGAGCTCAGAACCTTGTTGTTGCTGAGAATGGCTACAGTTCACTTTGGGGGATTTTTGGTCTTTACCACTTCCTGGCTCTGGAGGGGAAGATGTGTGCTGTTCAGTCTCCAGGAGAAGCTTGTCACTCTGGCTTCCTGATGTGAACTCAGCTGTTCTCATCGTTGGAGGAGCTTGGGAACTTCTTGTCACTGACAATGGCTGTGGTACTTTTCAGGGAAGCCCTGGTCCTTCTTTTGGGTGTCGCTTCTTGGCTCCAGTGCAGACCCCTCAGCCTGCTGGCCCAGATCCTTCTTCCGGCTGGCACAGACTTTCTAGCTTCCACCACTGACCTTTGGACCTTCCCAGTGCAGATCCATGAAACAGACTTGCATAGGTATTACGGGGGGCTCTAGACCTCCAGTTGAACTCATGGTGGATGTTGTCATGGGCTCTAGGTCTTCACTTGGACCCATGCAAAATTTTTTGCTGTACTGTCATTTTCCTTTCTTTATATTTTAAAAAGTTTTGCTTTTTTTATCCCAGTGTTCTAGTATCCATTGCACCAATAGGTACAGTTGCTTTATCTTGTGTATTATTTATAGATATGTAATTCTACCTTGTCTGATAATTGATTTTGACACTATTATTATCTATTCTTTTTGCCTAGTATACTTGCAATGACCCTTTAGGTTTAATAGTGTCATTTAATTTTAAGAAATTTGATGGAAACATTTACATATTCAATAAAATTTTATTGAACACTAACTGTGGAAAAGGTTGGGTTTTGTGACCGTGAAAGTGCTGACATTTTAATACATGAGCTTAACCATTTTTTTCATATCAAAACTAAATTACTGATTATATTTTTGCTTCATATTTTTTTTATAGTTGAGTTGAACTTCATTTTTTTCTTTTGACTTTTACATATAGGTCCACTTTTTCTTTTCTTTTATTCTCTCCAGTAAAGTGAAAATTATTTATTTGTTTTGTTTTTCCCACCACTGCTGTTGGTTACCTTTAAATTAAAAAAAAAAGCTTAAGCCAGTGATACAGCTCAGCAGCACAGGGCTTAGAGATTTTAAATTTCTCAAAATAAAAATTGAACTATTCAGTTCCTCTGTGTGAGATAAGAAAGACCTCATACTCATGGTTTCTCTTTCCACTCCCAAGTTTTTGATGATATATGATCTAGGATTTTATATTTAGATTATTATTAACTTATTATTTTTAATTGTACCATTATTCTTTAAGGTATTTTGGTGATTGAATTATTATATTTGGATTGACAGGAGTTACAGGATTCAATCCTTTTTTTTGGTGATCACTGACAATTTTTTAGATTGTCTTTATTATTTTTTAGTTGACTTAAATTAGTCTTTGGGTTGACAGACCCAAAGAGCTGCAAAAAAGTACGGACTAAGGCAGCATAGAATATGCTAATTTAAGAAATCTAAACAAGCCATTTTAATGACTTAGTTTCAATGTCTTTGCTTGGCTAGTGAAGTCATATATGTGGTATCAGAGGAACAGAAAGATTTCCAGTTGTATTGTGCAGTTGGGCTGAGGTGATACTTATATAATATTAAAGGGTTATGTCAAAGAGATGCTTTGTTTTGTTTGTTTGCTTAAATTTATTAAGGAAGACTACAATTAAGAACCAAAGCAAATGTCATATATGTTTCACAATTACCTGATCTTGTTATTAGGGGATTGGAAAATTCTGCCACTGGTCAAACAACTGTTGTTAGTATCTCTAACAACTCATATTTTCTGGCAAAGGCTTACATAAGAACTAATACTTTCTTCTGAAAATTTTGAAGAGAAAGGCCTAACTTATGAAGTCAATTTTATTTTCTGGAAGCAAGCCATAGGGATGTTTGTGAGGCATCTTACATATAATGAACGTTTTATGTTAGAGAAGGTATCATATAAATTTTAAAAGTAAACAAAACAGATGTGAAAGAGGTATGAAAACATGAATGGGTAATTGTCTCACAGATACCACTAATTCGAGGATGTGTGATGATCTTATAAGACAGTGATAATCACATTTGTGTGGTGGATTCAAATTCAGTGAATTGAAGACGTTTTGAGCATATGTAATGGCATAGATACCATGCTTGACACTTTGCATAGACTTTTTAATAATCAACAATTTCTGTGAGGTTTGAATTTGTTTTTTCATCAGTCCTTTGTGATATACAAATATATCTGAAACATAAAATTTCTCATAAAACTGATCTACACATTTGTTATCGTTTATGTCAGATACCCCCCCCCCCCAGTCTCATGCAGTCATGGATGCAGCTGAATCTAGTATTTTCGATTGGTTTGTTGTCTAGTGCTTGGATTGGTGGTGGGAATGCTACACCCACCCAGGGGTGGAGCCAGCATACAATGTAATGGCAGGAACAAGATGTGTTTCTCTTTTTTGCTGCTCCTGTTTGCTGTCTGCAGCAGGCATGAACTGCTGTCCCTCAGCCATGTCATTTTGTCTTGGAGCCCACTGAATATGGACTGAAACCTCTGACATGTAAGAAATAAACCTCCCCTTCCCTAACTTTGGGTGTCAGGTATTTTGTCTCAACAACAAGAGAGAAAAAAGTGGCTAAGACAACATTTATTCCATTTTATCAAGCTATACTACCTAGTCGTCTGGGAAAAAAGTGAACTTACCTCAGTTTTTTTTCTTTCATTCACCCTTAGCTTATGGATGCAAAGTTCTTTCCCTTTTCATTAGAGTCACCTCCACTCTCATTGACACTGTTGTACTAAGGTCCATTACTGTGACCTCATTCTTGGCTGCATGCCGACTTCCAGTCTGGTTTCCATGTAGTCCCTGCTCCACGGTGCTATAGGGGAAACTGAGGAGCAGTGTCCACAAAAGGAGCATGGTTGGGTTGTTTCAGGCACAGGGCAGATGTCTGCAGCTAGCTAAAGCATTGAAACTGCCTTATCTTCTTTGTTCCCTATGCCATAACATACTGCACTTTTTAAGACATTGTACATTTTCACGATCTTAAAGTGTTTTGCATATTAAAAATGCTGGCCTGTATTTATGTAGCCAGAGATATAATGCCTACTCTTGCATTCACTAGGTTTATCGCATCTCCTGACATATGCATTGGGATACCGGGCAGAGTTGTATTCTTCTAAGTGAATTCCCTGATAATAAATCAGTTTGCTTCTATCCAGATGAGGTTGTGCATAGTCTGGCTGGTTGAGGATATTTTGGTTTGGTGGGTTGTTAGTTTCTTGAAGATGAAAATTTGAGAATTAAGAGTCTGATAATTAATCATTAACAGATGTACGTTTTAGGGTAAACTGGTGTATTTTTTCTTATTTTTAAAATACAGATCATTAAAATTTAAAATTCATGTGGGTGGTTTACAAAATAAAGCTCACAGATGGTAGAACTTGGATTTGATCCTAATTCTTCTGACATCAGGGCAGATTTTCTTTATGAAATGCTTTCTTAAATTTTGCAAATTTCTTTTGTAACCTAGACAAGAATAACCATATTAATGTAAAATTCTGCAAGATCTGCTTTTTTTTTTTGATTAGTCCAATTTTGTCAGCAAAAACTTGTCACTTGGAGTTTACCTTACATGTATTACTTGAATTCAATTTTTTAAACATTATTCATTGAGTTCCTCTGTAAAAGTAAGTATATGCATATAAACATGAAAAAGTAATGCAGAATTTTGTAATACAATGAAGAATTAACTAAGAATTATTGAATATACTGAAAAATATAAAGTTTCCTAGAGAGTTAATCTATGTACAACAATCTAAGACATGACCTTGAAATAATATAATGCTTGGTTTTGCAACGTTTTATTCTATTCTAACAGAGCAGTTGGTTAAACTAGCAATGGGACATAGCAACCAACAGTGTCTCTTTCAAGATTCTATTTGGATAGTTTTAAAATGTATTATTCTCACACACCATTTTCTATTGATGCTTCTCTGCATTCAGCTCTATTCATAAGTCTATATTATCCTTTTTATTTTCAGGATCCTTAGTATTAAAGATAGAGATGTTTCAATGCTTTTTTTCAGTCCGTTACTGTTGGAGACTCAGATTTAAGTGAGAGATGTGTCTGATTTTATCCCTAGGTCTAGCCATCCCTATTTCTATTTATAAAGACGTTAAGATTTTCTTTGTGCTCATTCCCTGTCATTGTGCTCTGTGATATTATAACTAAAACACCAAGACTGAGTGATTTGAACGTCAGAAATCTACTTTCTTCCCAGTCCAGGAGGCTGGGAAGTAGGAAGCTAAAGATTCAGGTAGCAGCAGACTCGGTGTTTTGGGAAGGATTCCTGTTGTGGCAGAAGGCAGAAGGTGTGCTACTACTGTGTGAACCAAGTATTTTTCTCAGCTGGACCTTAAGTTGGGAAATTTTCTCTAACTTAATACATTTTGACAAAGATGTCAGTACTCATTTAGCTTGAAGCACATAATTGGGCTTGCTGCTGAACACTTCCCAACTACTCATTTCTAGAAAGATTGTCTCAAAGCATGTGTTCTGGTGCATTCTGCCTCCCACACTCCAGATTATACAACTCCGATGATAGTCTTCGCTAATATTGTGGAAATTTCTTGTGACAAGTGACATGTTCATCCTTTTCTCCATGGGACGACACCTTGAAGTTATGTTCATTTACTGCATCTAGACTTGTGCCTTTATTCTTTTCTAAAAAATGCTATGTGTTGCCGGGCATAGTGGTGCATACGTGTAATCCCAGCACTCAGGAGGCTGAGGCAGGAGGACTGCTGTGAGTTAGAGGCCAGCCTGGGCTATAGAGTGAGTTCAAGGCCAGCCTGAATTGCCTAGTGAGACCTCGTCTCAAAAAACAAAACAAAACAAAAACACTGTAGCCTATCTCCTAGTTTCAAATATCTCCTGGGTCTGCATCATTGATTAATAGTCTAACCTGTTTTGTAAGATGGCAAATTGTCATGGAACAGAAATTCAATACTATTAGGATAGACAAAAAATTGCAGTTAAGATTCCCACATAGTGAGACATTTATAGTTCAAAATATTAAAAGATTAGAATATACTTCTAATTTACGTACCCCGATGTGTACAAAAAGAGGAAATTTAAAGCACAACCTTCTTTTCTATAAGGACTACTCATTGGCATAGTTCCTGGTACAAAGCAGATACCCAATGAACTAAAGAATAAACAGTGAGCACATGTGGTCTTCCTCTTGTTCATCGATCCATTGATGCCTGGGGTTCCCCTAATGGGTGATCCAGTGCTCTTTGCTGGGAGACATAGTCTTAAATGGTCTTACATTTATTGTCACTCTTGTTGCAGTTTTAGATGGCATCCTTCCCCAGTTCTGAAAACATCTAATGTCAAGTTTCATTCTATCTACCAGTCTATCTATCTATGTCTATTTTACTATGTATTCTAACTTTTAATTTTTATTAGGACATGCTTGTAGTACATAATGATTACATTCATTGTAGGGAATTGATACGTGTATACAACCTTCTGTTTTCCATGCCTCTTGTATTTGACCAGCATCAGATTCATTTACTGATAAGACTTACAATGCTAGTTGTTATATATAGATTAACAACCAGTGAATAGGTCAAAATCATGTAAAACACATGAGACAGTCATAAGAAACCCAGGTACACTGTTAGATACATTGACCATGTTCGACTACAATAGCTTTTTTTCTCTTTCTCTTTTCCCCTATTATCTGTCTTTTGTTTTGTGCTTTATTTATATATTGAGTTGTTCTTGGAAGAGAACCTATGTGCTATTTAAGACTGTGTGTCCAATTTATCTCTCTTCACATTATGGTCTCAAGGTACTTTAAATATCATTGGTACTTTTTGGAAATCTTATTAGGGTTAGTTCTTTGGGCACTAAAACTTCTAAAAAAGCAAGGCTTATGCCCACGTGTTTGGGAAGCAAAACAAGCCTTAAATATACTTCGAATAAGCTAGACCTTTCCATTTTGTTCTTGCTGCTTGCCTGACCTCCTTTTTCCTTCCTATGCAATTTCCATGTACAGTTTCTACTGTGGTGTTTCTTCTGGCTAGGAGACCTAATTCCTGTTCTTTGAAATACAACTCAGCTAGGGGTTCAAATGAGATTAAGGTCAGATAATAGCTTTTACCATTGATTAATTATTATATTATTACTCTTTTTTTGTAAATTGCAAAAGAAAAAAAAATAAGACAAGTGGGCCAGAAAATCCCCTTTGTCAATAATAGCACTTAATATATACATTATATATTATATACTATATATATTATATATATATGCTTTCAAGTGTCAAAGAGAATGTAAAGTGATGATATACTTTTGTTGCTCACTACTATATGAGTACATTCACATAAATCCTGTTATTTACAGATTTGCTTCATTTATTACTCTATCATGGGCCCTAATTTCTTTTCACAAGGGTTATAATCCTTACCCATCATTTCTCTCTCTTATCTATACTTAATTATCTGTGTGCTTCTATCAGTGTCCTGCAGTTGCGTTGGCTCATTCTGTAAGAGAGCTGCATTGTCTATCCAAAAGCAGATGGAATAGAATAACTGAACTTCAGACATAGGCCATTAGAGGATCATCCATTGTGCTAGCCCTGCTTTATTTTGACTCCTCGTGTGGTTGTCTTTACTGAGTTAGTGTTTGGAATGATATTAAGGTTAGTACTGAAAAATATTGTACAGAGAACAACCACAGGAACCTTGCAGCTATTTGATTTATAGTCATGGTATTGAGATCTTAGTCTGTTATCTTACATAGTTCTTCCATGTGATAATTCAGTATAAATTTCCTTCACTGAAACTAAAAATGCCAAATTTCCCCTAACAGTAATCACCCATAATTTTTCATTTCTGCTCCAGGAAATCAGATATAAGTGTGTCCCTCCCTTCATCAAAGTGCATTAGGTGTTAAATTTTTTGAATCAATCCTGTATTCAACTTTTCATTTTTTTGTTCATCACCTTTTCACATTCTTTATCTTATTTATTTCAAGGTTTTATATGATCTAATTGTTTCCTCTTTTCTTTGCATGAGATACTGTTCCCTTATAAGCCAATGAATATGCAGCTAAACAAAGATTTGATATTTAATAGTCTGTCCAATTAGTGGAAAACTTTTGTTGGAATAAAATTGATTTTAAAATAGATTATAAAACATTCAATATTATATTTGAACTCTTAGAAAGCATTCAAATTATATTGTTCATTAATTTATATCCTATTAATTCAAAACTTTTCTTTTACCATTTAATTACTTCTGAATTAATTTTTTCCAGGCCATGGTGCTTTATAATTAGTTTAACTTTTTTCATTGGATTTTCAAGCATTTGGGAAAGGAAACTCTGCAAACACACAGATGAGATTTAATCTTTCCTGTTCAGGTTCTTGATTTTATATTTATAACTTTGCACATTTGTATTATTTTTGCCTTGGAATTGAAGTTTCAGGGCCTATACTGCTTCCATGACTTACTATTCCTCTACAACAAAGTGCCATCATTGTTTTTCTGTGACCTTCAGCAAATGGCATCACTTCTCTGAGCTCAAGTTCATTCTTTGGTAAAAGATGAATAATTACAGTATCCATTTTATAAAGTTGTTATGGTTGATTTAAAAGATGGAATATTCACCTTATATTTTGATCACACTTTGTATCTAAGTGTAATATTTATGTATATATCATACATATTCACATAGACTTCTGTGTATATGAGTATCATATGATGGTAGTCGTAGCAGGGTGTGTCTGTGTATGCAGGGTGAGGGGGTGGGAGAAAGAAGTATATCTTGAAAACATTTTGTGGTCCAGGCTGAAGGAGACCACATCACTTTTGTTTATATGTTATTAGTCAGACAACATGGCTCTACTGTTACTGGAATGTAATTTGGAAACCTAGTAGCTATAAGGACAGTTCCTTCCAGCAATAAGTCTTTCTTACAGGAGGGGAGTGTGGATCTTTGACAGGTAACTGGATGCCAGGGCTACACAATCACACAAGAAATGACTCATGAATGTTGGATGTAGTTTGTGTATTTTTGTGCACCCTTTAATACACTGTATCCTACTTACAATTTACTTGTTTGACTTTCCAATTAGGCTGGGAATCCTCTGAAGTCACACAGGGATTGTATCCTTCACAGGTGGTATCCTTGATAGCTGGCAGGATTCTGGAAAGCTTTAAGCTCCTAACCAATGCTTGGTGAATAAATGTCTAGGGATGACATACACTTAACAGAATAAATGAGTACCTTATCTGACGTTAGATATACAATTATAATCCCCACTGGACGGAATGGAAAATGACAAACAGTTCTACAGTTAGAAGTTCGAAGTTCCAAACATGTGAACTAGCCTCCTTGTTTGGTCTCATGAGTATCCACAATCTGAAGAAAACTAAGCCATCTGGGTGTGGATAATAGATGACGCTATGTCAGTTAATGACAATGTAGTTAGTCCTTTTAAAATATCGTATACAGATTATCACTGCTTTCCTTTTTCTCTGCCCTTTAGGAAAAACGAACTGCAGCTGGATGTGTGGTGCTAGTTATCAATGATTTTGCAATTTAAAATCAGTATCTGGAGTTACAGGAATTTACTGAGAATGACTGAGCTTTCCTTCTGTGTCCGTTCCAGTGCAGTGCTAAAGCTTGCTTTTCTTATTGGATTCCATTCAATCTAATGAGAATGGAATGTTGGACAGAAAACTATGATCTTTCATCCTTTATTCCTCAGTTATTCTACTAATAATCACAGAAGAGGACATGGCTCTTGTGAAAGGCACTAGAACTTCTATGCTCTGCATCCTCAGAGGCGTGTGCCTGCATCGCTAATGAATATAGTGCTGGTCTCTTGCAAGGAAGCCGAGACTGCAGGGGAATAGTGACACAGGCTGTTCTGTTACTGTTCCTTTGGGGCTTTCACATGTCTCTTTGTTCTCAAGATGAGATCAAGGGAAGGTTCTAAATAAAAGAAAACCCTTGCTATTTAGTTGTTTGTCATTCCCTCATGAGTGGATATGTACTGTCTTGTGTCATGCATAAGATACTAGCTTTTCTGTGAAATGCATGAATGGATTCTTCAAAGTCTCCCTATGGGAACTCATTTCAGCTAAAATTTTGAGGTAGGAGCAGGTGTTCATTTTAAAATGGTATCATTCTCAACCAGGGACTATCTCTGTCTCTATCTCCATCTGTATCTCTGTCTCTATATCTTTTCTTAAGTGTGAAATTCCATTACGTATTTACAGATATAAATTACACTGAATATGAAAGAAAGCCTTAAGAGATTTTCTTGAAATTCTTGGTGCATGTTATCCTTCACTTGTGAGTTAACTGTAAAACTACTGGGTATACATACACATATATATATATATACATATACATACACATACACATATACATATACATATACATATACACATACATATATATAATGGGGGGCTCAGTGTAGGGTGAATTTATTTGCAGACCAGCCCAACCATACATTCATTCCTCTCTTCTCAACAAAACTGCAAATAGACCACATGTAAAATATCAGTATGACTTGTAATTATTTTTTAAAATCCCACGTTAAATGTGCAGATACCTAAGATCTGCTATATTAATAGGATCATTTTGAGGACTAAATGCAGTAATACTTTTTTCTGATCTTGACATCATGAATATCTCCCTACTTGACTAAAACCCTCTTGAGGTCTCATACTCTGCCTTTCTTATCTTTGTCCTCTCCCACCATCCTAGTGGAGTTGAGCATGTGATTTTAAAAATGTTGACAATTTGAATTTCACTCTAGAACCTATTGAGAATCCTGATTCCTTTTTACTTTCTAGGGAAATTGACCAGTGGTTTGATCACTTTGTCAGAATGTTTATATATTTTTAGAAAAAAAATTCAAAAACAGCTAGCTATATTTCCTCTTTCCAATTCCTTTACTCTGTTTTGAATGCCACACTAATTTGTGTCTTCCCTCTCTATTGAGTCTTGCCATGGGTCTTGATGATTGCCATTATTACAGACCTGGAAGTTGGTCATTACTTGAAATTAAGAAGCACTGATCATTCCCTTTTTCAAGTTCTTCACTTTGATTTCTCTTTTAACTTTCTATTTTATTTATTACCTTTTTTCAATTTTTCCTACTCATTCATTTTGCAATATCTTGTCTTCCCATTTTCCTGTGGTTCACCACTTACACCTTAGTTTATCTCTCCCACTTTCAGGGTTTAAAAAGATACATGCACTCTGACAATTCCTAAATTTATGTCTACTACTCACATTTCTTTCCCTAAATCACTCTCATGTACCCTCTGCCCACTCCACACATGTTGCTTAGATATAAAGTTGGCATTTTGGGTTTGGGTTTAGAAACCCTGTGGATAACAGGGTTTCTAAACTCCCTAAATCTGCTTATATAGATTTTATAAATGGGTGTGGTGGTTCATGCCAGTAATCCCAGCACTCAGGAGATTTAGGCAGGAGGATCACTGTTAGTTTTAGATCACCCAACATAGTGAGTTCAAGGCTGGTTTGAACAATATAACAAGACCCTGTCTCACAGAAATAAAACAAAAGAAAACAAAACCAGGAGTTATCATGCATTTCCTTTTTCTTATAATTCCACAATAATCTATTTATAATTTAAAATTCCACATTAATCAGTTATACTATCAAAATATATTTTCAATTTAATTATTTCTCATAGTCTTCTCTACCACTAATATTATCTAAAATAATTAGAAAATAATATTCTCCCTCACCTGGGTTTTTATAATGATCTCTTAATTTCACATATGCTCTTCCTCCCAATTTGGCAAGTAGGCAGTCATGTAATATGACTTCATATTCAATTTAAACTCCAGGTTTTGTTAAAGGAATGAATGAATGGGTGCCTTATTTCTAGGTGTCTATTGAGAAGTCACTTCAGCCAGATTCAGCCTCAAGATGTAAGATAGCCTTGAGCTTCCTTCACCAATCAACCAACACGCACACACACACACACACACACACACACGCACACACACACACACGCACACACACACACACGCACACACTTTCAGGGTGGGATTGGGAATCTCACTTTAGGTCAGTGAGGCAGCACTTGCCTGTCAAGTGTGAGGTCCTGAGTTCAATTCCTGGTACCCTAAAATAAGTAAATAAATAAATACTGTCATATAATTCCTGGGAAAATAATTGTATTGAAGCAAAGGAAAGAGACACCTATTTAAGAACAAGACATAGGCTGTTAGCCAAGACAAACTAAGCTTTTTCTCCTGAAGACTAAGATTCTTGTATTATAGATGATGGAGTAAGAAATCTCAGTGAATAGAATCTGGTAAACTTCCTATTCATGTGAAAACCTGAGCAGATGTATTTGCCTTGTTATTGGCCACAATGAGTGCCAAATATTGTAATCTAAATAATTTAATCCCTTTACCAATCCACCCCAGTCCAAAAAGTTATATTTATAATCCTATGGAAACATTGCTGGAATCTCAGCAAGTTAATTTCAATCTATCACCTCTAGTTCAACTCATGGTGAGAATAAAGATAGTAAGACATGCTTATAGTTATGGGCAGCCAAGGGCAGCCAAGGAGTCTTGAGTCTGGTCCAGGTAAAGATTTACAGAATAATGGCCTCACTCCCATGTTTCACCCAGAGTTTGTTAACTCATGAAGAAGGCAGTGGCTCGAGGATGAGTGACGGTGAGAATGGTGGGAATTTCGTGAAATCTGTGAGCTGGGCTTGGCTAGGCAGCTAGAAAGCACCTCTGCAATATGCAGACAAATGGATATGCAAAAAGATCAACCTGCATAGCTCAGTTGGGGTAGCATTTAAATGTTTAGGAGGCTGGTGCTTTAATTTCTGATGTGTAAACTTTTGTGCCCTGGCCTCTCATTTTGAGGTTCACACTGAAATGACATTCCTGGAGCTATGTGGCTCTGTCATCCTGCTGTGTTCAACTGCTTATAGGAAAATAAAGAGGGAGAAAAGAGGAAACTGTGGACTGACTTCAAAGATTACACATCAATGCCTCAGATAGCCTTATTTACATTGCTTAGAGCCAATTAAAGGGAAAAAATGTATCTTAGCCAAATTTATACTCAACAGTACATAGAGACAAGGCCTGGTTTAATTAATGCAGAGGTAATTGTTTTGCATTCAAGGAGAGTCATCCAAATGGTTCTCTGTGACTTTTCATGGCAAGAATGACTTCAAAAGCAATGTCACTGAGAGATATTTTCTTTCTATAAAGGGTACAAATCAGCATTTATCCTATCTTGTCTTGTTTCTCATTTTCTCTGACCCAATCCATTATTTTTTGCCGCTGGTCTGAGACTTGAATATTACTTCAACCCTGTTTTGCTCATTGCCCTACTTTAACTACATGTTATGTGGACTTGCTCTGCCTTTGGCTAGTAGGTTCATCAAAGTTTTCAGTTTTCAATCACTTGCAGTTCTCTGCTCCAGGTGCCTCAAGGCTTCTTGATGTTTAGCCAAATCACAAAAATGAATGAAACAACTTTCCCACTTTTGTTAATAGGAGAACAAACTTCTGACCAAGTCTCTTATGTAGGGTAAACAGACCTGAGATTAAATAAAATGATATTTGGCTCACATAGGAAACATGAAGTATTAGCACTTGACTACATCTCTGCTCGCAGTATTCGAATAATAATAATTACAGCTGTAACTAGTGTCATCGACTTTGTATTGAGCAGTATGTTGCATTCTTTAGGTTTGGCCTTCACAGTAGGAGATGAGGTAACACTGTCCTTATTCCTTCTTTATTTATGAAGACATGAGATTGACTAAGGTTTGGTGACCTGGCTAAAGTCACGGAAAAACAAATTGCAGAATGGATATTCACAGATGTCTTCCTAATGCCAAAGTCTATGATGCTAACAATTATACTATCTCCCTTAGAATAGGGATTAGTAACTACAAGGCAAGACATGTAATTTTTTTCCTCTCTCTCTTGTACTCAACACTTTTGAGTTAATCTCTTTATTATGTTCTTTTCTGTCCTGAAGAATAAAGAAACATAGCAGTTTCAATGCATGTGTAGTACCCAGATCGAGATAATAAACCAGGCTCTTAAAAGATTTCCTAATGTTCCCTACCTGATGGAAGCCAAGGGGAGCTACTAACACGTGTCACTGAACAAATTATTGGATGAGGATATTTTCTATCCCAGCAGATTGTGAAAAATGGAACCAGACACCTTTTACAGGAAGAATCCACATTTGAGTAGCTTCCTCCTGAGTTTTTCTGTCCCATGTGAGTCCCTCTCTTTCTGCTTATTAAAAATACATTCAACTCAAATGCTAATGTTTAAATTTGATTTTTGGTATACCGAGTTTACTGATTTTTTAGAAAAAACTGTAATTCTACCTTTAGGCCTTTTTAGCTGTATCAATAATTCCAAAATCTACATAAATAAATTCTGATTATATGAAAGCAAAGAATACTTCACAAATCAGAGTGACAAAAACAAGGAATTCCGAACTCATCTGAAGCTATAATTGATCATTCCTACACTTGGCAGTCCCTTGTATATTCCTAAACAAATTAAAATGATTGTACCTGACACCAAGATGACATCAATTTTCACTTTAAATTAAAGAGAAGGTGCAGTGAGAGATCTTTTTTCTGACCAGAAAGAGGTCTCCAGAAACTCTTGGAATTCATTAATACAGAGAGCTTTGAAGTTTTTCATTTGGCAGAATTTCTGTTTTGAGTCAGAATCAAGCAACGGTATGCTAAGATTTCTTCTCAGTTGGCACCATAGGTTAGAAAATAGTGCTAGAAAAGCCATATAGTCTCTGTGGTGTAGAGAAAATGCTTGCTGTTCTAGACTATCAGTTGAATGCTTAATCCCAGTTTGTAAATTCTCTTAGTGTTTTACAATGAAGGCACCAGGGAAATAGCATTTGTAGTGCCTGCCATGTGTACTTTGCTAAGACCAATGTTGTCATGAAAGGAAAACAATTATGCTACTTTCCTTCTACCTCCATGAATCTTGTCTTGCTTAGTCAAACAACACAAAGAGAAAGGAGACTCTGTTATATCTAAGGGCACCAGTGTTGGAGATAGAATGTGCTACTTTATGTTAAGTATTATTTCACCAGTTGCTTCACTGTGTATGGAATACTCCACAATATCTAAGCAAGTGCGGGTTGAAGAGAACAATGGGACTCTCAGGTTCCACTACCCTGTAAATTATATTCCAGGTCTATTCACAAAGCTTGCTACTCAGTATCTCCCCTCTGTCCACTAAAAGAAGTCTCAGACTAACGTGTGTAAAACAAGACTCCTACCTGCCCCGTAGAGAAGGCTAATGGTGTCCTTCCCCAAAGTTATTTATCCTGTAACCTTTATTTAGAAAAAAGACTTTGAAGATATAGTTCAGTTAAGAATTTTGAGATGAAATTGTCCTGGATTATCTGAGTTGGTTCTAACTCCAATGACAAATGTCCTTATAAGAGAAAAGATACAAAGAGAAGGAGAAGACCAGGAGAAGACGAGACAGAGATCGGAGTCTGCAGTCACAACCGAAGGACGTCTGGAGCCACCAGCAGAGGCAGGAAAGATGTTTGTCTGAAACCTTTTACAGACAGTGTGTTCTTGCCAGGCTTTGATTTCAGACTTCTGGCCTCCTAAAGAGTAAGAAAATAAATTTCTGCTGCTTTAAGTTAGCACGTTTGTTGTCATTTGTTACAGTGATCGTAGGAAACTAAAACGCCCTTCAATCTACTTCAGCTCCAGTTCTCAGATTACGGATGTGATACTTGACTCATTTCCCTTTCCTGCATCTCTCATCTGATACATCAACACATTTGATTCCTGTTTGCAAAAAGAGGAATAGACTTCCCCAGAAGTCAATGTTATTTCCATTGGTATAGCTTTGGTATAAGCTCCATCGTAACCAAGTGAGCCATTTTTAGGTACTATGGTATAAAATCCTCTTAACTTGTCTTACTTTGATCATGTGTTCCTACACTTAATTTCAACAGAAAAGTCATAGTGATCCTTTAGGGAAAAAGGAATGATAGTTTTACATTTGAATACCTCCAACTATTTGTTCCCTATGTCACTCAGAACAAAAAGTAATATTCTCACAATGACCTCTGAGGCCCAGGTCAGCTGCCTCCTACTCTTAACTGTCAGAGACTGGACAAAAGTTGCCAGTACCTTCTTCCACAAGCCCCATTCCCAATCCTGCTAAACCTCTCCATTACAATTTACATTTTGACAAATTAAACGATTTTCTTATTAAGTGCCTTGGTTATCTCTCCTTATTTGAATGTCAGTGCCATCTTTCTTGTTTGTTTGTTTGTTTTTCCTGTTTCCCAAGCTCCTAAAACAGTACTCAGCACATCTTTCCATTAAAGGCCAAGGAGTGACTATTTCATTTGATTATGTGGACCACAGTGTCTCCGCTGACACTTTTTAACTTTGCTATGGTAGTGATAAAGCAGCTATGGATGGGGGACCATGTGTCCAATAAAATCGTAATTGTAAAACAGGTGTTAGGTACGATTTGGCTTGTGAGTTACAGTTTGCTGACTTTGTCTTAGAATAATGTCTAGCAATTAACATTTGTTGAATAAACAAGTGAAATACATAAAAGTGGCCAGGTTACCAATCCTCTCAAACCTCCACTGACTTTAGCTGCAAAGTCAGGATATTAATATAATACCTATACAGATGTGATAAGGTATAAATGAGAAACATAGGTGAGAACTTCAGTCTGAATGTCACAAGCATGTAATACACAGTAGACTTTTCTTCTTCTGCCACATAAGAAGAATAGGAAAACATAGATAAGTTATTTAAAAGAAAGTTTTGTATTTGTGCAGTGTCTTAATGTTTGCCATTTTGGGGTGCATTATTTTAAGTCAGGATCACAATGAGAGTAAAGACCATGATACACACAGTGTTGTGATCTGATCTGGGACAAGCAGGATGCAAATTCTAACCCGGGCTTCTCTCTGATTTGTGCTAGCCCTGCTGCCATCCACTTAATCATTAAGGAGATTTTTTTGGGGGGGGGGGATAATGCTATTTTTCAGAATAATTTCCTTCAATCTTGTTCCAGCATCAGTGCTTCTGTCCTTGGCCCCAAACCTGGCTGTTGTCCAGCACAAACATTTAAAGGTGTCTCTGTTCTCTGGTACCTGTGACACAACCAGTTGTGTTTAGTTACTGAGAGGGTGTCATGGTGGGATGTATGTTTTAATTTAGTTTCTCTGCTTCCCTCAGTGGAGATTCAGGGCAATGAGAAGTAGAGGAGAGTAATCAGCAGAGGAGAGCATCTCATAAAATGCAGAAGGGCCACTAAGATGTGGTAGGAGTGAAGATTTTGATTTACATACAAGGCTCTAGCCCAGCATGATTTGGAAGAAATTACAGTTGTAAAACTGTTATCCACATCCACTTCGCTGTGCAAAAAATTTGAATACCAAATGTCTCTTCTCCCAGCATTAAGAATGTTCTTCCAGTTCACTATGGGGAGTTGTGGGGAGTCAGCTTGGCAATACGGGACAAGAAAAATTGTTATGATGCCTGATACTCTCTAAGCAGGAAGACTGACCAAGGGAGTGAACCACTGAGGTTCCATATCTCTTAAACATGCTTTTTTCTCAATAGGGAGAAAGGAAACATCACCTTGTCTCTTGGTTTCCTGTATACCTTTCTGGAAGACTCTAATCAAGCAAGCATGCATATTTCTCTTTTTTGGAGTATTAGTCCTCTCTTCTCTTTTCTGTCTTCATTTCACCCAAAGGAAATGCTAGTTTCGTTATTTTTTTAACCACAGCAAAGAGGTCCTTCATAATGCATAGATCATTGGTCACACCAGTCTCACTAATTTTCTGTGTCACATATGTCTTGAGACCCATTAATCTCAGGATTATTGTTAGGAGGATGCTGAAGCTCTTTAAGTTACTAATGCAATTTGAATGGGCTTTTGTGTATTACCTTGAATTTGGTAAATGTAGATAGGGTTGGGGAAGAAAAAGATGAACGGAGCACTGTGACTGAATGGCCATGTTAGCCAAGAGCAGTATTGGTAATAAGATCATTTGAGCAGGTTTTGGTAATGTGCAGGCACCAGGAATGTTTAAAGAGTGGCAGGAAAGGAAAGCATAATACTGAGAACAGCAGGGGAATTATTTTCTTCTGAATCTCAACTCCACCAAAAAGACAGCTTGGGAAGAGAAAAATGAAATGAAATTTTTGGTTGCTGAACAGAATAAGATCAAAGAAAAAGAAAGAATAATCAGAGGTAATGATGGTAATTCGTTTTCCAGTTCAGAGATAATTGACCCACACAGAAGATATAATTATGGTACGTTAAGGAGATAGACAAAGACAAAAGTGTGGTGTGATGACAAACATGATTCAAGATCCCATAATTATATTTTTAAATTCACAATATTTTGATATTAGCCTTTCAACCTAAAAAATATAGGAAAAACAGAAAACCAAGCTGATTCCCGTTTCACTTGTCAGAATCATGATGTCTTTTTTCTCCCCATTTCTTCCCCTTTTAGGTTCTTCTAACAGCTGCTAGTACTTGAATGGAATATGCTAGAAATAAGGACGAGGAAAAGTAGAGCAAAGTGATGGTGTATTTAGATGAGAAGAGTGAATCTGCAATGAGAATTTCTCCCTGCTGCCTTTTCATCTGGCTCTAACTTAGATATTTTAGACTTGGACTGAAATTTTAGAAGCTCAAAGCTGAGATTTATTTCAGTAGTATATTTCCCAGCCTGTGACTTATGAGGCACATAAGATGATTTTAGTTTTTGTGTGGACAATGTTTTTTATTGCATCAGCTATGGATATGTTTTAATGACCACTGAAAATGTTATTTAGTCCTTAAATCTATGCTGTCATGGTTGTTATTTGCTTTGGATGAAGTCAAGTAGAAACAGTGAGCCAATTTATGGGGTGATGCAATATAAATAATTGTACCATTGGCACATGACTTTGGTAAAAAGCATGGCGGTGGCTCAGGAATTACTGACATTTGTGAAGTACTACTTTAGTTCTTTCCTTTCCCTCACCCTCTGCATTGTCCTCTTACTGCTCTGTGCTAACATAATGAGAGACAGATGGGTGACAATTCTGAAACACCAATGGCGTATCATGTACTCACCACTCCGGTATTGTTTCCAGTGATCTATGACTTCCAGAGATCTGGACTTGATTTGCATTATGTATCAAACTTTGGTTGATGGCAAATCAGCTACTGATCTCAAGAGTATTTAGAGAGAAAGAGATGTCAGTGAAGTCTCAGAGTGTTAGCAGGGATGCTCATGATTTGTTTTTTGTATGCATGTGTTGGGTGTGGAGGTTGGTGACCAGATCAAATGTAGTCATCAGATTATGATGGTATTTCAGTGCAGAACCATTTAGTTTCAATCAAACTAGGATCTGTCAAGAGAAACATGTAGAGCTCATCCCATGAAAAGAAATTCAGTGTTTCCCAGCTCAATTTTTATTACTCAACCTCTTTGATCATACATTCTTTTTGATTCAGGGCTCCATCCATTATGTTTGGAGATGTATTATACCACTAGTTTAGTTGTTTAGAGTTTAACACTCACCTACTAACTATACTTCTTTCTCATCTAATAAAAATGTTTTTATTTGGACGAAAACTAGAACTGACACCCTTGCTCCGGGTAAAAGCAAAGGGTTAGTTCAGTGGGTTGCAAAATCTACAGAAACAAATGTCTTCAGTTTGAAAAAATAGGCATAGGAAATATAAGGAAACTGGGTTACAAACCATTCTTACATGAAGTATCTAACCAACTAGACATCAAAAATATCCTTAATTTTTTTTTTACAAATTAGATACCCTATCTTGACGTACCTTTCTCTGTGATGAATGTTCCTGCTTTGGAAGTACTTTCTCTGCTCTTTCTCTTTCCCAGCATCCCGTGGTGCCTTGGTGCTTGGCTTTCCCAGCCTATCTTTTGCTGCTGCTTCTCTTGTGTGTGTTCTTAGTTCATAAAATTCCCTTCTAAGTCATGTTTTTTCCTCACCCAATTCCTACATTTTTGTTACAAGGCCCTGAAAACTGAAAGGTGATATTGTTTTAAGAATACTCTCAGGACTTGTCTCTGTTTTAGATAACAAGAAAAAAAATACTCCCCTTCAACCGCCAGAAAAATTCAAGGAAAAATAAAATTGATTATGTTTCTACTTTCTGCTATGCAGAATGTACATATTCTTTATTGGTTGTTGAAAAACCACATTCCGTCTAACCAAAGCCAACGTTATTTATTTGTATGTGGTGTTAGTTTCTCATTGTTGCTGGAATACATTATCATGCAATATTTATTATCTTAACAGCTCTGAAGGTCACATGCAGAATGAGTCCACTGAGAAAATATCAAGACATTGACAAGGCCACATTTCTTCTCAAGGTCCTGACAGTGGTAGGGAGCAAAGCGGGTGGGGACATCAATTGTCTTCCCTTTCTGCCACCCCCCTAGATCGCCTGCCTTTGTCTTCCTCCTCTTCAAGGCCATCAGTTTAGTACTAGGTGAGTTAAATTATGCTTCCTGTTCCTGGCTCTGATCTTTCTGGCCCATGATGGTCTTCTAAGGACCATCATGACTGTGTTGGACCTACTTTGCTGGTCACGAGCTCCTTAATTTCAACTTCACACCTTCAAAGAGGAGATAATGGGGGCAATAGTCCTCTGAACCCCAATCAAAGGAACCCAGACTTGTAGTGAGTGGGATGCTGTTCTGCAGGGCCCTCAGCAGGTGCTGAGGTTGTATCCCAGCTTCTAGCACAACAAGGTCATCCAGCATTCTGGCTCGACAGTGCTTGCTTAGACCTGTGGCCCTCCTGGTAAGGGTGGGATGGGAAAAGTGTACATGTAACTTTTCCCAACGACGACTTCTTCCTCCTCCTCCTTCTCTTCTTCTTCTTCTTCTTCTTCTTCTTCTTCTTCTTCTTCTTCTTCTTCTTCTTCTTCTTCATCCTGCTTTTGCTATCCATTTTAATTAGAGCCTTATGTAATCAATAACAGCAAACTGAGGTCAATGACTTTGGTAATGCTACAACCTGTTAAGTTGTCCAACATTCTGTAAGTGATTCCCTGACAAATTCTTTGATTCTCCAAGTTAGACTTGTCCAAGTTATTCTTTGGACTGTCAGTACCCTCTCAGTTCAGAGGCAGACATTACTTTTGTTTTCTCCTGGAAATTCAGGGAATACCCATTTTTCTGTATAATTGAACATGTTAGAATTCAGAGATGAGAACATGGATATTTGGGGACAGGGCATGGCAGAGCATTATTTAGCTACACCACTTGATTTCCAATTCATGCATTTTATAGAACTCATTGTAGAGGTATTTAAAGCTAGATAAATGAAAATGTCATGGCTAATTCTATTTCTATTCCATTACCTAATTTTAATTCAATATTTTTGCAAGTTATATAAATTGTTAGATATTTTGTAGTATGTAGCATACCAACACTTTTCTTCTTTTGTAGTATGTAGTTCACTGCATGCCTGACATTTTTCTGCAACTGTCAGGCAAATCTATATTCAGTTACCATTTATTAGCCATACTTGAAGTATCTAACTTGATTTGAAATTCTCAGTTTGAAATTCAGACATGTTCTAAGGCCCCCTTCACCCTCCTATCTTTGTCTCAGAACCTTTTCAGATTCAGACTTTTGAACACTTGCTATTTCCCCAGCTTCTGTGGCCAGTTATTTGGTTCATATTTACTACCAGGTTTCTTCTTTGACTCAATGCTTCCTTTAATTTTTACCTCTTTCTGTGCCAAATGCAATGTCAGGTTTTGTATACAATCTTGACTTAATGATTTTGTTTCCATTAGATTTTTTTCCCCACATACTATAACACCATCAGACATGAGGGTGAATTTAGCTTAACAATAAATCTTTCCATACCAACCTACAGAACTATGTCTGATTATCTACACTTATTGTGACTCAGAATAGAGATAGATAAAACAGAGCAGTACTTTACCAAGAATTTCAGATTGCAGCCAACGCTCAGCATGCGTGTTGATATTTTCCATACTTTCTTCTCTGGCCAGCATGGACTGTGATCTTATTTAGTTTTAGTCTAATAATACCTCAGACTCCTTAACACAGTGCCCAGGATAGCCATTACCGAGCAGGGAAAGATAATCTTCAAAGGGAAACTTGTTTGCTTCTTTGGAATGAAATAACGGGAGGAAACTCTGTTTAGAATGATGTGGACATTTTTAGAAGAAAATAATTGATCACTTAATAATCGTTTTTGTTCCTTTACTTTAGAGGGCATTTTAGCAGCTTTAATAAGTATTATTTTTCAAGCAATGTATAACCCTAGAGAAATTGCAGTGCCTCAGTATATTAGTCTATTTAAGATCAGTAGAGAAAGGTTCAATATTAAACCTTCTAAGCTTGACAGTTCCATTTTAGAAATGCCCAATTTACCACATTTCAGCTTCAAGCAACCTGCCGTGGTTAAAGGCTGTATTCTGCTCTTCTTTGACACCTTCTGAGCATCCATTGTCAGCTCTAACAAGCTGTGTATTGACATTATTCAATACACCTTATCTACCAAGATGCAGTCCAGTCATGGAAACAAGGGTGCATTTAAACTGGCAGTGGGAATGCCTAGTGGAATGTTTATAGTGTCAAATTTTTAACACACAGTGTCACTCATGGGTTGTGTAGGTAGTGGGAAAATGCAAGATGCAATATTTTAGTCTCCAGGAACTTTGCAAGGAAAAGATAAAGACTCTAGCAACTTTATCAGTCTGTCTGTCTGTCTGTCTGTCTGTCTTTCTCCCTAGCTCTCCTTTGCTTTCTTTAGCCTTTGTCTATTTTCCCTCTATTGTCCAAATACTACCGCATGTGCCTCCACAGCTATACAAAGAGCTTAGAGTAACTGAGGCAAATTTTAATGAAAGAGGGGAAAGAACACACAATTCAACTTTCCCCATAGCAGAAAGCACCCAGGACTTTCAGTGTTGGTGTAAGGGAAGGTGGGAGGGATTCTTTGGAATATATTCTGTTCCCTTATTCTATCACCTTGTTCTCAAATACATTTATTCCTGGGAACACTATTTTCTTCTACTGTCTGTTCTGCTTCAAGCCATTCAGGCTGTTTCTTACTCATAAGGAAGACAGAGCAGTGTTTCAATTTTTTCAAGATTCACACAAGATGTAAAGAAATTTCCTAGTAGTGTTTTCCAGCAGCAACAATTAGGAATTCTCTTCATTGTTTTGGTGGCCCAATAACGATCTATAAAATCAGACAGAGATACTTACCATTCGTATACTTAACTATTCGAAAAGAAATAATTGTTAGGAGGAGGATAGTCTAAACCAGCAGTAACAAATTCAGTTTCCTACATGATCAAGTAATGAAATTAATGAAGCAGATTAGATAGAGACTGAGATACAGTAGAGATACAGTAGCACACTGTAGAGTATCTGTTTCTTCTAAAGGTGTCTTTCCCTGATACTGGGCAGTTAGGAGTTGCTCAGTTCCAGCATGATTATTGCACATTTGTTACACTAGGTAAATTCTATTACATTAATTTCACTTAGGATAGTAAATGTTAAGCGATGTCCTTTGAGTTTGTAAGACAATATGACTCCGTGGCACAACAGCTAATGGTTAGCATATGTGCAAATTTAATCTTAGAATTGGCTTCTCCAAGAGGAAATGCAATCCTATATGAGATGACCCAATTTATTTTTTGCAAATAATTCAAATAAACAACAACCATATGCAAATCAACAAAAATATATCTGCAGGCTAAATTTGGCTGAGAAGCCAAGACATTGCCTACTATCTAAATCTATAAGGCACAAGAGAAGCATTTTCCTAACTGTCCTACTAAGTTGAGAGACCGTTACTCCTATAGCAGGCCTCAGTACTTCATGGTCTAATTAGAATGACTGCACCTCATGTTTTGCCTGAGGCAGTTCTACTTTAGGGCTATTTTTATTATTCCCAGCTTGGTTTTGCATTTTCCCTAGGGTTTTCATTTTTTAAGCACAGGGTATTGGTAGCTGAATTTGATTGATTTCATTTCAATATCCAGCTTTTGCTGTGTCCAGTATGAGATGTCTATGCATTGAAGAAGGTCTCATTTTAACATGGTGTTAAATACAAAGCGAATTCATGATGGCCTTTTCTGTTTCTTTGCAAAGACAAGGTAGCTAACACTAATTTCTTCCGTTCCATGACAGCATTAAGCATTCTTGTGGTGAAACAGAGCCTACTTTTATAGGAGAAACTTGGGACACAGTGAATATCTACTTTTGAGGGTTGATGGGAGACTTGTTTTTCACTGCTGTCTCTTCTGCCCACTTCAGTTTTTACAGCCCTACTGTGGGATCCTACATGCATAAAGCATCAGGTCACTGTTGCAGAGGGGAAACATTCAAAGTTCCACACTAGGTATATATCAATATATATGGGAATAGAGACAACATGGAATGTCATTGCTGCATGATTTTTGTCATTTATTCTGTGGTAACTTTACCAAGATTTATCCATTTTAGTGTTCCATATACCTTTATTTTGCAATAAATTCTTGGCAGCAATGAGCTATGGCAAAAAGGTATTACCGGATAAGAAATTAAAGATGATTTTTTGTTTTTGAAAAACTTGCTGAAAAAAAAACCTTGTTGCTAGAAATGAACCTGCATACAATTTTTACTCATAATCTTATCCATTAAGGTGATTATCATGATATTGGGAGCTGTATAAAGTAGAGTCATAAATATGCTATGTATCTGCATCTAAAGTTAATTGCTACTTTAAGAAGTAAGTAGTTACTTGTTCAAAAGTTAATACTTCAACCAGAGTGTAGTGTTGACAATGGCTTAACAGACAGAACCACAGAAAGAACACTCACAAGTCATTCTGCGTTGGAGCCCCTTTCCACGGTACCAGTTATTGAGGACTCTTGTAGGGAGTTCCTAGTCTCCTGCATGTAGGAAGAAAGAGCAAGAGATGAAATGGGGGGATGTAGGCAGGGATCTGGGATGACCAATTGTATCCAGGGAAAAAAAGGTCATGAGGTACCCAAGCCTGGGTACTTATTCATTACATCTGAGTCAAGGGCAATGGGGAAAAGGCAGTGGGTGTTTCTGGGACCAGTAATGGAGGCTCCAATGGTCTAGTAAGAACAAAGCACTCTTGCAAGGACAAGACTGGGGTGCAATAAGGAAGCTATAGTTTCTCCAGATGCCTTATCATCTCTAGCAGGTCTTGTCTTGCTCTGTGAGTATCACAGCAGTCATTAGCCCCTAGAGCTTCCAGCTGGGACCAGAGAAGAGCAAGGATTGTCCACATTCCAGTCTGGCTCAAGGGCAGGACAAGGACAATCTTAGGATGTGCCCTAGACTCAGTTTATAATTCATAGTCCCTGACTATTCTGTAAAGTGTGACTTTTCATTTAGATCACACAATTGTCCTAAATTAATTTTGTCATTATATGACAGTGTTCCCTGTGAACATACCAAAAGCCACCAATGGCAACGTGATAATGTCATCAGCAGAACTTTGCAAAGATTTAAATGCCAGAGTTTTTGCTCAATGTCAACAAATGCTTTAAGTAGGAAATAAATTAAGATAAATGCAATGTTAGTTCATTTACTGAATGCTCAGCATATGGAATAAAAATCATTCTGCTGAAGGTATAACAGCTGGCATTATTGTGAATGCCATTATAAATTTAATTAAGAATATCAACATAATAAAACTATTTGATATTTTGTAGAAAATATGAACAGATTTTAGTAGAGTATAATATGTTGATTAAAGTCTTTTTTATTAAATTGAATAGCAAGGAGCAAAAATATAGTTGAACTTGGTTTGGGTATATGGATAATTGACAATAGCATTTTAATAATCTGTATTATTGTACCGATTAAAATGAAGGCTAGATTTCAAAATACTAAATATGAGATGTGCTAGATCAGATTCTTTGTTTTCAGAGAATTCCCATTTTTTTTTTTAATGAAGCAAGGGCTTATTTATTTATTTATTTATTTTTGTATTCACAAAACCTGAGAAACACTGGTGGAAGAGAATATGTCATTTAGAAATTTTGTAATTACACATTGGACTAGGTTGATACATGGTAAAAACATTATGATGTCACTTTTTTATAAGTTAGGAGACCATGTTCTCTGCAAAGTTGTTAGGAATTTGAAAAGACCTACAAAGTTATAATGTCTACATTCAGCAAAGTATACAAAATAATCGTTAAGTAGAAAACAAATTATCATAAATAATTATAGACATTTGGTGACTATTGAGAAAAATATCTAAACGAGTGTAAAAGTGTATATTTGTAAAATACTTCTGAGATATGTATGCATCTGTTATTTCAAAAGTTGAAATGAAAATCGCATTCATTTATCAGAAGTTGCAACTTCTGATAACTTTCTCTGTAGATCATAATGGTACAGAGACTTTCTCAACTAAAACCATTATGATCTACAGAGAAGATTCATGTGAAGGGATAAATAATTATAAATCTATTAAATATAAAATGTAACACTGAAGGGAAGTGTGTCATTTAATTTTAAAGTCTAAAATAACAAGGGTATATTGAAAAACAATTTTGTTAAGAAATATACCCGTAACTGATTACTGAGGGTAGGTGTAACTAGATACTCGATTAAAATAAGTCAATCTATGTCAAAGTAACTCTATTTATTTGTTTATAGTATTAATAATAAATGTATTAAGTTTTATAATAATGCTGTCAAATGAGAACAAAACTAACAGTATAGAACCATGAAAATTATCTTATATGGGTCTAGTTAGGATTGTATTCTGGAAAAACCCAGATGGAAGCAGTTTTGAAGATGTGCTCAGAGGTTTGGAATCACTGCGGCTGTGTTTATGGGAAGGGATCTGGGACTGGGGAATGATAAGAAGAGCTGGAGATGAAGGGGAGTAAAAATAATTAAGGTGCAGTACGGATTTGTACCCCAAGGTAAATGTAATTTTTGTGTGTGTTATGTGGTTCAGGCTGGCCTTGAGTGAGCTTTGGTGGCCAGGATGGTTTTGAACTTGCAACGATCCACTGCCTCAGCCTCCTAAGTGGTGGGGTAATAGGAGTGTAATTTTTATCTATTGCAAACATATAGTAATAAAAAAATCCAAAGAAATCACAGAAGGGGAAGTGTTGGAAATTACATTACTTTTTAAACTGCTCTGTAAATAAGGGATTAGGTGCAGTCCCACACTGGATGGCAACAGATTCAGCACATTGAACATCAGCAGAGACCAAAAAAAGTTTCCGGAAACTGGTTTGGCTCAGCGAAAGGCCCATCTGTATCACTTGGTGGGGGTGGGGACATCTGTAGTTCAGTTCACAGGTGCAGCTGCTGACGTTTCTGAGGATGATTAAACTATGCCTACAGTTCTGTTTTAAGCATCCTGAACCAGTGGTATCCACTTCTATTTCCTTGCTTGACAATACAACACAGTTTTATTTGTTTTTATGTGGATACATAATTTGGAAAACCATTAGGAAACTATCTGTGTATGCGTGACAATATAATACAGCAAAAAAAATTCCATAGTCAATACACCATTGAAAAAATTACAGAATTTGAAAGTGTTCCTCAAACATATCCTAGCTTGAACAATGTAATGCAAGGCTGTTTTAGTTCCTTTCTGTTTCTCTCTTTCATCTTACCCTTACAAAAACACTTTAATAAGGTATGTGTACGTCATCTATTTTCTTAAATGTGACTACCTGTTAAAAGTCGTGAGAGTTTTCAAGGCTTATCATTTTATGGGCTCAAGTAAGTAAAGTTTACCAGTAGGGGCAATAGTCATGGTTGGTTTTGAGGAATGGGAGAAGGTAGATGATAGAAAGTAAAGAGAGGTGAGTAATTTCACCATTGTACATGAATTTTCTTAAAGTCATTTATATTAGTACTCTGTCTAATATACTATATCTAGATATAGTACTTCTGTCATCTCTGTTGTGTCTGCACTGTCAAAGCCACCAGTGACTCTCGACAGAGTCACAGGAGTGGCCATCAAATAATACAGCTCTCCTCATCATGTGACTTAAATATTAACATATTCACTAAAGGACTGATTTTTCAAGTTCAGTATAAGCTTCATGGCTTCTGATATCCTTCATGATGATAGCAGTTGTGGTTTCCTTTGACCCAGTGATATGTAAAATATTGATAACTAGGCCAAGGAGAATGAGAAGTCAGGCAAAGACCTAACAGGAAAATGAGACAAATGGGGGAAACACTTCAGCTTGAGGAAAAGAAAAGTTTAAGAGGATGTGAGGCTGATGGGGAAGAATGGTCTAACGGTGCACACCTGTGATCCTAGCTCTCTAGATGCCTCAGGCAGGAAGATTGGAAGTTTCCACCTAACATGGACAATTTAGTGGCTTGGAGGAAAAGCTAGGAATCAGAGACCATGGAATCAATCTTCAGCCTGAAAAATTAAAGAAAAGAAAGAAAGAAAAGTAGGAAAGAGGAAGCAAGGAAGGAAGGAAGGAAGAAAGGAAAGAAGGAAGGAAGGACAGAGAATAAAAAGAAATAGATCTGCTCATAGGAGAGTTGTAGGCTTTGGTAAGTTTCTATTGGGTCATGAGAAAGTTTTAAAGAAACTTTCTTCCTCTTTGTGTAGGAAATGGACCAGTGGTTACTTGTGTCTCTGGAGACGCCATGATGCCCACTTGCTATCATAGTCACCTGGTCCCTGGGACAAGGGTAGGGACATAAGGAAAGGGTTCATTGTATACATTGTTGGTAAAGGGAGGACAGGACAAAAGACATTTTCCTCTTCATTTGGTACCAAGCTGTCCATTAGGGATCCTCTATCTCTTGTCTCCATGAAGGCTTCTTTTCTCCTCAACAATATGGGCTAACAGTCACTTACAGTGTAATTGTTTTCATCTCAGAATTCTTGATATGGAAACTCCAACATGAGGGTATTGTCTCTGCCGGCATTACTAGCATCGCACACAACGTTTTGCTGTCTTACATCTCCCCCACCATGAGACCTGCTCCATTTAATCTCCAGCTCCACCTGCTTCTCTTTGGAGAGATTTTTCATTTGCCAGCCAGCCTTCCCCTGTAGTTCTGGGGATATGGTTTCCTTTCCTGTTTTATTACACATGATTATTAGCCAGTGATTTATTCCTTTGGTAGACTGATTTTTAACAAGTGTTTGTTCCCAGTGAGGTTTTATCTTCCTAATCTAGGTCATGCCTTTCTGGAGCCCAGCCAATGAATATTACAGCTGTACAGACTTGTGTGAATATGATTATGAGCAAAATGTATTACAACATAATTTTACCGAGTCACAGGCATCATCCAATTTCCACTCAAAGCCTGCAATGTTGTTTGTTCTGACCTTTTCAATTATCTCTATTGTGAATCACCCATGTGTATATTTGAGAATGGATTCTGTTACAGTGATAATCTTCTAAGGATGATACAGTTGATGGCAGTCTCTCAGTATTCTGAGCTCTAAGAGAAGCTATTTTCTGTGCCTTGTATTTAGACAATAGAATGTACTCCATATTTTCAGATATATAATTAGTTTACTCATTCAGAATCCAGTTCCTGCTACCAGTAGGTGCTGCAGACTGAGCACACTTAGGATTCAGAGCTATTTGCAGGATATGATTATCATGACACCTTCGTGCTATTTAGGAAAATGAACTCTTTTTTCTGGGAAGACATAATTTGTATCAGCTTCCAGAGCTTGATGAACAGAGTACTTAGTCCTTTGATTGGGCAGCTCTGGGCAGTGAACTACCTGTACAATAGCTTGTGATCATTCAAGAGATGAAAGGCATTTCCTCTGCCCTCAAAGGTCCTTAGAACTATTGGAAATTTCCTGAGGATATCGACTCTAGTTTGGGCTTCTTTATTCTCCTTTGCAGCTATAGGAAGGGCCTGAATACATATGAATTGTCGATAAATTCTTACAGGAATGGAATGTCTGGCTTAGGCATACTGGGATAGTACACTGTAGAAATGCACATGTGTGCTTTCAATAACTTTTGTCAGGTTGTTGCAAAATTCATTTCTGGGGCCATCAGGGAATATAACAACAAAATACAAAAACATCAGAAAATGACACACATATGGGGAGGGTGGAATGTACATTCTTACTTGATAAATAAAATTACACATGCATTTTTAGGAAACATTAAAATATAATTATGTAATTTCATTGAAGGAACTTGCTAACTCTCAATTGCTTTTAGAGATATATATCCACATATACATCATAATGAAATGGCATTCTTTGAAATATGAATGATGATAAAAGTGCTTTGATTTCAGCCATCTATTCAGCCTCTCTGTGGAAAAGCAGTTGTTTAGCAGATATGTCAGAGAACCTCTTTGAATTTTACTGATACCTTTAAAACATTGATTCAACTGATGTTGGTCAGATTTTTGTCTATCAATTATGTAAAAAGAGATGTCACTTAAGTTAAACCAATATCTCAGAACAGAAACCAGCCATTTCTATTTTTTGACTCTTCTCTTTTGGAAGGACTGAGACCAGGTCTCACAGTGGCTTCATCACTTCTTTATCATACTATTCAGAACTGAAACACACTGGTATCAATGATACTCTAGAGAATGTAGCACCCACTAAACCCAGCTTTTCATTAGTAGGCTTGTGGCAGCCATGAGGATGCTACCCTCAGACCTCCAAATATAAAAACTGTTATTGGCAAAGAGACCTAAATATTGTGCTCTGAAATCTGTTTGTAATTCTACACTCTCCATGAGTTCTTCAAGCTAATGACTAGATTTAGAATGAATACTATGGTGGAACCATTCCTGGGTACATGGGATTTCTCTGATGGACCGTTTAACTCAAGGACTCTCTAAAGACCTTGTAAACTTTCATTACAGTGAGATTATACGGAATACATTCGCCAGAACTCCTTTCCTCCATCTTTCTGTCTTTCTTCCCCTTACAGTCAGATTTGCATTATGGTTTAATGGTTCTCCCAGGCTTCCCTGCATTTCCCTGATGAAATCTTTGCAAACAAATTTAATTCTGTCCTGGAATCTGCTTTTTGGACCACTGGACTGACACAGAACTCAGCGGTGACTTTCTCTTAGCAGCAGATCCTCAGAATGATGCTTGCAGCAAAGAGCCTTTGTTCTGTTTCAGACTGCTGGTAACTCATTGAGTGTTAATACCTTTTCCTTTCACCTTTTCTCCATCTGTTGTGTTTTAGCCATTTAATCCCCAACCGTTGAGTCCTGGCTGTGCTCTAGAAAACCGAGTCTGGTTGTTGACCATATATGATGCTGGAATTTCACATCCATGTGATGTGGATTCTTAACTGCAAACCACCACATGCTCTTAACATTGCCTGTGTCCTTGGCTGAAATGAAGCCATGGGTTGCCCTTTGGGGTGGCTGAATCTCTACCTACTGATAATAATTGTCAGCAGAGGAATTAATTTGATTAGAATGGAGAGCTTCACTAAATCTTTAGCACTTTGTTAAGCTGCTTACTACCATCTGTCCAGGCGCTGTGCTAATTGATATACATACCTTATCTTCACCAATTCTCACGATAATCCTGTTTGAAAAGTATCATTACTGACCCATTTTGCAGGTAAGTCTCAGAGCTTTTACTCTTGCTTTTACTTTGAATGCCACATTGCATCATAAATAAACTAGAATAACTCATGCAACTGTTATTTCATGTATAAAAAAGAAGCTAGTAATAATATCTGACCTTCACTGCACTCATTTGTTTCATTTTATGTAATACATCACACTATTCAGTTCTTATTCAAATCCTACAAAGTAGTCATTGTCCTTATATTAGTTCCCTATTGCAGTATAATGACATAGAATAAAATTCAGTGATAAATGCAATAATAGTTTATCGTTTCTCAATTTGATGGATTAACAGTGGGTGGTTCTTTTCATGTCTGCTGTCATCTGATGGCCCTGTAGGACTGGAGTTTCCAAAGGCCTCAGCCACCTATCTGATGGAAGTCAAAAGACTGGAAATTGAATACACATCTCTGGCAACCAGTTCATTACTCTTTTTAGCATACGGGGATGGCAAATATGTGGCATTTGTGCTGCAGCTCTCTGTTTCATGTCTCCAGCAGATAGCACTAATTGATCAGTGTTGAAACTTGAGATGAAATTTATTCAAAAGCCTTGAATATCTATCTCTTTGGGCAACTCGGCAAAATTCATTGATACTTATCTTTCTATAAGTTAGAACTGTACCCTGCCCAATTCAAGTCCCTAAAATATACAACCTAGGATATTTTGTAGTCAAAATAACTCCTAGTTTTGCTCCTCCTTCTTCCTTCCATTAAAAATTTTCCTCTAAGTGGACTAAGTTAAATCACTTTCTGATTGTGTGAATTCTCTTCTTGGCTTCTTTCTTTTTCTCTTTTCTCTCAAAGGCATAATTAGCACATCTTGCATTTAAAAATGAAATCCTGCAGAGTGCACTATTATACTACAAATAATGAATACACCCAAATTGCAGTAAAAATACCATTTGTGATAGGCAATTTTAATGTTCAGCACATCTGCAATGAATAAATCAAAAGAAACTGTTGTTGAGTTTACTCCATGACTTCTGCAACCAATATGAGTTTTGATCAAAGCAGTTGCTTAATGTCTTTGTTTCCAGCAATACATTACTGCAATAATGACTGCTAGCATTAGAAGGACGTCCATTGTTTTACAACCATGCAAAGCAAAGCATTTCCACGATTTCCAGAGATCTGCTTGTATATAGTCCTTGCTGACTTCAAACAACAATTCAGGGATCCTTAGATTGTAACAGCGCCTGGCAGAAAGTTAAAATTTTCACTTTTCAGAAAGTTTACACTGACAAAATTGAACACATGTGGAACTATGTGACAAACTGATAAAGCTAATCATGCAATCTATGTTATGCTGCACATCTGCATTTTACTCTTGATTTTCTGTCTGAGTGAACATGGAAATTTACTTCCCCCCTACCAATTTTTAAAAATTGTAGGGATGCAAGTGGATTCTAGGAGCCTTTTCATCTAGTTGCCTGCCTTTAGACCTTTGTGTTCTGAAGAGGAGGAAAGGGAGGCAGTCCAGGAGGGTGACTTTTTGTAATTAATATAATAAATTCTATCCAGGTCAGAGGGGTGTTTCTATTTTAGAGCATTGTTAGGAAATCCTTGACCTCTTTATAGTATCCAAGTGTTCAAAGGAAGCAGCTCTATTTCACTTGTATTTCTAAACAATTTTAATTATCATGAAGGAAAGGGAAAAGAAACCTTTAGCTCTCAGCTTATATACAAACTGTTATTTCCCTTGGTTCCTCTGCAACTGAAGAAAAGATTGTATAACTAATGAAAAGAATTAAAAATGCATTTGTTTCACAATGACTTAGAATGAAATCTACTTGGCATAAATTCAATTAGTCATTTATTTTGGAGAAATGTATTTCTCTGTGTGACAGTAGAACCGGCTATGATTGTTACATCAGTTATTGGAAGTCTACTTATACTTATATTACAAGTTCAATTATTTTTATCAATGCAGGTATATTTAACATACAGCAATTAGTCACAATATACTTGAATAGTGATTTGTTTGCTTTCCACCAGAAATGTCTTAGTAATATCGTCCTATAAAATAAATAATAATGTGTCTAATTTTGCCAGCTATAAAAATCACATATAAACATACACACAAATGCATACACAAGCATGGATGCACTGGAATGCCTTACGCAATGAATTCTATGAATATGAAAAAATGATACTTGAGCACAAGTAAAGTTTTTTTAAAAAAAGATGGTTAACCTAATTGTCCAGTATAAAATCTATCAGGGCACAATATCTAGTGGTAAGATAGAAGGGAAATTCTTACTTAATTTATGTCATATAAATTTAACTAACTGAAAACATGCTTCAAAGAAATGCAATGCTGAAATTCTCAGCCAAACATGGAAAAGTAAGTGAAACTTATCCAAATCGGACATGGTTGATACAACTCACTTTGGCTTCCTGTTGTTCTAGATTCTTGACAGCCTCCTTTCTTCTATCTCATCTCTCCCACAGAACCATCACACACCGGTCTCCCATGCAGCACACTTGCCTAATCACCCTGAAAGTCTAATCACGCTGAAAATGCTCCCAACTTTCTCTGCCACTGCAAGTACCACCTTCTTCCACATAACTAACTAAATATATTGATGCACCCTTTGTTGTCAACAAAAACTCACCCACTATTGAGAGGGAGCACAACACTAAATTCAAACAAATGCAAATGTGTAGTCTGATGTGTGTGATCCCAGTCATTAAAAAGGTGTGACTTTATGTTGTTGAGAAGTGGAAAGCTTTTGTATTTCCTTTTTTGCTTTTCTTCTGTAACATCTGTTGCTTATGCTTGGCATCCTTTGTAACTCACCTATGTAGGAACAGGTAAATTCATCAGAAAATGAGGAAAGATGGACAGGAATAGAGATGTGTGAAAGGCACTTAAGTCTTATCAAGTTATGCATGTCAACATTTCATTTTTTATGCAAAACAAAGTGCTGTGGTGCATGTACCAAATGTCTGTGAATATTGTCTTTGATTCACCTGCTTTTCTAATTAGGCAAACCTGATGCTGTTTTTCAATTTGTGTGTCAGAGCCAAAGACACAATTGATATTTCATGCACAGGCTTGGTTTTGTGAGTCCCTACATCCCTCCTCTTTCTTGTTTTCTGAGATGAAGGCCCATTCTTCCGGAAGAATAGCTCTTCAGGGAGCAGTCTTAGTCCCTCTATTTTGTATTCTCTCGGTAGTTTTTGGATTCTTTCCAATTACTGCTTCTTTTAGGGCTTTTTGTGGTGATCAAGGAACCTTCAGTGAGTGCTGTGGGGATATAGTGTATATAAACCAGACAGGTGACCTTTGGGGTTATTTCTTGGCCAGGGAGTTGGTCTGACTGCTTTGAGTGAGGGAGATTGGGAGTCCGAGAAGAGCTTGGCAATAAATTAAGATGCAGAGTAGGGGCTGGTGGCAGATGTTGGTGATGCTTATCTAGTTCTTGGTGTTTTCTTCCCTTTGCCTTTTGGATTTTGTTCTCACATTTCACATCAGAAGTTACTTTGGACACTAATTGAAGTTTGATTTAATCTGTATGAAAATATTTAGCAAGGGGCAGGTAGGAGGGTACAAAGTAAATAGCATGCTATCTTTCTACAGATAGTAAGTGGGGTGGCACGTGATTTGGAATCATTCAGACCTGATTTAAACCATCGCTCCTCTCTTTGCTTCCTTGGACTAATTGCTTTTTAATTTTTCAATGCCAGAAACTCTCTTGCTACAGTCTTCTACATATGTCTCATTCATTGGGTTTTGTCTCAAATACCACACCTTCTTAGTATGACAAAAATCCCTATATTAGGTCAAATCATCCTCCAAAGCACCTTTTGGTAATATTCATCATTCTTATATGACAGCAAAGATTATGTTTGTCCTTTTCAGAGTGCTTTTCTCTGGTGTTTTAAAGTTTTAATTATTTAATGAAGGACTTAAATTAACATTAGAGAGCCTCAGTTTCCTCAACAGTGAAAAAAAGGACAAAATAATGCCAATCCTAAGAAATTTAACAACTAACATATGCAAAGTGCTAGCATGGTGATTGGTAGGGAGGAAAGTGCATTTAAAATGTACCACATCTCATTAATTCCAAGATGTGTGTTATGGCTTAAATATGAAGTGTCCCCCAAAGACTCATATATTGGAGGACTTGACCTCCAACGCAGCAATGTGTAGACACAGGACCTAGAGTGGTGACTGAATCAGGAGGACACAATGGGTTAATCCACTGATCTATTCGCACCAGGATGGGCTACTAGGACATGGAGGAAGTAGATGGCTGGAGGTGTTTCTTCCCCTTTCTGGCTTTTCCTGACGCACTCTGGCTCCTGACTGACATGAAATAAGCAGATTTCCTGTGCAGCGCTATTTCTGCACTGGAGCTACCTAAAATATGTATTGAAATCTTTGGAACCATGAGCCAAAATAAACCTATCCTGTAAGTAGTTCATCAAAATTATGAGCAAAATTGGAATGTCAACAACTGGAGAAAACTACCACTGCATCTCACAACAATTTATTTCCTAAAGGAGCAAAGTATATTTTAGTATTTGATTTACATAGAAAAAGAAGCTAAATTCTGTTTCTCTTAGAGAGTTACAAAATAAAAGAATCAATGTCAAATGTCAAATGATTAAATTATTGTAATAAAGGAATTACAAACTGCCTATTTTAGAAATGGCTTATGGTAGCCATAAAGTACAAATAGCTAAAAGATTCTAATCAGAATTAGAAGAAACTGAGGATATTAAATGATGCCAGGAATTAAACAAAGAAAGAAAGAAATACAGACTATTAAATATTATATCCTTGTAAATGGACAGGAATGACTTCAAAATATATAACTAGAGCAGTGACTTTCAAAGAACTAATTTATCCACAGTTTTTACATGTAGCTGATAGCATCTTGTCAAGAATCCAACTCCATCAGTGCGTTTCTATTAATATCAGGATGGATGTGAAACTTAACTAAATACAAGGTGAATATATAAAGCCAGTAATTACTACAAATTATTTAACTATTTGCAGAATTTTACGGATATGGAAAACCTCAATTCAAAATTTTAACTCAAAATTGCAATAAAGTAAGTGAAAATCTAGAAATAAACTTCATCCCAAATACGTGACATCTGTATCAAGACAATCTATAAACATTTCTGACATTTAAAAAAGAGACCGAATTATGGAAAGTGAACTTAATAGATAAAAAGTCTGAAACGATAAAGGTGCAACCATCAATAGATTTATTTAAGTACATCAATACTTATTAAAATTTCAATAATTCTTTAATATAAATTGAAAACCATATGTAAACTCACAAACTGGGAAATGATTTTTCAGCAGAAAGCCAATCGAAGGGTATAAATCAATTATTGAAAATAAATAAATATTTAAAGGATTGTATAGATCAGTTTTACAAACAAAATGGGAATATAAACAAATTGGAGAACTTTTGCCAACATATAATTGTTATAAAAAAATAAAAAGGAACAATGACGTACAGGGAAGCCTGTATATTGCCACTATGTCTGGTCCCTCCTGGACTGTGGTTTGCCTTAGGAAGATTGAATCCATAAAATTTTTGCATGGCTCTGCGAACTCCCATGAGCCTGGTGACATGTTAGTCGGCAAGCAGTGATGGTGGGGATCAGTGTGGGGACTTCTGTCTATACGGAACTGCAGCTGCAAGTAAATGCGAGGAGACATGGAGCAAATTAACAGGAACTGCCAAAAGGGAGATGTATTTTGATTTTAACATTAACTGAAGCAATAGCATGTGCATAGAGAATAATTACCATTGTCTAAAAACTGTACATGGGCTAAAAATAAGAAAATGGCAAAACTCTGAAGTAAGTATCTTGAATTATAGGAATAATGTTTATTATAGTGGGGCTAATGATATAGAACTAAGAATTGTCATAACTGTTGTTGTTACTTTTGTTTATGGCAAGCTACAACCCAATATCTGTTTTTGTAAATAAAGTTTTATAGAACACATCATCATAACTTTATTATCTATCGGGTAGGACCTAGAACTGAATGATCCAATAGGGATATATAAATTGCAATTGTCTTCCAACCTACATTGCAACAATGCCACCTGTTCTGTTTGTACCATGTGACCAGCCTTCCCATACCAATTCCCCAGATTATTACAAAGACTGAAATGGCAGACGAAACAATGTATGTATTGTCTGGCTGCTATGCTATTTTACAAACAACCTTTGCTGATCCTTGACCTAAAGCAATGTACTGTGACAGTGGTATGATCTGGACACAATTTCAGGACATACTAAAAGTCCTTTGGTAGAAAATTCTTCATCAATCTAGTAAATTATTGTGTTTATGTAACGCACTTTATGACATACATTTCAGAACCATGTGGACATACGAACCATTTGTAATATCTTCTGAGGTAATAAAAAGATTAACTTTTTACACCTTGTAGTTTGCTATTAGTAGTCTGTGGTACAGAGTAGGAAAATTTGAGAAAATCCACCGCTCTTCTTGAAACAGTTGGAATCAGAGTTTGATTTTCAAATAAATGCCATCTGGACATTTTATGAACATAGTTGAGTGGCCCACTAGCAAATTGTTCCTCAAAGTTGGACTTTAAAAGTTTGAGTTAAATGAGTTCATTAAGGAAACTGGGTCCCTAAATGTTCAGTAGAAGAGAGCAGGGCTGTATTGAGAAATAGTTTATTCCAGTACTGAAGAAGTAAAAACACGCAAGTAAACCTAAAAATTTTTGGATGTCACCTTCTTACTGTGTCGTCATGTGGCTTTTCATCCCCACATTTGTAGAGAATGAGAAATGTCTCTGTCTAGTGCACAAAAGACATGTGTAGTGTGTTCCTCTTCTGATAAGGGCACAAAGCCTATTGGGTTAGGGGCCCATCCTTATGGCCTCATTTAATCTTAATTACATCTTGGAAAGCCAATACCTAAATACAGTCATGTTGAATGTTAGGACTTCACCATATGAATTTTAGAGGCACAATTCATCTACTATGTGGGAAAAATATTTTAGATAAAATAAGGAAAGTGGATAAATGAGGCAAAGACCCAATTCTCTAGACATTTGTAATCTAATATGGACATATAATTCACTTGTCTTCTAACCTACATTGTAATAACCCCAAATGCTCTGTTCATACCACATGACAGCTCAATAATTTCCCCAGCTACTTGATCATCTAACTGAGGAAATCCCACATGTAGATTGTCTGGAATATTCTCACATTTAGAATATGAACTGAAACATAGAAAGATGGAAGATATATAAAATAAGTTCATCACAACAATACAAAATTAGAGGGGAAGTGCATGCATTCAGCCAGTGAGGTTCTCAACCTTGCTCATTCTGAGGCTTAGTTTTCCTTAGAGATCATGAAAGTCATGTTCAGACTTAAACTGGTATTTGCCTATAAAACTAAGGACCCAATGTCATAGTCAAACTATAAGCAAGAATGCAAAGGAATCAGAATATAAGTGTTATGAAAGCTGAGAATAAAAGCAAAAGACTTTTTTTTACTAACATCTTCAGAGAAAGATATGTGACTTGAAACACAGATGCTATGGATGATTTAGATATTTGGTAAATGAATTAAATAATTTTAGTTAATGTAAGAGCAGGAACATTATTTCCATGGAAACTGGGACATTAACTTTTTAAGTTAAGGAACAGAATCTAAAGTACAGACAAGATGCATAACATTCTCCTTGAATGAGAAGAGAATCTACATTCAGAACCAAGTGACTCTTAGTCACTTCTTCTCTGTCTTCCTGTATCTCTAGTTCCACTCTTATAAAATAAGAGTTAAACTTTGTGGTACACGCTGAGGCGATTAGAAGGCAAGGAAATCAATGAAGTCAGGAATAATGAGAGAAGCTTTCAGGAAAGAACTGGAACTTGTACTGGATCGTGAGTGGTAATTTCATGTTTAGGTAAAGGGAGAAGATTCGTAAAAACAATATGTACTTAGGGACAAGGTTAGCTAATTTAAAGGTTGAATTCCGGGGAACCAACAACTTTTTTTTTTTTTTTTTTTTTGGTACTGGGGATCGAACTTATGACCTCGTGCTTGCCAGGCAGGCACTTAAGCCACTGAGCTAAATCCCCAGCAAACCAACAACTTTTAAAGATATATTTTAATTTAAATGCTAAATTAAAAGAATTAAAAACTTATTTATTCTAAATTACTTTTATTTGTTCAATGTTTAGCATTTATTTTTTTGTTTTGTTTTGTAGCATTATTGCAGTCATTTATCACTTTACTTTTAAAGACCTTTGCCGGGTCACAAAGAGTCACAAAACATGGGATCTTCTTCTCAGGAAGGCTTCTATTTGTATGGCAAATGGTTCCCAAATATCGTATGTTAAATACTAAATAGATGTCTCCAGCTGTGAACAAAGTTCAGAGGAGAAAGAAGTCTCTTGGGCTGGACTAATCAGATTACAGATACTAGGTGAGCTTTGAAAGGAAGGAACCAATAATTGTTAGGCTAGAATCTTCCACCTGAAAACTCATTCCCCCCTTGAACTTGGATGAACTCATCATAGCAAAATCTCAAATGTAGTGTCTTCCTAGAGTTTTCTATCATGCTTCCTCTGGTCAGAGAGAGAATTAGAGAGTGAATCCTTCAGTCCTTTGGAGTTGTCTAGACAGCCTCTACAAATGGACTTATTTTTGTATCTTGTAGGAGGCATTTGCAGGTTGTGTGCTGGAAACTGCTCAGCCTTTTTTTTTTTTTTTTTGTGCTTACCTCTTTTATCATAACTAGCAAAAGGTAGTCATCCATAAACTGGGTCTCTCAGATTCTCTTGCTTAATTTTTTCCAGTGGAAGATACTGAAAGAATTTGGAAGGGAGAAACTAGATCTTAAAGACGGTTTCTGGGTTCCTGGTCAGGTAAAAGGTTCTGGGAGGTGCAGTGACTGCACATACCCTGTTCAATGGCGGAGTGTGTCTCTTCTCTGTCTTTGACAGGGGCAACAGAGACAGCAGCAGGCATAACTCTTGTGGCTCCGGGATCTGCTGTCCCAGTAATGGCTCTAGCTAAGTGTGTGACAGTACAAGGCAGCGTTAGGGGCTGCAGGACACCAACTTTTGGAAAAGTAGTAGGAATAAGTCTGTACCATTGCAGCCGTGGAGGCACCAACAACCCTACAGACATAGCAGTTAAAGTTTTGGTGATAAGACTTGCCCATTTGCATTTCTATTTCAGTGAGAAAATAAAAGCTTCCCCTTTGTAGTCGTTTCTGAACAGAATCAACCTTTCTTATTTTCTCTTTTAGTCCTTGCAAAATCTCAGAAGTGAAGGATTGAATTCTCCCAGCTTAAAATACCTAACGCTCTTTGTGGTTTTTTTGGAAATGGATGTTGAGTTTAAGCATTTGTGTAAAACTGGGCTTTGGGACTCGAGGCCCCTGAGTAACAGGCTTTAGGTAACATTTTATACATTTTTCTTTATTAACTGTCTCTGAGATATGTGTAACAGAAATTTGATTTACTCAGATGATTTTTCTAATGCATTTTCTGCTGATGGCAGCCACGTCATTAGGTGTCAGGGAGGATAACTGTATGAATGTTTAATTGTGGAAGATAGATGACCATACTACTGTTTTTGTTAGATTGTTGAGCAGAACTGTTAATACTCTCACTGTTTGAATGTCTACTTTGTATGCTTTAATTTTGTAACTTGAACAACTATTTCCAAGATGACAGTATGTAACTAATCAACTAGTGATTTCTTGGTGGTTTTTTTGTTCTTTTCTTTTTTTTCCTTTGGAATTCTGTATTGTTGTTACCCTTTTTTCTGCTTTGTTTGGTTGTTTTTTTTCTTTCTAAATAAGAATTTAAAAAAATAAGAGTGGGAGCAACTGCAGAGGCGATGGGTTTTGCTAGAGGATACCTGTATATTTTTGGAAAAGGATGACTCTTGACAACATTATTTGACATTATTTAATGTTCAGCACTAGAGAATGCTGAGTTATATTATTTTACATATTATATTTCTTTCAGCTCTACCCCATCACCTTGATCCTGTAGGAATTAATATTTCCTCCTTAGAAACAAGGAATTATAGGACAGGCTGAGTTGGTAGCAACTAACGTACAAAAAGAAAGTAAATGCTTGTACTGTTTGGTTTATTTTGCAGGCCTGGGGCCAGTGGTCTGAGCATCTATTGGGAGGATGACGGTATGTAATATAGCAAATATGGGGTATTTCCTTCTATCTTGCCTTTGAAATCCAATACTGTTCTCACCATTTTGCTTTGTTCTGATTAATTGTTTTTGCTTTATTTAATATTATGTTTTGATTGGTTCTATTCTGTTTTGTTTTATGGCTTGATTTTGCTACCTGATGGAATAGGCAACGATTGTGAAGATAACAAGATATACTACGGTAGCTATTATTGTTTTCCCGGTATCCTGCTTTGAATTTCTATACCAACTTTGCTGCTTTGTTTTGATTGGCTTTGTTCTGTTTTGTTTTGTTGGATTTTTTATTATCTTTAAAATAAAAAAAATAATGGCTGGAGAAATAAGAAAGTATAGACTTCTAGTGCACTTCTTAAGTGACAGTCCCAGACTATCTTCATTAGAGTATCTTGAGGGATCTATTAAATAACATTACCCCCAAAATGTATACACACACACACACACACACACACACAGACTCAGCCATGTTTAACCATCTCAAGTGATTCTTATCAGCTTCAAATTTGAGAATCACCATTAATGAGAGTAAGTAACTTGCTCAGGACCAGAGAAGGCGTTTGAATGTCGTAATCTGAGTTGAAAATCCATTTTTCCCACTCACCTCACTTACTAACCTCACTCTCTGTGGGAAGAATGACCAAGCAAAGCCTAGTGACCAGGTGATATTTAACTTCCAACTATTTGCATTCCACTTTCTTATTTGACAAAGCGTAATATCATTTGCTAGAATGGAGAATTTTGTTCAAAATCGTTCTAACTACTCTTTTATTTTTCCTTTCTCTTGGCAAGTAATGACATACTATAAGTGACTCATCATTAAACACACTCTTGAGGTTTATCCCATGTCTATTTAGTACATTTACTACCTCTGAGACAGAGGTCAGTTCACTTCATGTTCTTTTCATGCCTCTTAACCTAGATGCTATTTATTTCTTAGACGTTTCTGCTATTATCTCATTTAATTTCACAAACTTCACTTGTGTCACCTCAGTGGACATTTGAGCCTGTGTAGTCCATACTGTCTCAGGCCCCGTGCAGATGGAACACCCTGGGGAACACTGGCTAATGTCGGCCTGTCCCTGTGACCATGACATGCTGCGTGATGGGGTGATGAATGAGGACGATGAAAATCATCTTCTCATCTTTAAAATGATTCAAATTGGCAGTTAATGGCTTAGATTTTTCTTCATTAGGATATTAGTGAAAATGTCCTAAAAATACACTGGACAAGGAAGCCGAAATTTCCCATATAAAAAGCAGTTGATACTGACTATGTTTGCAAACAAATCTGCTCTCAGGACAACACGTTGCCCGGGAGTGGACCACATCTTATTCATTTGATTCATTTCCAACATGATGAAGCAAACCTGGTCTTTTCAGAATGCAAAAACTGCCTACTGCGGGAAAGTCTCTTGTTGAGGGAAGATCACACCAGCTTCTTGCCCTCAAAACTAATGGAATGTCAAGCGAACCTCTGAATTTAAAAGTCTCAGGACAATTTCCATTTCCAAATAAGAGCTCGGTAAGTGCCACCCTCTTTAAAATCGAAGGCTAAGCTGATAGAAAGTATTTTTAAAACACAGAAACAAACATATAAAACATTTAACAAACATCCTAATGCACTTATGGAAATGCATATACGGGGACCAATAGAAATAAAAATAAAATCTGGGTTTGCTTCACTATCAAGTAGTTTACTATTTGGATTAATAGAAATACATATACATAATTATTACGTAAGGCAGTTTTTAATGATCATAAAATTAGGGTGTGAGCTCTGAATTGCTGATGATAATAAATGCAATGTCTTTATAGTTCTTTGTTTTAAAATGCTTTCACAAATATATTTTTATTTAACCCTCACAATAATTTTGTAAGGTAAATAGTGTCATGTTTGAGAATATTGTAAACTGGTGATTTATCTATGATTCCAAGGTATTAGGGGATAAATCCAGGTTTAATAATTTTATATTTTTTTGTCTATGGGCAAAAAGTTGGGGAATTACCACGACAGAGGTATGAGATCGCTCTTGACTTTTATTTTCAGTATTAGGGAAATCCAGGAACTCTGAAATTAGCTACATCACAAGCCCTTTTGAAGTTTTTTTTTTCTATTTTGAGACAGGGTTTTATTAAGTTGCTAAGTGGCCCAGGACAGACTCAAACTTGTGATCTTCCTGCTCAACCTCCCAGAGTACAGCAGTCACAGACATGCTCCCCTAGGCCCAGTTAGTCCTTGGGTTTTAAGAGACCAATTCAAGAAGAACAAAAAATAAAAAAGCATCCTCCTGTACCATCTCCTGATGAGAATCTTATACACTAAAACTCTTTCAGTTCTCTGGGCTTTTTACATCATCCAACAAAGCATACTGCACTGCATTCATAAACCAACATAAAATTTCTAACCCATACTCAAGTGTGATTAATGATTATGTGATATTATTATGAAAATGATAAGTTAATTTCATTAATCACTTGGCAGTATCTCAACTCAGGTCCACTAATTGGAAAATGAGCTTGGAATTGTTGGTCAAAAATAAATTACGCCAATACAATCGTACTGTTTTGGACCTAGTTAAAAGAATTAAACATTTAAATCATTAGGCTTTCTAATTAATGATTATCCTAGGATACCCTTAGAGAAAATTCTGAGAGAGGGAAAATATTCTTTCAAGCCAATATCGCTAGAGATGAAAAAGAGAAAACAGAGAATGAAAAAAGAGAAAGAGGAGAGAATTTTAAAACTTTCCAAATTTATAATCTGTGATGCCTTCATAATAGAGATATTTTATATTAAGTGTCTATAGAAGAATATAAAATTAAGTAATAGTAGTATTACAAATATTATTTGAAATTACTAAGTAAATTAGTGAGTTTTATTTGAAATTAGTAAAGAATTTTTGTGCAATAAAATTTCTCTTCTATCTTAAATCTGACATGATAAAAAAAACAATGATCATATTAACAAACAACTACTAGTTGATCCACTATAAAGGACATTTATCAGCAATGGATACAGCAGCTAAAAATTCATATATGATTTAAACATAAGCTCACACCCATGCAGCCTAGTTTTGGAGTAGAGTACCAGTCTAACAACCAGAATCAATTTTCAATTAGTTTAGTACCAAACTTGCTTCCCTCAGAGAAGTCCAGATTGCCCATTTGTCTTCTGACTTGCTCCAGTCTCCTCCTCCATTATTTCAGAAGACTTTGGTCCTGCAGTCTTCTCTTTTCTGAATAATGTACTCTTGCTCTAGTATGAGTAATCTGCTCAGTAGCTGAGCAGGTTTGTGCAAACATGCCAATACACCTTCTTTCCCAGTCTCCGTCTCCAAACGCACTTCATACCATCACCCTTTTCCCAAAAATATCTAAGAAAAAGTTGTCTGCACCCACTATCTCTTCTTTTCATTTTCTGTTTTACTCCTACCCACTGTTTTACTTATTAAATTAGAATAAGCATGAACATCTATATGTTAATTCATATACACGCCTCCACAGATAGGCAGAATATCACGGAAAATTGCAAGTCCAGCATCTACAGTTCTGATATTACTTTACTGGGCATTCAGAAGCACTGGAAACAGTCTTCCATCCTTTTCTTCTAAAACATTTTGCATTTTGACTTCTACCACACCTTCTGGGTTTCCTTCAGCTCCCCAGGTATACTTCATTCTCCATGGTTATAGAGTCTTCAAAAGTTGACATTTTCTGGACATAGGCATTCTGTCTTTCACTGAATTCTCTCTCCATAGTTAATCACATTAAAATGTGATTTACTGTTTATAACTTACAAATATATGTGTACAACTTTTACCTGTCATGTTCTCTGAGATCCAACATAGACTCAAATGCTTTCTTGACATTTTAATTTGAATATCTAGCAGAGATCTCAAACTTAGAATGGCCATGACAAAATTATTTATTTCTGGTTCTCCAAGCTTATTGCCCTTCCATCTTCTCACTTTCAGAAAATTGCCTTATCATTTTCCCTTATGCAAGAAAACAAAGAATCATTTCTGTTTGTTCTCTTTTGGGGTGGCCTATTCTACAATTTACACACAATCAACTTGTTGGTTATACGTCCAAAATAAATCTTGAATTGATTCAGTTATTTCCTACTCACATCTCCAACTTCAGCCCAAGTTACCATCTCTCTTAAGAGTTTCATGGTGACATTAGTGATATCACTTCTGGGATTGTTTCCCCTGCCATCTATATCTCACCCTTACTCATCTGTGTTCTGTGTCAATATTATGGACTGGGTGAGTTATCAAGAAAGGAAATTTACTTCATCTGATAGTTCCTGAAGTACAAGGCTGAGGCACCAACTCTGCAGATGGTCTTTTTGCTGGTAGAGCCCTGAGGTAGAGCTGGGTATCACATGGAAAGAGATAAGGCATGCACAAGTGTGTCTCATGGTTTCTTATATGGCCATCCGTATTCCAGCGTGGGGGATCCTATGACCTTATCAAATCCTAACCACTCTAATTATTTTTAAAATTAAAAAATTCAGCACACTCTTAGATTTGGATTTTTTAGATATCCAGAGGGAAGGAAAAAAAGATGTTAAAATTGAAGTCATACTGAAAGCATACATTGTTAAACAATTGCTCATGGGCACTTGAGATTTTATGCAAAGTTGATACTACTAAAGATGCCATTTTGGATATTACCATCCTGGAGAGAAAAGAGTGACAAAAACAAAACATATAGCTTCATAGGAAAGATTGTGATCTGAATACTTATGCTCCAAAATGCATGTATGTGTTGAAATTCTAACCCTCAAAGTGATATTCAAAATTGAAGCCTTTGGGAGATGATTGTGTCCTGAGTAGTATTATAAAAGAATCTCTGGAGAGACTTCACTCTTTCATCTCAGGAAGTCACAGCAAAAAGATGGCTATCTAATAGGCAGGCTCTCCTTGGATACCAAATCTATTAGCAACTTAATTTTGGACTTTCAGCCACCAGAACTGTGAAAAATAACTTCAGGTTGCTCATCAACAAAATACAGTCTGTGACATTTTGTGTTGAGCATGAAACACAATGCTTGGTACTCTGCAAAATACTGAACTTTGAAATCATCATTTAAGTTGCCATAAAGAATTTATAGTCAAGAATGGGATGTTTCAGTTGCTTTGATGGATATTTTGGTGGCCTAGCAGGTTGAAACAGAAGAAAAGAGAGAAGAAACAGTGACCAAAAGAGAAAAAATAAGTTGAAATAGTTGGAAGACTGCTACTACTATATAGAATGGTTTCACCCCAAAGGAAATATAATTTTGACAAGATGTGATCTGAAGGTTCAAAAAAAAATCACAGTAACAAACCCAAGGAAATAAACAAATAAAAAGGTAATAAGGTTTGAGAAAAGTCATAGGTTCCATCACAGCACAGCTGTATGAGAAAATACAATCTATCTATGGAAGGTAGAATGCTCATTTGGAAGTACTGATGATTTTCAAGCAAATCTAAATTCAGAGAAGTGGATGATCCTTCTTAATTGGACATTATTCAATTCAGTCAATATGTATTGAGTTTAAAACACAATGCCTGATGCTTTGCAAAATACTGAGTTTTGAAATCGTCACTTAAGTTGCCATAAAGAGTTTATAGTTAGGAACATGATGAGTCAGTTGCTTTGATGGCTACTTTGGTGGCTTTGTAGGTCAATAGTCACTTTGCATGAACGTCACAGGGGAAGTGCTGGCACGTGCCAAAAGCCCAAATGTAATCAAAGTTGTCTCATTTGTTGCATCCTGAAACTGCCTTAAAACATGCAATATTTATTTTCTTTGATGCAACAGCTTTTTGGTCATATTTTAAAATTACACCTTAAATGTTTCTGAAGTGGTTTTCTGTGGATATGTCTAACACCTTTACATTCCTTGTTTAACAAAATTAGGGCTAGTAAGACTAGATCATTTGACTGGTCTCAAAATGACTTTTCAATTTTGATAAAGTATTAAGAATACAAAATCATAAAATAATTAAAAACTGAGAATGGTTCAAATCTAATAGAAGTTTATTTTTTCTTCCTGAGTGTGACCAAATACGCTTGATCAGTTGGAGATTTTTGTTACATGGTGATTTAGGAGCCCAGGCCCTTTGAATTCATGGTTCCCCCATTCTGAAATGCGCATGACCATTCTGTTTTCTGCATTCTGGTGAAACTAGGGAAAAAGAAGTGGCAAGAGCATACAAAACTTTTAAAAAGCTCTGCTTGCAAGTCTTAGCAATACATTCCTTTGAAGAAACTGCTCATGCAGCTATCTCTCCGTATCAGGCAGGCTGTGTGAGAGAACGAATTTTATGAGCAAAAGTAAGTCTCTTCCATATTTACATATGAGATTTTTAAATCCAATAATTTAATTCAACATATTAATAATAATACTGAGTTGGTGTATTTGGGAGCTAGCTGCTAAGGGAGATCACTGCATGATAACTAAATTCCTTTGATTAGTTGCTTCCACTCTGTAAATATACAGCAACCAGATGATTCTTAGTGTTGCTTCTAACCTAGTGTCTAATTTATTGATATGCACAATTTCTTACTGTCTGAATATGGTATATGAACGTAGTAACATAAGTCCTCCAATTATCTTATCACTGCTGCAATTATATGGAATGTTCTCACCTTGTCACTAGTTCACCAATATTTATCATCCAAGAAAGATTTTCTTTATTGAAGCAGTTCTGTTTAAGCAGAGTAATTAACAGTAACAAAATGCATCTCCCCGCGGATTTATTCTGAAGATGGGAGAACCAGCATGTCTTTGCTGGTGAAATGCAACTCAGAATCACAAGAGGCAGAGACCAGCTCATAGCTTACATTATCGAGCAAGTGAGTGTGTTTGTGCTGCCACTGGCCCAGGGTGCTTGACTGCAGTCTTGCGTTGTGACATTGTAGATGCCAGTTTTAATAAGGAAAAAGGGAGACAAGTAGTGCTGATATGCAAATATCTGAAGCATTCCAGTGGGCTGAGCTGAGTAAATTGCTTATTATGCTGAAAAGTCAAACAGAAGTAGGAAAGAAGCAGGATTTGTTCCCTAAAGCAGTTCTGATCATAGACTTATACCCTGAAGGTAGACTATATATCTTGAGTGCTTCCTCAAACCAAGGGTAGAAACTGCTGGGATTTTCTTTTCTGCATGTCAGCAGCTTGCAGTGGTAGTAGATGGGTTCATGGCTGCTCCCTGTAGGTCAAAAATTCATTATTATTCTCTTTTTTTATTGCCTCCATGCCAACGTATTTAATTTATCAGAATGAAATGAGATGAAAGGAAAATAGAATTTGTGATAAAAAATAATTTGCTATTTCAGAAGAGCCTATATTTTCAGGGAAATTGAGTCTCTTAGGAACCCCAAACTTTATCTCTGGCTCTTTCAGCCAGAGAATTTCAGACTGTGAAAACAAAAAAGATATATTTTGTGCTTATCCTTTGACCTACTAGATTGGTTGTTCATAAAATGGAAATATTAGTGTTGCAAAGACTTAGCAAGGGTTTTAAGGGAGAATTAGAATGGGCTATATTGAACTCCCAGAGCCCAGCTAAGCCTTGATTTCTTTTTTTTCCCCCAAAAATTTCTTTTATTAGCTCTTAACATTCTGCATATCATTGTGTTTCAGAGTGTGTGCTACTGAAACGGCTTATTGCCTTTCACCTCCAAGTCTGCCTTTCTTGTTATTCTTGGTAGCTCTAGAACTGGCCCTATGAACTCTTCTTTGTCATCTGGAACAATTATTTATTTAACACATTTCCCAAGGACCAGGAATTTGGGAAAAGCTCAGCTGAATGTTTGTGATTTGTTACTTAGGAGGTTCCATTTAAGATACTGGGTAAGGTCATAGTTATCTAGAGAGTTAACTGGGACTAAAAATGTAATTTTCTTACTAAATTTGATCCCAAATTTGGTTCTCTTTTCACTCAGACTCATGAGTCCCATGACACCAAGCCCTGGTGGAGCAAGAAACCTTATTCTTAGCCAAAGAATGCTCACAAATTAGTGTCACAGCCTGAACAAAGGTTGACCATTCTTTGAAGGTAAGGGGAGAAAGAGGAGAATTTTAGATGTTTAATAGGAGAAAATTTCATGACTTTTGTTGGGGGAAAATATGGGCCCATATTGGAGATAAGGAACCACCTTCCGTTAGCTATCATACGCGTTGGGTCCTGTCTGGGAAGAAAGTGGACAGGAACAAGATGATATTGGTGGGTGACATTTTACTAGGGGCAATGTATTGCAGCGTGGAAGTGAGTTTGGGCTGAAAAGTGGTCCAAGGCAGTTATACCTGTTTGCATCTTGAGTCTTGTTTTGCGGCAGTGAACAGATCCAGACATCCATGCGGCTTTTCCCACTGGCATTTTTTAACCTGCAATAGCACACTGATGAGTGAAAACAGATAGTTTTCCTCCAGAAATGAGAGGTTTTCTTTCTTAAGGTTTGAGAAGGTGACTGCTTCATGACATTTCCAAGGAGGTTCAGTCACCAGCTGGCCAGCTGGTTTGATATTGACAGCAGCCCCCAGTTCTTCATTAACTGGACTTCTCCAGTGGGCTGTGGGAGTCTCTACCACATGGAGACTGGCTTCTCAGGAGAGAACAAGGACAAAGCCTTGTCACATACTGTCATGTCTGCTGTTTTCTGGTCATCACTCAAAACAACCCTGAAAAATATAAGCCAGCACTGATTAAAGGCATTAATAGCAGGGTATGAGGCTCATTGGAGACCATCTTGCAGACTGGTAACCACCCATGATTAAGGTTACGAGGCGGAGGCAGTAGCATGATGAGACCAAGCTCAGCCTAGTCAACTTAGTGGGTCCAGTGTCTCAAAAAAGTAAATAAATAGAAATACAAAGACAAGTGGAATAAATTAGGGAAAGTATTATATTTAAGAATGAGGAGACTCATACTTTTTAAAAAAAGATAATTTCCCATATATGACTATTCTGATTGAATGAAAAGTTACTGTTATTACTGTTATTTTTTGCTTAAGGGCTCTGCTTAAGGGCTTGGCTATCTTTTATGTAGTAATAAATGTGTTAGACACACAAGGATATTTCCAAGCTTAGTTAAAAGAACAGTCTCTGTATTAGCTAAACTTTTAAACACTATAGTAATTAAAACAACATAGTGGTACTGGATTAGGGGTCTTTCAATACTTTAGTGGAAATACATAGTGATAGGAAGAGCAAGACTTCTGTTTTGATATTAGGCTGCTGGCATTGGAAGCCTACCGCTACATCCATCCTTTCTGCCCTGCATCACAGGAAGTTGGTAAGAAAGCCCTGGTGCTGCTTCCATGGGCATCAGCAGGGAAGTTCAAACCATAGGAGACCCTGTGTGTCTCTAGGAACCCTCATTCCCTCACCAAATTTCATTTTGGATTGAATTATGTTCTTCACAAAATTCATATATTTGAAACATAATCCCTAGTACTTCAGAATATGAATCTTATTTGGAGATAGGTTCTTTATAGAGGTAACCAAGCTAAAATAAGGTTATGATTCTCCCTAACCCAATGTGATTTGTATCTTTATTAGATGGGGAAACTTAGATATTAAGAGCCATGCAGGGGAACAGCATGTGAATATGAGGCCAACCACCTACAGACCAAGGGATTCCTGGACCAGATCTTTCTCACAGTCCTCAGGAGAAAACAAGCCTACCACCATCTTTAGCTCAGACTTCTTGTTTCCAGAACTGTGAGACCATACATTTCTGTTCTTAAATCCACCAATTTTTAGTGGTCGCCATAGCAAATACTGAAAACTTAAACTAGTATTCTTTCCCGGTTCTTGCAAGCCCTCCGTGGATCTGTTTTAGAGTCTACTATACTTGCTTGATAGAGTCTTACACAAGTAGTAACTTTCCTATTCTTTTGAGAGGTATGTGTATTATCATTAATCTTAACATCTGAGTTAAATGTAGCTGGAGGTCCACCCATCTCAGAAGATATCACAACTGGAATGCCTTGGTTACTTTTTTCTCATTGTTGAGGCAAAATAACCAATACTCAAAGTTAAGGAAGGGAAGGTTTATTTAACTTACAGGTTTTTGGAGGTTTCAGTCCATATTTAACTAACTCCAAGGCAGGGTGGCATGGATGAGGGGCAACCATTCATGGCAGCTGCAATAGGCAAGAGAAAAAAGGTCAAAAAGAGGAAGGCACACATCCTTCCCTCCCCTATATTGTATGCTGTTACCCGCCCCTGGGCGGGTGCAGCACTTACACCACCAATCCCAGCACTAGACAACAAACCAATCACCGATGCTAGACTCAGCTGTCTCCATGACTGCCTGAGGCTTGGGGGGGCACCCAGACAGAAACCATAACATGGAATTTAGTTAGAGAGCTACCTGTTTGGAGGCACAGCATAATACAATGGCTAAGAATTTGTCCTAGAGCCAAGTGCCTGGCTTCAAATCTGGTTCTACTGTTTACTGCATGGTTATGGGAAGTTCCTTAATCTTTACAGGCTGCAGTTTTCTGGTCTTTATAGTGGGAATAATAGTAATAATATTTCATAGGGATTTTGGACAATGGACTAATATTTTAGAGTGTTAAGAAAGTCTCTGGCATATAGTTAGCATCTTATTTCATGAGTTAATAAAGAGAAATGAAACATTACAATATGGTGAGTAAAAAAAAGAATTATTTTATAAATGTTTAATTTTTCAAACAAATTTAAGTAGATGTCTGTTTTGCATTATAGCTACTTCCGTATGCAAAGCAATTTCCAAATGCATTAAATATGTAATAATTTAAAAACCATAAAAGACCTAGAAAAAGTATAGGTAAATATTTTTATCCATACATAAGCTAATCCTTCATAAATAATGTATATGTATGAATGTGTGTAAACTTCAAACATATGAAAGTGAAACAATAGACGTGATACACTCAGGAGGTATGGGAGAGATGGCTGGATGTGTATGGTCCTGTTCCTCTCCTTAGTCATGAATGTGTGAGAGGGATTGGTGACTATATTCTGGCTGAAGGGATCTGGGAGGAAGTGATGTAGACCACTTAAAGACCTGATCATATAATGTCTGTGTAGTCTTCCCTACTGTCTAACCCCCCTGCCCACAGCTTACTGGCAAAGAACTCTAAAAACACAAAGCCACAGAATGCATAACCACATATGAACTAGAAATAAACTTCTATGATGGTAAGGCACTGATGTTTTTGGTGTGTATAATATCAACCAACATTACCTGTTCTCGGTGAAACTGAAGAACTTCACTCAAATATAGGCAAAAAATGCTGTCTTTCATAATCAATTCTTCTGAAGGCAAAATGTAAAGAATTAAAAAAATACAGGCCCTCAAAAATCAAAGACTGGATTGAAAAATGGGCATCTGAGATGAATATGCACTTCTCAGAAGAAGAAATACAAATGGCAAATACATATATGAAAAAATGTTCAACACCACTGATCACTCAAGGGATGTAAATCAAAACAACACAGATTTCATCTCATCCCAGAGAGAATGGCTATCATCAAGAAATCAACCTATAACAAATGCTAGAAGAGCTGTGGGGAGAAAAGAATTCATCTCTCCTGTTGGTGGGCGTGTCGACTGATACAACCACTGTGGATATCAGGGTGGAGATTCCTCAATAAACTAGGATTAGCAGTCCCATTTGACCCAGTAGTCCCCTTTCAGCTATTACCCCTGGAGAATTAAAAGTATCATACCACAGTGATATATGTGCATCCATATTTATAGCAGCAAAATTTCTAATAGCTAAATCTTGACAACAACCCAGGTGCCCATCAATCGAGGAATGGATAAAAAGATGTGGCTTTTTAAAAATATAATGGAGTACTGCGTGCCATGTTGGAACTTAGGGAGCCGAGCCAACCAGTAACCTGCCGGCCGCCCTGGTAAGTGACTGTGGTCTGGCAAGCCGGGGCTACCCCAGGTTGGGGAAACAAGAAGCAAGAGCGTTTCCTGAGATCCGCGCCATGTTGGAACTTAGGGTGCTGAGCCAACCAGCAACCAGCCTGCTGCCTACCGGGTCGCGGGCTTAGAATCAAACATACCACATTCCCCTCCCCCCCACGCCCCCATTAACAATTGGGATCCAGGGATCTGGGTATCTCTTAGGAGGTGACCATATTCGGTACAGCAAGTCGGGGGAGTTTCCTTCTACTATCTCTGAAGGCAGATATTTTTATCGCCGTTTTGCTTTGTCCTGAGTAATGGTGTTGCTCTATTCAATACTCTGTGTTGATGTGTTCTATAATGTTGTGTATTTCTTTGATTTTGCTGTACCTAATAGAAGAACAACTATTGTGAAGACAACGAGATATACAATGTTGCCTATTACTGTTGTCCTGGTGACCTGCTGTGATGTTCTGTGCCAATTTCACTTACTGTCTCAGTTGGCTTTATTCCATCCTGGTTTTCTTTGTAACTGTTTGTAGCCTCACTGTGTGTTCACTTTGTATACTTTAATTTTGTAACATGAACAGCTATTTCTGGGAGGACAGTATGTGGTTTGTCAACTAGTGATTTATGGTATTTTTTTGAGGTTCTGTATTGTTTCTACCCTTTTTTCTGTATTGCTTTTTTTTTCTCTTTAAATAAAATTTAAAAAATAAAAATAAAAAATATAATGGAGTACTACTCATTAAAGAATAACTGGAGACTTTTATAGGTAAATGCATACAAGATAGGAGCATATTCATAAGTGAAAAGAATCAGACCCACATGTGTAAACACCGTATTGTCTGGCTAGTGTAAGAAGCTGTATGAGTAAATACGATCCAAAAGGTACAATAGATATTTTGAATTGGGAAGAAACTGTTCAAAAGAAAAAAGGAACTGAAATGGGGCAAAGAGAAAGAAAGGAAGGGAAAAGGAAAAAAATATATGTATACCCAAGATAGTCAAGATAGTTGTACAACTAGTTTGTCTTAGATCATTGAAAAGAAAGGTTTATGCTAATATTTTTTGGAAGGTATTTCATGCCGATTTCTCATATTTTGAATAATGTTAACAATATGCAATGTATTAATAATTGTTACTGTCCTACTAGCCTGTTTGAAACTCAGTTTTATTATTAGTGTCATTTTTATTTTTTCTTTCTCTCTTTAAAATAGAGAAAATAAATAAAACAAAATTTAAAAGAAGAAAAACATTTAAATACCATAATGGAAACATTAGTAAAAAACCAAGTATTCAATGAATATTCACACATAAAAATGCTATTGACCTACAAATATTAGCTAAGAAGCATTTACTCACAATGAAATAAAAGTTGACGCAATAGTGATTTGTAACATTTTAGAATTAAAGATAAGTACTCAATATTAAAAGTAAATAATGCTTAGTGTCTACATCAATGTCAGCAAGGAGGCATTCTTAGATATCCTGATTTTGGAGATGTGTGTAAGTAATTGCAATTATTCTGTGTTCTTGGGGAGCAGTTGGTACATGTTAATTGATCAATTTGACTTCTGCAACACATGTATTCTACGGAAATAAGTATGTGTAGTGTTAACTATAGTAGAGACAACCTAATGCTCAGATCAGGTTTTTTATTAATTAGGATAGATTCGTACAACTTTTATTCCTGCGTTAAATTAAGTGAGGTAGTTCTTTATGATCCGATGTAGAAGGACTGCCATGGTATGTTATTTATGGCTGAGAAAGCAGGCTAACGGTGTTATGTAACACTATATGTTCTTCTGTGTTTCCATCGCTTTTTCTTTTTTTTTTTGTACTGGAAATTGAACTCAACACCTCACGTTTGCCAGGCAGGTTCTGTGCTGTTGAGCTATATCCCTCTTTCACTTTTTATACAGTTATTTTCTACCAGTGTTCTAGTAAAGAAAATTTTTGTCCAGTATTTGCCTCTAAGTGTCTGTTCTTTTTCTCCACTCTCATCCAGTTCATGTTTGCTTCTTTAACATTTATTTTGAGGTCAAATTTCTGTTTGGGGCTCTTTTTCCAATAAGGCATTACTTTTATACACACTGACCTCAACATAGGGATCATATACGAAAGGAACACGGAATTCTTCACACCAAGAACAGTTGTGTTGAAAGAAGTTGAGAGAAGAAAACAATGACTTTTCAGTCCAACTATAGAATGTGTCACACTCGTCACTTTGTATCCTGGACAGAACAAGGAGTGAAGTCTTTGCTGGGTGATAAACTGGCCCTACCTGGATTTCCTGTGGGGAATGAAAGGGAAAATTCCCTGCTCCCCAGAAAAGGACTCAGCCCTTCCCCTGTGATTTCTCCAGCTTCCTTGGCTGGTTTCATTCCAGCATCTCCTCCCCTCTGCTAAAATCTACTTTGACTGTTGGCAAGAATGACATTAGTGGAGAGGAGACAAACTTGGCCTGACAGATTTAGAGTTAATAGTACCATTAAAATAGCTGTCAAAGTAAACCCTGCCAGAATTCATGGCACTCATGAAATAAAGAGAGTAATTTGTTCAAAATCTTATTAACCCAGGAGAATGTATATTAGAGGAAGGAAGATTAGGTGCTGTTTAATGTTGCTTGTAACGAAGTAGATCTCTTCCTCTTATTTTAACACTGGGCTACAAGAAAGGGGTTGGCTTCCAATGGAAATGGGCAGTAGGGTGCTTTTGAATGGGAGAAAATAAAGCATGAGATATCTTTTTTGTCCCTGTAGTGTTTTCTTGTCTAACATCACACAGATACCTTCAGAGAGCACTGTGAAGTTCTTGCAAAATTGAGCTGACTCCTAGTCTTGACTTTGGCGTTAGATTAGATGTGACTTGGTAGTTAAGGATGCAATGCGGGAAATCACACAACAGACAAGGCTGCTGGGTAATGCTTTTCAATCACTGAAGCTGGTTGATGATAAATATTGTATTCAGCAGTATGTATTATGCATGCTATTTGTAAAATGTCTGCAAACTAATCCTTAGCAAGCACAGATGACAGGAAATACTTAAAGACATTGGCAGCTTGCACTGTAGACAGGCTGAAACTTAGCACAGGCAGAAACATTACAGACAGGAACAAGAAGGGCTTCACAAATGGGTTCATAATATTCTTCTGTGTGGAGTGCATTATCATTTATCCAGGGACTTCAAAATGTTTCCCAAAGGTTATCCTGTTCTTCAGTGGTTAAATTAGCAAAATGGAGCAGAGACAGGTTAAGTGATTCTCTGCAGTCTTAATGGTAGGTCTATCACGGGTGAGAATTCTGATATTATATGCAGAAAGCTCCTCAGCAGACCTCTGTCAATTTTTTGCCCTCCTCTTTCCTATCAAGGAGTTAGGGTGGTGCCTATAAGTGCAGCTCACAAACATCAAGGTGTTGTAAGTGTGGCTTTGCAATGGTTTGTGGTACATAGATGACTCTAGAAGACCTGCACCGAGCAGTGAAATTGAAATGGAAATGTGTTTACTTGAGAATCAACAGACCAAGGTGTGTGTGGGTAGGGGATGTAGTTTGAGGCTCCTCTGCAGGTCTAATCTTATAAGTCTAAAATTTTATCAGCTCCAAGTCTGCAACCAAGGGGAAGCCAAGAACTAAAGAAGAAGAATCCAGGGGTTTATACCTTCCAGGTCTCTGAAAGCTGTAACAAACTAAAACAAATACTATTGATCGAGAGGACTGCAGGGAGTAGGAGGATCAATTAAGCCACATCCAACCCTCCTAATTTTGCAAACAAATAAATGAAAGCTTCATAAAACACAGTGAAAAAAATGACTTAATTAATGTGCAGAATGAAGCACAGAAACCAATCCTGTTATTTATTTTGAGTTCCTGGATATCGGTAGGAATAAAGGAACCTGGGATATTTTTGAACCGTTTTTTTCTTGCAAATATAGAAAGGAGGTATCAAAACTATTACCTCTACAAATATTCTCTTAATTTGCTCAGTCTTCTTTCTCTGCCTGCAGATTGGGTAGATTTTTTGGTCTGCTCTCAATTCACCGGGTCTAATCTTTGTCCATCCCACCTCACTATGTATTTTATTTTTGTTAACTAGTTTTAAATTCCATAATTTGTACTGGGCATGGTAGCTCCCCAGCACTAGGGAAGCTGAAGCAAGAGGATTACTGCAAATTGGAGGCCAGCCTGGGCTACAAAGTGAGTTTAAGGCCAGGCTCAACTGCATAGTGAAATCCTATCTCAAAAAGACACACACAAAAAAATCCCACAACTTTCATTTGGCCCTTTTAAAATGACTAATTATTTACTGGCATGTGCTGTTTTATTTATCGCAGGAGCATTTTATAACTCTTGATGCATTTTCATAATAGCAGTTTTAAAATCTGTCTTTATATTAAGGCAGTGTCTCATTATGATGCCCAGGCTAGCTTCAAACTCTTGACATTAAGCAATCTTGCTGCATGCGCCTGCTCAGCAGCCGAAACTTCGGGTATACCTGATGGTGCCCTGTTATGTAATTCAAATATCTGATCCATTTTGGTGTTGGTATCCACTGATCATCTTTTCTCATTGAAGTTCTAAATCTTTCAATTGTTAGTGTACCAAGTTATTATTTACTTACAGTATCTTGGACATTTTGAATATTGTATCAGTTATAATCCAACTTAAATGATCTATCTCAGCAGGCAATATCCCATTTAGACACAGAACGCAAATTTTGGCTTAGTTTTTGTGGACTGTGTGGGGTTTTTGGTTTTGCTTTTGTTTTTGGTTTTTGGCCTGTTAGGTTTATCTGTTGACACTGAGGCTGCCCCTGGTCCTTGCTAGAAGGGATTTTACTGGACTGGACCACTTCATCGTCTCCCCACACAGAATGAGAGTCTCGGGTGCACAAAGATAGATTCTCAAACTAGGCCGCTTGTGGCAGATCCTTGCTGGGGCTGCTGGCAGCTCCTCCATTTTCTGTAGTGAGAAAGGGGAACCATGAGCTGGAGGGAAAGGAGGGCACTTCCTATGATACTTCCTTGTTAGAAGAGCTTCCTCCAATGCATTCCTCTGGCTCATGGCGATTTTTGTTATTTCCTTCCCACTCCTAACTTTGGATTTCCTCTTTTGGTTTCTTGTAAAAAGAAAGAAAAATGAAGAAAGAGAATAAAAGAATGAATGAATGAAAAAAAGAAAGAAAGAGAAAGAAGAAAGAAAGAAAGAAAGGTTCTTTTTCTAGTTTCTTGAGTTTGAAGGATAGGTTAGGGTTAAGGATATTTCTTGTATCTTTCTGTGGCTATAAATTCTCTCATAGAATCCCTTTTTATGCATTCTGTGTTTGTATGTTGTGTTTCAATTTGCGCTTCCTTCAATTTTCACTTCCTTCAGGGTATTTTGTTTTAAAAGTTCTTTGACATATTGGTTGTTCAGTAGTGCATTAGGTCCTACACATTTGTGAAATTTTCAGCTTCTTCCTGTTATTGATTTCTTTATGACATTATTGCAAGAATAGTTGATATGATTTCAATTTTCTTAAGTTTACTAAGACCTTGCTATCCTAGAGAATGTTTGCATACTTAAAAAGAAGATACATTCCCTTGCTATTGTGTAGAATGTTTTTTATTTGTCAATAGATTCATTTGACCTACAGTATTGCTCAAGTTTTCTCTTTTGCCAATCAACTTCCTTTCTAGATGGCCTGCTTATTGCTGAAAGTGACATTTTGAAGTCCCCTACTATTGTATTACTTCCCATGTTTCCCTCAGATCTGTTAAAATTTACTTTGTGTATTTTAACTCTACTATTAGGTCCATATATATTTTTCAGTTGTTATTTCCTCTTTGTGAATTGACTCTTTCATCATTATATAACAACTTACTTTTTCCCAGACAATTTTTCACTTAAAGTCTATTTTGCACTTAGTCACTCCTATGTTCTTTAGGTTACTGTTTATATGAAATGCCTTTTATTATACCTTTACTTTCAACTTATGTATATCTTGCAAACTGTAGAGTTTATGCAACATGTAGATAGACCTTGATTTTTTGAAATTCAGTTTAGCCACTTTATCTTTTCATGAGAAATTTTAAACTATTTACATTTAAAGTTATTGTTAATAGGTACAAACTTACTATTGTAATTTTTTTATTCTTGTTTGCTTGTCTCATACTATCTACATTCTTATCTTTCTCTCTTGCTGACCTCTTTTGTGATTGGATGATTTTTTTTGATAGTGATTTGCTTTAGATTCGTTTTTTTTAATGGAAAAAAGGTAAAACAAAATTTCATAGCACGATGATAGGAGAATAACAATAGTTAATGCATTGCATACTATTATCTTTAAAGTGATTACTTAGAATGCAAGATATGGGAATAAAAAAATTCTCCAATCAGTGTAAGTGCAAATCTTCCTTTTCTGAGAACTAAGAGACACTAATAGTATAACTAACTTGCATTTTTTTCTCTTTTCCCTTCTTTCCTTTCTCCTTTACCCAACCTTTTTAACTGTTTCCTTTGATTTCACATCTATTGTTCATTTTAGACCTTATTTATTCTTTCATTTCTTTTTCTTTATCTTTTGTATATCTACTATAAACATTTTCTTGTGGTTACCATGGACTTAGATAAAACATTTTGAACCATTAACAATGTAACTTCAATAGCATAAAAACATTCTGCACTTTAACAACTTCTTAGTCTGCATTTTATGTTTTAGATGTTACATTTATGTCTTTTATGTTGTACATACATTAAAATGTTATTATAAGTAGTTACTTTAATATCTTAACTTTTATAGTACAGTTAATAATAATTCATATAACACCATGACAATTGGCTACTGTGCAGAATTTCATTACATCTTCACTCTTTCTATTGTTCATTCTTCCTCCTTCTCTTCATCTGTAAATATTGTAGTGTCACCAGATCTATGATTTTGAGTAATTGTTTAGGTTCTCCATCTGCTGATCTTATAATTAAACCATACTGAGTAACATTTGGAAAGTTAGGAAATGGGTGGCTGAAACTTCCCAGAACATGAAGAACTATAGTTAAGTTTTTAATTAGAAGAATTGGGTTATTTCATAGGTTTAATTTGTCTTTTTACCCAAATTCTGTCTGGGCACTAACTAGCAAAATGCTCATTCATAATTTCATGGACACATACACATGGACACATGAACACACACTCTCACATATCTTTCTGTCTGTATCTGTATTTGTATCTCTCTATATTTATATCTGTATGTGTGTGCTGCATACACACACATAAAGATATATGGAGAGACAGATATGAGACAAATATGTATATTGAATATTTCAACACTTCCCTTATGCTTAGAGTTTGGTTTTAAAAGAAGATTCTATCTATTCTCCAGGAGGCTGATTATGAAACCTCTACCTGAAACCTGAAACCAACTAGGTTTCAGGCTATAGATTAATATTGATTTCCTTTGCAAAGATATGTTCAGAGCTGATTCCACTGGCCCAAGGCCATCTTCAGATGCCCATGTAAACTTGTGGCTCACACATTACTGAGGTGATTAGAGCAGCAGAGCAGTGCTATGCAGAGAAACCTGAGATGACCTGGCAAATGTTACTCAAAAGGGTATTGAGCTTTTCAGCGCCCACCTTGGCTGTCTCTGATGAATCCCAAACTGATGTACAAAATGAAAGTACAGCTTTAGAGCACCTGAAACTGAATACAAAACAGAATTGGAGGTGGAATGTTTATGTGTGCTCATATAGCACTATTTCAAAAGTGAGCCTTGCGTACTCACGTCACAAGGTGCGCTCTAAGACCCCTTTGTTGTATGTCAGTCACTCACCACCCTCTCAACTCCCTTCACCAGTCGGCTTTCTCTTGAGGATGCTGCACAGAATCACTGATATTCCTTGAGGAGAGACACAAAAGGATGTAAATGTGGAGCTTTGTGATATCAACAATGCCATCTGACTGCTTACAGGGAAGCAGCTGTTCTGCAAGTTATAATATTGCATAGCATGTTGAGAATTAAAGTTTGCCATTAATTTTAATGAATGAATTAATGTCTATAAAGCTATTCAAAAGGCCTAGAATGAGACTATTTAAAAGTGTTGGTTACTGGAAGACGTATAGTTGGGTAATATTACTTTTCCTGAAATGTCTTAGTCATATCAGGCCTCTACAACTATACATTTATACCCCAGCAGATTAATTAAAATGAATAAATGTTTACCTTAGTTGACTCTATTAGGGCTATTTCAGTCAAGAGAAAATTAAAGCAGAAAAACAAAGGGAATGTAGGCATCACACGGAAAACAATTGGAATTTGTAGAATGTATATATTTTCCCTGACTTAAATTATGCTGTCTTTTCTAACATAGAATTGTTTCAGTAAATATCACTCTAATAGTTCATATTTGAGCTTGCTTTGAATTTGATGCAACTCAATTGAATTTATTTATTTTAAACTGTTTTTATTTTAAAGATAGTAAAATCCAACAAAACAGAACAGAACAAAGCCAGTTGAAACAAAACAGCAAAATTGGTACAGAACTTCAAAGCAAGATACTAGGAAAACAACAATAGCTACCATGATATATCTTGTTATCTTCATAATAGTTGTCCATTCCATCAGGTATAGCAAAATCAAACCCAAAACAAAACAGAATAAAACCAAGCAAAACAGAATATTGAATAAAGCAAAACAATCAGAACAAAGCAAAATGGTGAGAACAATATTGGATTTCAAAGACAAGCTAGAAGGAAATCCCCCATATTTGCTATGTTACATACTGTCATCCTCCCAAGAGATGCTCAGACTGCTGGCCCCATGCCTGCAAAATCAACCAGACAATACAAACATTTAGTTGCTTTATGTACCTTTGGCGCTATCACCTCAGCCTGTCCTCCAAACCAGTGGGGATGGGGTGGAGAGTGCGGTTGATTCTCAGACTGCGCACCAATAGGCTTATGGGAGGTACTGACTTTTTCTCTTTCTGGAAGCCAAGTGACTTCACTCCATTGAATTTAACTTTCTGGAACTTGATATATTTTGACTATGAAAAGTGTGAGGTGGGTACACAGAAACTTACAGCTACTAACATTTTCTCAAGTGTAATATTCTCATATTTTAAGGAACTATGTACACATGTATTATACTTTCACACAGGTTATGAAATGTGAGTTTTACCAATGAGAATGTGATGACATGAGATACAGACATGAGTCAGCATAGTTTCTACCCTCCAGTAGCTCCTACTTTAGTTTCAGAAGCAAGCAAACAAAAAAGTACCTATTACTACAACAGACATTTTAGAAGGATATGCTATATTCAGTACTGCATAAGGAACAAGAGATCATGCTTTAAGAAAAATTGTGATATGGGCATTTGAAGTGCATACTGGACTTCCAGGAAGATGGCAGAGTGGCAAGCAGCAAATAAAGAATCTGTCTGAGATTTGGTGTTCAAACACTGGAATATAGCAATGTGAAGAAGAGAAGAAGGAGGGAAATGGATCCCCTGGCCCCAGGAAAGTTCTGAAGCAAGAATTGAAACTCACAGGTAGGGCAAAGGAGAAACTTCAATAAAGAAGAAGGAGGTGGCAGGTGGAACCTTCTCTCTGAGTTGGAACTCACTTTGCAGGCAGAGCAGTGCAAACTTGTAGACATATGGTGAATGCTAGCAACACCAGTGGCCTCCACAGAGGATGTGGTAGTGGAAGGAAGAAGTGGAGTGGAGGGCTGTGGGGGCTAGTGGTGAGTGCTGTGGGGATTGGACATCCCATGGGAAAGAGTGATTGGCTGGGAGCCATCTTGGAGTGGGACCAAATGATCTTGGAGCTCAGAATAGCTGTTGGCTCCATCTAGCAGCTGCCAGCTGAGTTAAAATCAACAAAAGGTGTGCTGACAACTCGCAGCCGGAAACCAGTATAAACTTCAGGGCAATAAAGGTGCAGGATTATTGAGATTATCCACTTCCCTACTGTGAAGCTACTGCTGATTTGCTGGGACAAATCGACTTGAATCAGGACTCTTTCTCCACATGTTGTATACCAGGGACAGTAGAGACAAACCTTGCAGTGAACTCTCTCTTTCCTTCTCTCTCTTTCTCTCTTTCTCCTTTTCTCTCTTCCCTTTTTCTTTTTTTTTTCATTGCTTGATCTTATTTTTATATGAGTGTGAATGTGGTTTCAAGGTTTTTTCTGATTGTTGTTCAGTTCTCTCATTACTTTTATTTGTTCTCTCTTCCATCTTGACTTCTATACCAGTTTCCCAAAGATTGCTTGATCCTCTTTTGTCCTCCAGCTTTGCTTCTAATCACTTCCTCTTCTTCTATTTCTCTGTTTTTCTCCCCTAACCTCTTTTAAATTTTCTCTCCCGAGGGTAAAATTGGCATATTGAGGGCTTATTAACTGCATACAATTTTCAGGTTTGTTTTAGACTTTGTTGTATAACAATGGATCTAGTTTATATGGTTAAAGGTAAAAAGTTAATGCCTACCTCAGTTTGTGATTCTCTAAGCTGCATTCAAGGCTATTGCTATTACTAATTGTATCACTTTAGCCAAAGTGACATAATTGCTCTAACCAGCTGTTCTTCCTAGTATATCAAGACTGAGATTGCATAAGGATAACGGAAAATGATGTGGACCATTGTCACAGCATTAGGGGCAGGGAAAATTAGGCAGCAACTTCTCATCCTCAGTAAATGGAAGAAGGGTCTTGCAACAGACTAAAGACTCAAAATCCAGCTACAATGGAAAGACAAGTCTGAGAGGTAGTCATATCTTAGTGGTTCTAAATACTAGCAATAAAGCTACTTACCATAGGACATTTATATGCATCAACCCAGGAATTAAAATGAAAAATAAAGAAAAACAGAAAATGAGAAGACACTTAAGCAAGATGCAACCCCAGACATCCAGTTCACCAAAGGCAAACCCAGGAGAAAATGAGGTGGGACAATGCAAAAGCTATGCACCTGGCTTCCCTGAAGTGATAACAACAAAGCAAGTGAACAAGGCTCAAGAAAAAATCACATTAGAAATAATTTTTAAGATAACTACAGAGATGATGAGTACAATGGAAAACATTCTTAGTGACCATTGTAGTCAATGTTTTCAAGGGAAACAGTTTAAAGCAGTACACAGTCTCCAGGTTATTTTTATATTTATCCAAAGATCAAAATGCAAAAGAATGTAGGAGATCTGTCCACACGCAAGAGAGCCAAAGAATCAGGCTGAGGGCCTGGATCCCACAGCAATGTCCTGCAAGAAGACAGTTGAAAACCTAGAGCTCATTTTAATGTCCACCACAAGACCAACTGGAGGCATAGAGGCCATGACAATGTTCCATGTAAGTCTGTATCAAGGACCTGCACTAGGACGCCTGAAGATCAGTGATGGAAGCCAGACAGTCTGCACCAGCGGGATTAAGGATCTGTGCCAGCAGGCTGAAGGATCTGCACTGTATCCAGGAAACAACACTTAAGGTAAAAATCAGAGCCCCTCATGAAAAGAACCACAGCCATCTCCAGCAACAGTCAGGTTACAAGCTGAAGAGAACAGCTGAGTTCAATCAGGAAGGTCAGCATGACAACTTCCTCCAAAAACCAACAGCATGTTCTTTCTCTCCAGGTTTCCTTTTCATGTTGTTGGCAACAATCCTCAGTTGGGCCTTCCACAACATCATACTGATTCAGTTCATCTGGGTGTTACAAGTTGCTCACCAGTTGTCAATCCAACACAATGACTCTGGAGCAGACATAGATAAAAAAATACAGCAGCTTAGGAAATGACGAAAACCATTAATGCCCAACGTGGGAAAGAAATGGAATCCATAAAACAGAGTCAAACAGATATCCAGGGCACTTAAAATTCTACAGAATATATAGTCAGCAGAATAAACCAATGTGAGAATAGAATTTTAGACATGGAAGACAGACTTGTGGTTAGCAGTCAAGAATAGAAAAAGTTCTTAAAAATAGCAAGGAGCCATGAGAAATTAAATCAACTCCTGCTAGATGATGCAAAGAAGAATAACATAAGTTGATTGGAGTCAATGAAAAAGCAGGACATAGCACAGATGATATTTTTAAAAAGCTGTTCACAGATGTCATGGCAGAAAACTTCTCTGGCAGTGAAAAAGAGATTGACATACAAAGAAGATAGGCATATAGAACTCCAATTAGTAATGACATTTAAAAAAAAAAGCTACACCAAGGCATATAACAGTCAAGATTTCAGAAATTCAGCACAAGAAAAGACTATTAAAAGCTGTTAGATAACAGAAACAAACTACTTATAAAAGAAAGCCAATCAAAATCACAGCTGACTTCTCAACACAAATCCTCAAGAAAAATTTGGAGCAATGTATTTAAAATCCTAGAATAAAACAACCTCCAACCCAGATTGATGTAATCTGCAAACCTATCTTTCAAAATTGAAGGAGAAATAAAATACTTCCAAGACAAAGAATAGCCATGGAAATTCATGAACACCAGATCCGCACTACAAAATATTCTGAAGGACATTCTAGAAAGAGATAACAAGGTTTACAACTCTGTGAAAGCCAGCAGACTGACTGTACAGGCAAGACAAACAATAAAATAGAGGGAGGAAAAAGGGGAACCAACAACAGGAAAATAACATGACAAAAGATAAGTCAATACATATAAGTTATAACCATAAAGGATCTCAATTTACCAACCAAAAGAAACAGACTGACAGATTGGATTAATAAGGAATATCTAAGAATATGGTATATACAAGAAGCACAATTAATTAAAAAAAAGAAATTAATAGACTGCAAGTCAAAGGATGGAAATCAATACTCTATGCAACAGAAAACTAGAAATAAAAAAGCTGGGGTAGCTCTTCTATTTGCAGATAAAGTATATTTCAAGCCAAGACTAATTAAGAGTGATAAAAAAAAGGCCACTACATCCTTATAAAGCGAACAATCCAAGAGACAGAGATAACAATCAAGTCTATATGCAATATCAGTGCACATAACTACATAAAACAAATATTAACCAACATGAAAAAAATCAAATAAGCAAAATCAAATAAATCAAACAGTTATATTGGGCTCTCAGTATCTCACTGTCACAACTAGATAGATCAACCTGACAAAAAGAAATCAACAATGAAATATTAGAACTGAACCAAATCTCAACAAATATACTTAGAAGATATCTACAGAGTATTATACCCCACTACATCAAAATACACTGGAATACACTAATATAGAATACACTAATACACAATACAGAATATGCTAATTCCTCCAGTTGCACTCAGAATGTTGTCCAAAGCAGATCATATACTAGTTCATAGAACATGCTTAAGTAAATGCAGTGTAATTGAAATTATCCCATACATATTATCAGACCATAGTGAATGAAATTGGCAATCAACTACAAAAAAATTGTAAGAACTTCATGAACATATGCAAATTAATAATGCCTTCCTGAACGACCAATGGGTCACAGATGAAATTCAAGATGAAATTAGACAGTTTCTATAATTAAATAATAATACCAATACAACATACTGAAACTTATGGGAATGAAAGTAATCCTTTGCAGGGTATTTATAGCAATGAATACCCATATCAGGAAAACAGAGTGAGCTCAAATAAACAATTTAATGTTGAACCTCAATCTTCCAGCAAAAGAAGATCCAAAGCTCATGTGAGGGAGAAAATTATGAAAATCAAGCAAAAATTAACAGGATGGAGACTTAAGAACACAATACAAAGTATTGATGAATAGAAGAGTTGGTTCTTTGAAAGATTAAATCAAATAGTCAAACCTTTAGTCAACTTTATCAAAAAAAGTAAAGAAAAACTCAGATTGGAAATAAAAAGCATGAAATCACAATAGAGCCTGCAAAAATATAGATCATCTATATTTACTTTGAGAACTTATATTCTAATAAGATAGAAAATACAGTAAAAAAATGGAAAGATTCCTAGATTCATATGGCTTACCAAAGCTAAATCAAAAAGATATGAGAATACTAAATAAACTGATATAAGTCAATGAAGTTGAAGATATAATTAAAAACCTAACAACAAAGAAAAGCCAGAGCCCTGACAGATTCACTATTGAATTCTACAAGAAATTTAGAGATCTGACATCACTACTTCTCAAACTCTTTAATGAAATTGAAAGGGAAGCAATACTCCCAAATTAATTCCTGGAAGCAAGCATTATCCTGATACCACAACCAGAGAAGGACCCAATCAAGAAAGAGAACTACAGGCCAATCTCCCTAATAAACATACATGCAAAATCCCTCAACAAGATACTGGCAAATAGAATGTAGTAAATTATCAAGAAGATTATATACCATGAGCAGGTAGTCTTCATTCTAGGGATGCAGGGATCATTCAACATATGAAAATCAATAAATATGATGCATTGTATTAACAAAGTGAAGGACAAACACCATATGATCATTTCAATGCAGAAAAAGCTTTTGACAAAGTCCTACACTCATTCATGGTAAAAACTCTACAGAAAATTGGAATATATGGTCTTTATCTCAATCTGATAAAAGCCATCTATGACAAACTAGCAGCAAATGTCTTATTTTATTTTGGGCAACACAGTATTTTATGATAAGACAACCAGACATTAACAGTAGCTATCACAATATCTCTTTCTCTGTTATAGTTTCAAATACAATATATCAAACATAACAAAACAGTATAAAACCATTCAAAGAATGAAAGAATTACTGGGAATTCTGAACCAAATAACAGAGAACGATCAATGGCTATGTACTTTGGTTCTTGTTCATGAATTCTCTTCCTACCCCTATATCTTCGAGATTTTTACCTACTTTGTCTTACAGCAGATTTAGTGTTTCTGCTTTAATATTTAGATCTTTGATCCATTTAAATTTTAGTTTAGTACATGGTGATAGGCATGGGTCTAGTTTTAGTCTTCTGCATATGGATAGCCAATTTTTCCAGCACTATTTGTTAAAGAGACTGTCATTCTTCCAGCAAACATGTTTGGCCCCTTTATCAAAGATAAGGTGGTTGAGTGAGTTTGTGGTTGTGATTGTATCTTCCAATCTATTCCATTGATCTTCAGGTCTGTGTTTATTCCAGTACCATGTTGATTTTATTACCATAGCTTTGTAGTATATATCAAGTCAGGGATTGTGATGTCTCCTGCCTTGCCTTTGCTGCTTAGAATTGCCTTTGCTATTCTAGGTGTCTTTTGGTTCCAGATGAATTTTAGGAGTGATTTCTCTAGATCTGTGAGGTATGTTAGTGGTATTTTGATTGGAATTGTGTTGAATCTGTATAGTAATTTTGAGAGAATGGCCATTTTCACAGTGTTTGTTCTTTCTATGCATGAACAAGGGATGTCTTTCCATTTCCTGAGGTCCTCTTCAATTTCCTTTTTCAAGGTATTATAATTTTTGCTGTATAGCTCATTTACTTCTTTTGTGAGACTAATTCCTAAGTATTTCATTTTTTTGGATGCTAGTGTAAAGGGTGTAGCTTCTCTTATTTCTCTATCATCATTTTTGTTGTTAGTGTATAGGAATCCTATTGATTTTTGAGTATTGACTATGTATCTAGCTACCTTGCTGAGTTTATTTATTATATCTAGGAGTCTTTCAATAAAGTTTTGGGGGTCTTCTATGTAAAGTATCATGACATCTGCAAATAATGATGATTTAACTTCCTCTTTTCCTATCTTTACTCTTTTTATTTCTCTTTCTTGTCTTATTTCTCTGGCTAGTATTTCCAGTACTATGTTGAATAGGAGCGGTAATAGGGGACATCCTTGTCTTGTGCCTGATTTCAAGGTAAAGGCTTTCAGTTTTTGGCCATTTAATATGCTGCTGGCTGTTGGTTTGTCATAGGTGGCCTTTATCATATTGAGGTAAAGATCATCTATTCTGATTCTCTGTAAGGTTCTTATCATGAATGAGTGTTGGACCTTATCAAAAGCTTTTTCTGCATCTATAGAGATGATCATGTGGTTCTTCCTTTTGGCTCTATTGATATGGTGGATTACAATTATTGATTTACGTATGTTGAACCATCCCTGCCTTCCTGGGATGAATCCCACTTGGTCGTAGTGTATAATCTTCTTGATGATTTGCTGCATCCTGTTTGCCAATATTTTATTGAAAATTTTTGCATCTATGTTCATTAGGGAGATTGGCTTATAGTTCTCTTTTTTAGTTGGGTTTCTCAGGTTTTGGTACTAGAGTAACTTTTGCTTGCAGGAATGAGTTAGGAAGAATTGCTTCTCTTTCAATTTCATTGAAGAGTTTGAGGAGTGCCGGAATTAAGTCTTCTTTGTATGTCTTGTAGAATTCTGCAGTGAGTCTGTCTGGGCCTGGGCTTTTCTTTGTTGGCAAGGACTTAATTACATTTTTAATTTCATTAATAAAAATTGGGTTATTCAGCAGTTTTACATCTTCCTGATCCAGCTTTGGTAGTTCATGTGTATCTAGAAATCTGTCTATTTCTTCAGTGTTATGGAACCCATGAGAGTAGAGGTTTTCTAAATAGGTGTTGATGACCTTCTGTATTTCCACTGAGTCTTTAGTAAGTTCACCTTTTTCATTCCTTATCAGCAAATGTCTTATGAAATGACAAAAAACTAAAAGCTTTCACTGTAAAATCAGGAACAAGACAAGGATGTGTACTGTCACCACTCTTATTCAATATAGTTCTGAAAACTTCAGCCAGAACAATTAGATAAGAGAAATAAAATGAATAAAATAGGAAATGAAGAAGTGAAATTTTCATTATTTATGGATGACATGATGCTCTACATATAAGATGCCAAAAAACCTACCAAAAGACTTCTAGATTTCATAACCAAATTCAGTAGCAAACCTGATACAAAGGCAACATTCAAAAATAAATCCCATACACAAACAACAAATTCACTGAGAGACAAATTAGGAAAATAACATCTTTCAAAATACCATAAAAAAAATGAAATGCCTAGTAATCAATTCAACAAAGGAAGTACAAGACCTTTACATTGAAAACAATAGTACTCTGAAAAAGGAGATTGAAGAGGTTATCAGAAAATGGAAAGCTATTCTTTCTTCTATGGTAGGAAGAACACATACAGTGGAAATGGACACATTTACAAATTATTATCAGATTGAAAGCAATTCTGATCAAAATTTTAATAGCATACCCACAGAATATGAGAACACAATCCTAAAATTCATTTGGCACCAGAGGAGACCTAGAATAGTAAAGACAATTCAGAGCAACAAAGACAAGGCAGGGGAAATCACAATTCTGGACTTGAAATTATACTACAAAACTACTGTGATAAAAACAGCATGACACTGGCAAAAAACAGATGCACAGATCAACGGAAAGATAAAATGATGGAGAAACAACTCCACCACCTTACCTTCAACAAAGGAGCCAAATACATTTGCTTGAAGGAATGACAGTGGAAAAACAGACTTTCCACATGCCAAAGATTAAATTTAGACACAAATCTTCTACTATGCACTAAACTAAAATCAAAATGGATAAAAGATCTAAATATTAAAAACAGAAATATTAAATCAACTGTAAAATAGAATTGTTGGAACTCTTAAGAAATTGAGTATGTAAATACTTTATGAATAAAACTCCAAATGCACAGAAATTATCACAGAGAATCAATGACTAGGGTCTCATCATATTAAAAAGCTTTTGCACAGAAAGAGAAAACAATAGAATGAGGAGATAAACCGTAGTGTGGGAGAAAAATTTTGCCACCTGTTTCTCAGACAAATGATTACTATCTAGACTATATGAAAAATTTAGAAAAATCATATCCCCAAATTTAAAGACCCAATTCAAAATTGGGCATCTGAGATGAATACACACTTCTCAAATGAAGACATACAAACAGCAAATAAATAAATGCAAAAATTTTCAACATCCTTGGTCATTTGAGAGATGCAAATTAAAACACTAAGATTTTGTCTTATCCAGAAAGAATGACTTATCATCAAGAAACCAACTCATAACAAAGGCTGGAGGGGTTTTGGGGAAAAAGGAACCCTTCTCCACTGTTGGTGGGAGCATGGACTGGTACAAGCACTGTGGAAATCAGTGTAGATATTCCTCATAAAACTAGGATTAGAGGTCCTATTTGACCTAGCTATTTTTCCTCTAGGTATTTTTCCAGAAAAATTAAAAACATCGTACCATAGTGATATATGTGAGCCCATTTTTATAGCAGCACAATCTGTAATTGTTAAATCTTGAAAACAACTCAAATGCCCATCAACCAAGGAATGGATAAAAAGATGTGGCGTTTGTATGTAATAAAATACTACTTAGCCATAAAGAAGGGTAAATGAGACTTATAGGTAAATGGATGCAACTTAAGAGCATTGTTTTGTTTGGTACTGGGGATCAAAGTCATGGTTTTGTGCTTACCAGGCAAGTGCTTGAATCACTGAGCTAAATTCCCAGCCCAAGAGCATAGTTATAAGTGAAATAAATCATAGTCATATGTATAAACATCATATTGTCTTCCTAATGTAGAAAACTGAAAGAATAAATAAGATCCAAAATATAAAGTAGATATTGTAAAATGGGCAGAAACTGTTCAAAAGGAAGAAGAAATTGGGGTGGGGAAAGGAGAAAAGAAGGAAAGAAAAAGGAACATTTTATGTATATACATACAAGATAGTTAAGCTTGTTATACTACTAATTTCTAGTCATTGAAAAGAAAGGCTTGTGCTTATGTTGTTTGATTTACTTTTCACCCGTATAGCTTGTAATTTGAGCAATTACTTTCAAGATAACAATACACAAGATATCAGCCATTGTTATTCTCCTATTATCTTGTTTGGAAATTTTGTATCACCATTTTTCTTTTTTCTCTTTAAAAGAGAATGCATCAATAAATTCTGATTGGAAAAAATGAGTACTGAAGGATGCATGGGATTTTGATAAGAGTGCAATAAGAAAAGATTGCATCCACTTGTAGCATACAAAATTACCTAGAGACTGACATTCAAATTTCATATTCAGGCAACTTAGAGAACATTCCTCTAGTTTGTTCAAACAGAACACACTTGCAAAAAAGTACCCTGAAAATACACAGGTGAAGTCCATTGTGACAAACTGAATATTTGAACTATAGGCAAAACTGACTACTAAAATGTTAAGTGAGCTTTAAAAATTAATAAGTGAGCTTCAAATAAAAAATGAAAATCAACATAATGATTATTCTGGCTAGGATTTGGAAAGATGGAAGGCAAATGGAAGAAACCAGAGTAGCAGTACCATTTAATCATTAAAAACATGTCCTGTGTGTTTACTAAGTTCTAGGCAGTACTGTAGATAGAGTTTATTTTATGTTTAACATGATAGAGAAAGAATGCATTAATTTTTAAAGCTCACTTAACTTATTTGAGGAAAATGGAAAGATGTGACTTTGCTATGCACATTTCAAAGACAGGTCTTACTTTGGCACTTACAATCCAAAGAAAAGGGTCCAGCTCTTAGTAACCAGTGTTAAAACTGATAATGAAGTCAACTTAAAAAAGGAAGGAATGTTTTTCACAGGAGTCCCAGTACCTGATACTTCCAGTAGCTTAATAAGATGAGAAAATTTTCCATTATAACCATGCCTCAGACTTCAGGGAATATAAGACAGCTTCTAGTTATTACTCTAACTAGATCTAGTTATTACTTTAAATCAGATATCTCAAGGTAACGTCTATAGGTTGATGAATCAGCATCTCTTATAGTTGCAGATTTGTGCCTCCAAATGCAAAAAGGACTTTGTTACTATGGTAACAAGAAGAAAAAACTTATAATATAAAAATCATGTTTTTAGGGGTCATAAAGAAAACAAGGAAGCTCTCACTGAGTTTGAGAGTCGAGAGATTAAGACCTGAGGGAACGCATCTGTTTTGAGTGGGTCCAGATGTTACAACTGACATATGAAGACATGTAGCAGGCATGAGGAGAAATCAGCTGAGATGTCTCCTCATGAATGACAGGACAGGACAGTGAACTGAACTGGTGTCTCGACATAACCAGACTTGACCTGAACGTTACCCTCCTTTGCTAGAGCTCCTCCCACCAAAATGTTTGCCAGGAATATGTAGAGGAGGGGATAGAAAGACTTTTTGTTTTACATGAACTTGCACATTTTCCTAGTGCTTAGATTCTGTAATCCTTCAGGGTCCGCATTAAAATATGAAACAGAAGTATCAGAGAAATATGACTCAACCCCATTCCCCTGTCAAAATACCGTAACAATCTAAGAGATGGATTGCTGAGATAAGCTTCTGCAGGACCTCTGAGCTAATCCAGTGAAGTCAATCCAATTAAAATTGCAGGCCACCCAAAGCTCAATAACTCTCAGATGAACGCAAATGGTCAACCTTCTACCATTAGGGAAACAGGGAAAAACTCCCTTTTGAAAGCAAAACAAAACAAAACAAAGCCATCATAATCATACGCTTTAGTTTTCACTGAATTTCATACTCATTGATGAGAATGTAATAAAAAATTACAAAGCACTTGTGTAATGGGTTTGTATTTCAACCTTGCCAAGATCAGCTGACAACTGTTTGAAAGTGATAACTGAAACAAAAGAGTCTACATGTGTCAGAGAAGAAGAAAGAGGGTAGAAACGAGAAAGCCAAAATTGTTCTCTGACACAGAAACTGAGGAAGTGAAATTATCTAGCAAAGGAAATGAGAAGCATCAAATGCTTCAAAACAGAAGAAACAGTGCACATGACACAATTATATTGACTGGTTTTGTTGTTGTTGTTGTTGTTGTTGTTGTTGTTGTTGTTTGGGGTTTTTTTGGTACTGGGGATCAAACTCATGACCTCGCGCCTGCCAGGCAGGCACTTATGCGGCTGAGCTAAATCCCCAGCCCCAGTTTCTTTATTTCTTACTAAACAGGCTCCTCTTTTGCTTACCAGGAATGGTTTGTTCAAAATCCTGATTAGATCTCTGGAAATTCTAACTACCTTTTGCTGATTTGAAAGAATAGCTTAGTAATTTGAAGACTACTTCTTTTAAAATGCCTTTCTCCTGGGGCTGTGGATAGACAGTTCAGTGGTACGGCATAAGCTTAGATTGCACAAGGTCTTGGATTCTGTCAGCACCACAGGGGGAATAAAAAGACCAGCAGGCTTGCTTCTCAAACTGGGTTAGTTTCTAATAACTTCCTAGTAATGACTTTCTTGATGCTGGCAAGATTAGAAAACTGCAAAGAGAAAGAAGGGAGGAGGTATTCTTTGTGGCTAATTGCACTTAATCAAGCTATTAATTTTAACCAGAAAACTAACATTGTATGCTGCAAAGAACAGAGAATTAAGCAGATGCTCATCAATAACTCGCAAAAGAAAATTCTATTTGAAAAAGCCATGGATATTTTCTCTATTATCCCATTTAAACAGATGGTCTACCTAATCTGCATTCACTTTGCTTAGTATCTTATCTCTGACCTTCCCTTTGAAGGCATTCATGGAAGAAAATGCTAGTATTTACCTACCTGCTGTGCTTCCATCTGTCTAAGTGTATGGATACACAAAAATTTTATTTCCTTTGTATGACTTTGAATGACAGAAGCATAACGAAGACCTCGTAGACACAGAACAGCCAGGTATTATCTCTTTAGTCCCAAAATAAACTATAACATCATCTCACACCTGGGTAGTTTATGCTGGGAACAGGTGCTTTCAAACATTTCAAACTATCAACATTGATTTTTGAAATATCTAAAGATATTTAGAAACAGTTTTTTTCTTTTAAAGGAGAGGTTTTGTGTTGGCCATTTTGTTATTGATTTTCTGTACTTGGATAGAGAACTGTGATTGAATAACAAATATTATTTGTGACATGAGATGATTATTTTAATTAACAGGTCAAATGAACCCTCGTGATTATAGTCGTAGGTATTTGGGGTCTTGATTTGGAGTTCCCACTCAGTCTGAAAAGAGCTTGGGCTCTTGAGGTCTTATGCTATTGTTTCAAATATTACGGTAGTTTTCCTATGGACAGAGACCTGAGACAGAAAAATTAACTCTGATAAGATGGTTGCCTAGATCTCTTGGATAAAAAATGTATTTCTTGCCAGTAGGAATTTTTAGGGTCCAGTTTCTTGGTTGTGATAGAGGACAATAGTAGCTTAGACTGTCTATACCAGAAACCTTAAGAAGCTAGCATTCCATCACCAAATTGTAACTGATATCTAAGGACTTTGGTCAGAGAAATATATTAACATGGTGGTCTGATGATATAATTCATAGAATAAAGATAGATTTTTAGGATGCTGTTCATCTCCATTATAGTAGGTTGATAAATATAGACTTCCTCTTCCAGAACAGGGCAAAACATCTTGCTATTTTAACTAGTCTGTTTTTATACATTTGGAGCACAATTTTCCTGAGAACCAATCTATTTGATAAAAGTGGTTTATTTCATTATAAATCCATGAACTTCTCCTGTCCCCAATATGCATGTAAAATTTAATATAGACAGTACAAAGTATATAATTTTATCTATATGGAAAACCAAGCTTTACTGTAACTCTGGTTTAAAATAACAAACACTTATTGTTTTAGAAATTCTGTGTCAGTCACCCAGCGATGGCTTGGATGGGTCATTACGGTTCTTGGCTGCTCTTCATAGAGTTCCACTAGGGTGTTGGCTGGGGCTGCTGCCAGCTGAAGGATTAACTGAGGCTTGAAAATTTACTTTAAATGCTGAAATTTTAAAAATATAATACATGACATAAAAACCTTACTGAATGAGTTCAGTAGCAGTCAATACAATTATACGATAGCCAATGAAAACTAATTTCAAACATAATGTTGTATAGACTGGTTGAACACAGCAGAATGAAAAACAAGAAGCTAGACTAACACTAACCAAAAGAAGTGGGAATGGCTATATTTAATGTAAAACAATGTAGATTACAGGAAAAGAAAACTAGTGGAACAAAGAATATCAAATAACAATACAAGGTCGATTCAATAACTGGCTCTAACAATCCTAAATGTGTATATTCACACAACAGCGATTCAGCGCCCATTGTCTTAGTTATTTCCTTTGTTCCTGTGACAAAATACCCAATACACTCACAATTTACAGGAGAAAGGATTTACTCTGGCTCACGGATAGTAGGACTTTCAGTCCACAGTCAGCTGACTCCAAGGCAGGATGACGCGGCAGAGGCGCCTGATGGGAGATAGTGAAGGACATCTGCTCAGGTCACAGTGTTAGGAAGGCAGAGATCAGTGGAGGAACCTGGAAGGGGACGAATTCTTCCAGGCAAAACTCTAGAGACCTGTCTCTCCTGACCAGACCCTACTCCCCTAATGAGAAGCTAGCTCTAAGCCTCCGTAATCCACTTGATCTTCAGAAGCTCTCCCTATGAGTACATGAGACTCTTGGGAGACATCTAGATATAAAGCACAACATCCGTGAAGCCAAAGTGACTGCACTAAAAGGAAAAACAGATACATTTATAACTGCGGTGTTATGGATTAAAAGCTGGTGGTCAAGTTAACACCAGCTGAATTAAATCAGCATGGTGCTGAGTGCAGATGGCCCACCTGAGGAAAGTTGCCAGCATAGAGACGTGGAGAACAAGAGCTAGGTGTTCTGGGTTTTGCTAAGTGCTGCTGTTTTCAACCGTTGGTTCTCCTGAGGGAGCTTGTCATTACTAGCTTCCCCAATATGATTTTGGCTATTACCATCAGAGGACCTTGTTGGTGAGAGTGCCTGTGGTTCACTTTGGTGGAGCTCTGCTCCTTACACGGAGCATTGCTTGCTGGAGGGGAAGATGTGTGCTGTTTAATCTCCAGTAGAAACTTGTCATCATTGGCTTTCTGGCATGTACTCAACTGTTCTCATTTTTGTAGGAGCTTTGGACTTCCTTGTCTCTGAGGATGGCTGTGGTACTTTTCAGGTCCTGGTCCCTATTTTGAGCATGACTTGTTCGCTCCAGTGTAGAACCCTCAGCCTACTGGAATGGCTCCTTCACCATGCTGGCACAGACTTTCTAACTTCCACCACTAACCTTTGGGCCTTCTCAGCACAGATCCATAAAACAGACTGGCGTGAGTCCTTCTCATGGGCTCTAGACCTCTAGCTGGATGTGTGGGAGGCACTGTCATGAGCTCAGGGTCTTCAACAGAACTCATGCAGGACGTTGCTGTGGGATTCAGGCCCTTTGGCTGAATATTCTGGATCTTTAGTGTTGTGGACAGATTTCCTGCTTTTTTTGTATTTAACTCGGGGTGACCATCATAAAATAATATTATAAATTCTATGTCCTGATTGTAATTGTCCTCCTCACAACCCCTGACTACAACGTGCAGTTAAACAACACTGTTTCCCTAATTGGTAGGAACACTAGACAATCCACAAAGATACTGATGAACTCAATGTGATTGTCAATCAGAGGAATCTGTGATGATCAACCCAGACGTGTCAGATTAATTGGATTAGGCAATGCATAGTTGATTATTAAAGCTCCTGCTGGGTGTGTCTGGACGGGTCAGGGAGACATGACCTGGGGTGCTGTATATACACACAGTCCCTTGCCCATTCTTCTCTGCTTCCCTGCTCTGCTTCCCAACCACCATGAACTAAACAGCTTTTCTCTCTCTGCCCTTCTTCCATGATGTCCCTACCTTGGAACCAACTTGTAGACTGAATCTTTCCAAACTATGAACTAAGCTACATTTGCCTCTTTTAAATTGAGTGCTATGTATTGTGCCTAGCAATGGGAATACTGACTAACACAGGATCAAATTGGCATCGCTAGTACATGTCATCCAGATAAAATCAGAACATATTTTTTTTTCACATGCACATGAAACATTTACCAAGACTGACTACTCCCTGAACCATTAAATATAAAAGAAGTCCTTAATAAATTTAACAAGTGAATGCATAAAAACTTCTCTCATATAACAGAGTCAAAGCAGAAATCAATATCAGAAAGATACCATTTGGGAATTAAAGAACATGACTGTAAATATTTCCTTGGTCAAATAGAAAGTCTTACAGGAAATCAGATGAGTCAGATCTAGCAGAGTGAGGTCAAGAATTTATAGGTTTCTAGTTGCGGCTGATCCTGCCAATCCATGGCAGTGGTAGAACAGTGGTAGATGACATTTGGAGAACCACTTATGTGGAGGATTACAAATATAGAGTTCCTTTTCTGAAGATATTTACATTTACATATACTCCAGTTAGGGCAGCAAAGGACTCTTCCTTACTAAATAATAAGAACTTATGCTCATGTGTCCTTAACTTGTACGTATTCATCCGATTACATTAATTTACATTTATACCACAGGCCAATAGCAGCTATGTATGAATGCCTGGCCTCTCTACATGCATGGCAACCCGGCTGCTTATCTCATTCATAACACACTTAGCCCATGAACTGAGTTGGCTGTGACTCTCATTTAGAGGGTAACTGAATGACAGTACATAGTGTAATAGTTTGCATTACATCATGTGTTTGAATTCAAAAGGCCAGCAAACGTAGTTTTTCATTTCTAGGTACTGCATCTACAAATAAGTTAGTTGTTACTTCTCTTAGAAATGTTTCCTGGTTGCCCTAAGTTTATTCCATACATTTTTAACTCCCTCAAGTCCACCTTCCAATAACACTCTAGGGCTCTTTTCATCTGCACATCATAAGTGAAAAAGAGCATGAATAAATTGTGGTCTTCTATGGAAAGGTTACCTTCTTTCCACCTGACTGCACTCTGCCTTTTACCTCCTTTCCTTTGAAAGTCTGGAGTTGGTATAACTGTTAATTTATAATTGGCTCCCCGTTAGCTTTTTCACTGATTTATGCACTTTTTGACCATTTTAAAATTAGCTTCTGATTCTTAGCGTAAGCAGTTCTCTTCCTTAAAACACATTTAATGATTGCATTTAGATGCTTAGCCTGAAGCAGAAGGAGCACCATACTTACTTGTGACTTGGGGGGGTGAAGGTCACTTAGGTGTAGGTGTGTCACAATAACTCATCATGATTTGTATATTGTCCATATGTGCACAATATCACAATCATAAAAAGTTATAAAAATATAATTGACTAGGACGTGAGCATTTTCAGAAGAGATTTATACTGTTTGGTCTCTATATAATGTTGATTATAATTATGATATGAAGCAGTAGGAGTCTCCTGCAGAGTTTACAAACGTCGTTTCATTTTTAAAAGTCCCACAGATCTTTAAAAATGCCTCTATTAGAATTAATAGTGGAATCTTCCAAATATGTTGCAAGTTATTTGTGCCTGGTTTCCAGCTTCCACAAGCTTGTTCCTCTCGCAGTTAGGTTACTTGACCTCACTGTCTGATGACGGTCAAACACTTTTGAACTGATTCCTGAGCAGGCGAGATTTGAGGAGCTTGAACCTAACCTATAAGGTTTCAGAATCTGGTTCCTCTTGCTGGTGCTCTAACTCTGATCTTTTGCCCTAGTTCTGCAAACTTAAACTTCTGTCTTGTTTACTGTGAACCTAAGTGCTTTCTGGCTTTGTGAGCTGACACTTTTCTTTGTAGGAAACCCTACCTTTCTCTGCTCCATTTTCCTATTTTTTCCCCAGTGACTGATATCACTTAGCTAATCTTTGCCTGGTGTTTGGTCTCTTGCCACCACCTTACAAGCCCTTTTAATCCAACAGTTAGTAAGTTCTTTAATGTTATCTCTTCATATTTTCCTTTCCTGGCAACTTTGCTAGATATTCTTTGCTAGTTTCCCTTGCTTCTAACAATTATTATTCTCTGTTTGTACCTGTTGTCTACTTTCATATGAGTTTGCTCTTGACATATCCATTTGTAATGCTGGATTTCTTCTTAGGTACTGCTTGAGCACTGAATTTATAAATAGTGAGTTTAAAATGGAAAGGATTTTGGAGTAGAAATGTATGAGCTTTTCCTTTTATAGAGAGGTGTACTAAGGCTCAACTAAGTGTTTTTGGTAGCTAATACATTCAGGCAGTATTGTAACAGGATCATATTTTTAAAATCCTCCAAGAAACACAATAATTTTTTTTTTTGTACTGAGAATTGCACTCAGGACCTCGTGCTTTTCAGGCAGGCACCATGCTGCTGAGTTATACCCGTGAGCCAATAAGACCCATTTGTTTTACATGGCAATCTGGTTTCTTGTTTAAGAAGGTACCTTCATGTTTGAACACTTAAATTCATCATAAAACTCTGCACATTCCAGGAACCAAGCATCCTGGTTCTCAAGTGTTAGAGAAATTACCAGGGAATTAGTGGTCTGGTATAGATCTGGAGCTGGCACAGAAAGGCCACATTTGAGAGCCTCAACCCTGAAAGATTTGGCAAGAGCCATAGATTGTAGCAGCTGGTGTCATAAGGTACCCAAATGACCAGATGGAACCAACTACAGTTGAATGGGCACCAATACTGGATGCTCAGTGACCAGGAAAGATGTGAAATATGTCAGAGAAGGCCAACAAGGACTAAGAGGGCAGTACATGAGAGAAGGGCTCTTTCTCCTTGGATGCCAGTTTATGGGTCTCATTGCAGCTTGAGAACTGGGGAACGATTTTGAAGGGGGAAAATTAACATAATAGGAAATTTGAAATTTGAATAAGCTAAACTTTATATCAATAGGTTTAGATGGGTAAAGTGAATTACAGTTACTGAGTTTTATATTTCCTTCTTTTCTTTGAATAAAGTGATAGTTTGCAAATAAACTCCAGGTAAAGGCCTGGAGCTGGCACAAAGGTTACATTTGTAAGCCAAAAAAGCCCAAATTTGCAGTTGTTTTGTATGTCAGCCTAGCAAGATATTTTCACAGGCTGGGGAAAGGTTGGGGATAGTGGTATGTGACTAAGCCTGTTCCATAGGGAGTGTCCTAAAGAAATAGACAGGAGGTGGGATCATAGCAAAGAATAGGGGACATTATAGATCTGAATGGCTCATGTGTACAGGAACAGTAGGCCTCAAGAAACAGGGCTGTCCTGAGTGGACAGATGACCACTAACATATTGCTTGGAATTTCAGTTTCAGATCCAGAAACCGTGGGAACAGTAGGGTACCCTAAGATGGTCCCACAGAGACTACTGCCCACTAGCCCAAGAAGGAATGAAGACCTAAGCTAGGCTGCCTGTACTCAAGATGGCAGCTCTGTGCAGGTACAAGCAGTACTAAAACACCAAGGATGGGCTAGCCCAACGCAGTAGCAGCCAGCTGGGTCAGCAGAATGCAGAGTGACAGGAGCAGAAAGTAGAGCAGTAGATTCTGGAAGAATTTTCAGGAATTACTGGTCCAGACTTTGCCTCAAAATATAAAAATGGATGCAGGATTTTTGGAATCGACATGGAAAGGGCCAGTCTGTTACTGAATCATTACATCATTTCTAGAGAGTTTATGAAAACTCATGGAACACAGGTTATATTTGAAAATAGTATTGGACATGTGGATGAAAAGGCAACAATAAAACAGTGTTAAAATTTAAGTGTCATACTGCGAAGAATCTCAGCATGACAAGAAAGATTCTGATTTAAAAAAAGAAAAAAAAGGAAAGAAGAAAACAGAGGCAGAGTAGGAGAACTATAAACAAAAGGAAATGGCTTTTCCTATGGACCCAACATAATTTGTAATTTTCTACATGAAATTGAAGATGGAGTTGTATTTCCTGCCTCATCTAAACTTTTGGATTGGAAGAGCAAGAGATTCAAATGAAAGACACTTTAAACTCGATTTTTGAACAGGGGAATCCAAAGCACTCAGAAAGAAAAGATTCTAGGGCTCTTTTTGCTAGCTCTTCTGAGATGAAAATTCTGTTTCCATTCAAGATGCTGTCTTTGAAATTACTCCTAGATGAAGTGGATCTCATATTTTTTTGTTCATACACACATTGCAGTCATTGGAAAACTTAATATAGCACAGACATTTGAGACCTGACATGAACTAAAAGTTTTGTATATACGCTTAAACAGCAACAAAAAGACCAAAGTTAATGTGGAGAAGATACATGAGATTTGCTACATCCCTGTTTGTAGGTAAATCTTCTTACCTGTAATGGTTGCCTAGTCGTAATGACAAAGCTGACGAGTAGAGATCCAGAAGAGCCATCTCTCTCCCAGGCACTATAGATTTCAAACAATGTGGAACCCTATGGACTACCTTCCAGAAGAATGCTTTCCTATCCCACTGAAACATGTTGCGATTGATGGTTAATCTTGACTGTCAACTTGATTGGTTTGAGAGATGCCTAGAAGACCAAGGGGTGGGTCATGGGGGTGTGGCCTTGGGAAGTGTATCTGGTACCACGCCCCCTCATCTCTATGTCTCTCTGCTTCCCAGCCACCTTGAGGTGTGCAGCTTTCTCCATCAACTCTTTCCACTAGGGTGTTTCTGCCTTGCTCTTGGTTGACCCTGGCTTGAAATCTCTGAAACTGTAAGCCAAAATAAATGTTTCTTTTCTCCTTTAAGTTGTTTATCTTGGGCATTTGGTCACAGTAACAGAAAGCTGACCACTACAGTTGTTTATTTCAAGTTCTGATTGATTATTCCAACATTTTTAAAATCAAGACTTTCTAGAAGTTGGTAAAAACAGGTGTGTCTTGAACTATTCTAGTAGAGATTTTTATCCAGTCTTGGCTAATAAGTGTTTGCTTGTCAGAGACACAAAAGTTACTGTGACTGTAGATTGACTGTTGCTGGTATTTTTCTACAGAGTTCTAGTTGTGGTAATTCTAAAATTGAACTGCTGCCCAGCTTGGGGACCTGCCACAGATCTATACCTTCCCAGGAGATTAGTATAATTTGATGAAGATTTATTAAAACAAAGAGCTTGAAATAATTAGGATCTGCACCATATGTCATCCCACATTAGAAAAATTTGCATCTTCTGGTCTGTTATAGTGGAAAGAGGATAAGCTGTGGAGCCAGAAAGTTCTGGAAGTTTTCCAGCCCCTGTCACTTTGTAATTGTGTGACCTTGGGAAGATTATTTCATATTTCTACACCTTGTCTTTTTCTTCATAAAAAGGTATAAAATTAATCTCCCTGGGATTACATTGTGGCTTACATGTACTACATTAGTGGGTGGGCACTCCAGGACCCCCTTTCTTCTTAGACTCAGCACTGTAATATCCTGCTTGGGTCCTTTCCCCCTTTGCAATGCTTATTGCTGATACATACCTCCTTTTCAAATGCCCTTCTCATCTTTGGTTTACTTTTATTCAGCATTAATATCTGCAGACTCTTGCACTAGTCTGGGAAAATTTTAATTCATTAAGTTACCTTATTCATTAAGTTACCTCATGAAGTTACCTTAATTCATTAAGTCTTTTATTTTTTCTTCTGTAGTAGGCAGAAATGACAACTGCCCCACAGAATGTCTGCATTCTAATTTCTGGAACCCATGAATATATTACTGCATGGGGAAATTAAGGTAACTAGACACCTAACCTGAAAAGAGGAAGAATATCTTGGGTTATTCAGGTAGGGTTCTCTGAAATCATAGGACCTTCAAATGTAGAAAAGGGAGGTAGAAGAACTAGGGTTGGAGAAATGCGAAGATGCTGTTACTGATTTTGAAGATGGAAGACATAGTCATGGGCTGGGTGGTGCCTAGCTGCTGGCAAAGACAAAGAAAGATTCTCTGCCAGGACCTCAGAAGGAATACAACTCCAAGGACACTTTAATTTCAACCTAGGGAGACCTATTATGAACTTAAGACCTCCAGAAATTACCATATAATAAATCTGTGGTGCTTTAAGCCACTAAGTTTAGAACAGGAGTAATTTGTTACAGCAATAATAGAAAAGCAATATACTTCCTTTCCTCATTTTTTGAAAACACTGTGATTTTGCTGCCAGGTACCCATTACTGCTTTGTAGGTGCTAAGAAACTACTATTTTCTTTTCTCCTTACTATGAGTCTGAAGATTAAGCTTCTTCTTTTACCCTATTAAGTCACAAAACCCTTAAGAGAAGAATATATAAAAGAGTGCTTGCTATGTTTTCTGAACTGTCTACTACTGTGCTATGGTAGGCACATAGCCAGCAAAATGGCATTAAAAAAACAAACATTTAAAGTGAATAATTTGAAGAAAGTTTAATGAAAGGACTAGTCACAAAGGTGTTGGCAAAACAAAGAATCCTCTTGGGAGTAAGAAGTTACTTGCTTAAATTCTGAAGTGTGAAATGAAGAGGGAGTGGTTATTGGAATCTAGAGAAAGAAAATCAGACAGAGCTAGAGCTATAGCTAGAGCTAGGGATAGAGAACAGAAAAAGCAGGCTATGAACAATTGATGTATAGAGAACTACCTGATATAGTTGGGATCTGGTGGAAAGATAAAACTGACCTGCGGCCAGCTGTTCTTCAGACAAAAGATTACTATTGAGAACATATAAAGAACTAAAAAAAAAAATCAGTCCTCCCAGATTCAAAGACCCAATCCAAAAATGGGCAACTGAGATGAACACATACTTCTCAAGTGAAGAAGTACAAATGTGAGAAAATGTTCAGCACTAATAGTCATTCAAGAGATGCAAATTAAAACAACACTGAGATCCCATCTCACCCCAGAAATAATGGCTAGTATCAAGAAATCAACAATATATAACAAATGCTAGAGGGGCTGTGATGAAAAAGAAGCCCTTCTTCCCTGTTGGTGGAAGTGTGGACTGGTGCAAACACTGTGGAAATGTGTGGAGATTTCACAAAAAACTAGGATTGGAGGTCCCATTCAACCCACCTATTTCCTTCTGGGTGTCTTCCCAAAAGAATTAAAATCATACCACAGCGACATATGTGCACCCATGTTTATAGCAACACAGTTTATAATAGCCAGATTTTGGAAACAACCGAAATGCCCATTGACTGAGAGATAGATAAAAAAGATGTGGTAGTTTTTATACAATGAAGTATTACTCATCCATAAATAATGATAAACTGAGCACATTTATAGGTAAATGGATGTACTTTGAGAACATACTCATTAGTGAAATAAATAAGACACACATATAAACATGATATTGTTTCATTAGGGTGAAGCTGAAAGAAAAAAACATATGCATGTGTATATAAAAATAGTTAAGATAGTCATACTACAGATTTCTCTGAGTTCACTGAAGAGAAAGATTTGTGCTGGTACTGTTTGGACAATTGAAGGCAGATGTTTTGTGCTCTGGGTCAATGATTTGGGGATGACAATGTGCAATATGTACCACTGTTATCTCCTGATTGATGTACATTAAAATTTTTGTTGTAGTTTTTCTTCTTCTTCTTCTTCTTCTTCTTCTTCTTCTTCTTCTTCTTCTTCTTCTTCTTCTTCTTCTTCTTCTTCTTCTTCTTCTTCTTCTTCCTTTTTATCTATGAGTAAAATGGATTTGAAAAAAAAGGAAACTGGCCTGCTGCAATTCTGTAGGCAGGGATGAAGCAAGTAGCTAAGTCCTGCTCCCCACTCCCTTCAAGCATCTTTAGTGCTCCCTGCTGACCAACTCAGTCAGAATTGAAGAGCGCAGAGGGCCAAGTGTAACCACAGCAGTCAGTATCCAGGGACAGAGTGCTGCATGGCGAATAAGTAAGGTCAGGTCTAGAGAGATGAGAAGAATCTAGCACACAGTAGTATGCGTTAGTTAATTTGGGGCATATTATAGCTTATATCTAGACTTCCTCCCAAAGCCTTACTCACTCACAGGTGGGCTTTATGGAGGTGCCTGGGACTATGGTGTGTGATAACTAAATTAGTTCAGTGATTGGTTTAACATAGTTGAGTGTGGCTGATCGGAAGTTCCATCCTGAGAGTGAGTGGCACCAACAAAAAAGGTTGTGGTCTAGATGGAGTACAAAGAGGAAAATGGAAGGCAGGATCTCTGCCTTTTGACTGCCAGGCATGTACTCTTTTTCTTCTGCCCTGTCCCTCTGCCTTTGAGTCAGATGACTATGAACTGAAACCTCTACAAATTGAGCTAAAATAAACTATTCCTTCTTTAACTTTAGGTGTTGGGTATTTTGTCTCAGTAACACAAAAAGTAACTAAGATAAGGCAGCAATGACTGGTGAAGGAAATTTAGCTCTAGGGGTAGGGATGGCTTGAGAATGAACAATACGGAAGATTATCTTAGTAGAAAATTCAGTGCCTAACTCTATCAGATGCTCGAATGGGCAAATGAATGCATTTATGTTGATGTCAGAATGTAGCTGGCATTATTGAGCAGAAAGCCAGACTTTGGATGGAAATTTTAATTCCATAATTGGGATGGTCTCACAATTTTATAAGTGGGATGAAAGATTGGAGTCAACAAACTTTAGTTGATTCTTGTGATGGTTAGACACAGATTCCTATACAAGGGGTTATGAAATAAGGTATGGAACGTGATTACAAGGTAGTTTTCATTTAAAAGACATACCCAGTTATTTATGCATGTTTTTCTGAAATGCTGGTGCTCTCTAGAGTTCAATGTACCCCTTAGTTAGTGACCCTTTACAGGATGGGGATGTATCTCTACATTTCGTTTTGTTTAAGTTTGACTTGCCAAGTTGCCCTTTGAAATCATTGCTTTCTTGTCAGGTTGAGAGCCTGTGGAAGCCTAACCAGAGAAACGAAGAAAATCAGAATGTAGTCCCGTAATTTGAAAAGCCAATCCAGTGAAATCAAATTAAGTCTAAGTCCATCTGGATCCTCACTATGCTGCCTGCAATTTCGTTCAGGTGTACTGTGCACCTGAGTGGAAATGCAAACATTAATTGCTTGTATCCTGCCAGACTTCTTGATTCCTCTGGGCCTTTGAACAAAACAAAAAATTATACGTATCTCCCAGGAATAGAGTCCATCTGATTTAAAGAAAATGACATTATCTCTCAATAGACTTAGAAGATTTTAAACTACAAGTGCTGAAAAACTGGGGCAGGAGATTTCTAACCAGACCCCAGAGGAAAGACACATCAACTTTTTGTTATCTTTTCTTGTTGTGTTCTGGGCTGAAAAAACATCGAGGCTTGGGTGACTCCCAGATAATTTCTAGACAAAATTGTTACTTAACCCTATGAAGGAAAAAAAAATTGCTGGGCTTGTACTAATTTTCAAAGACTGTTAATTCTGCAAAATAATAGAAAACTGTTCATTAGGGTGGTGTTTATTGGAATCAGCTGAGCAGCTTCACCAAACCATAAACACCATCTCCCAGACTGCTGAACAGATCCTGTGGAGGCTGGGAACTGATAGTCCTGGGTAAGGACGTTTCTTGGAGAAAGGACAATGGAAATGCAGCATTATTATGATCACCTCATCCTCATTCTCTGTTACACATGTCTGGTATTTTATAATTTCCTCTGATATCCACAGCTATAGTTTCATTTAATCTTTTCAACAGTCATATGAATCAGGGTGAAGAGATGCTCAAGAATTTTATTAGTCTTTTTTCTCGTCAGCTTATCCTCTGCTTTCAACCTTCTAGTTCATCTTCTGCAGTTCAGTGAGAGTCATCTATTTAACATGTGCATTTTATCAACTCAATTCTTGCTCAATTATTTTTCTAAATAGCTCCCCATTACTTTTAGCATAAATATCACTTTCCTCACAGGACATACAGCAGCAGTGAATCTGGTCTCTGTGAATGTTTCTGCCCTAATCCACCATTCTCCTCCCTTCCTGTGTGAATCTTCTGCAACACTGACTTCTTCTTTGCACTATGTGTATCATAATCTCTTTGCAAACTCAGCCTACAATGTCTCCCTCCCAAATTCTATCATTGGTTAATCCTTACTCATTCAGTTACTTTTTGGCCCAATCAATATTTTCTTTCAATTCATGGCTGATACCAGCAGAGAGATTTAATAGGCTTCTTTTGTTTCTGTCTGCTTTCCATTTTAGCACTGGAGAAGTTTTATTTTTTATGTCTGTTTCCCTATTACACTGTAATTCTGGAAGGAGAGGAAGAATGCCATTTAATTTTTGCAATCCTAGTCTGAGGACAGAACCTGGACTACGCCTGAGTGGGTGAGGAAAGGAAATTGTATTAATGCTGTCAAGAAATATTGGTGCCCAGTTGGGCTAAACCCATCCCTGCTGAGATGGCAAACTTCCTGCGGGCACAGCCTGGTAGCACCTGTCTTTCTTCTGTTGGGCTCATTTGTTGATTCTGAAAGATGAGACTCGTGAGACCTACTTCTGCCTCCCACCCATATGTAATCAGAAAATGTAGCAAAGCTAATATTGAAAGGGAATTCATTTGACTCACAGGCAGTGGGAGAAGGAGAAGAAGCTGGGAGGACAAGCCTGAGATGGTGAATTTCTTATGAGCATTTTGAAGATGTTCCTGTCAGGCTTAGAAGTATGTATCTGATGACAGTCAAAAGTCAACTCACGCATATTCTCTTTATTTATTTATTCTATGCCTTTTGTATGCATCCTACATCCCCAATTAAGTAGTCCATATCCTAACCAAAGACAGGACAATAAGCTGTCCTTGCTTCTTTTTCTGGGGAACTCAAATAGTAACTGATAAAGCATTTACTTGGAGCTTAATAAATGTGTGCTAGAAGACTGAACAAAACATCTGAAATTTTCACCAGCAGTTATATTTTAGCATAATTATTGGACTTCCTGCTTCTAATTGCAGTCATAATAATTGCAGAATGTCTATCCACAAGTTCTAGGTAGGAAGAGAATGGACAGATAAAATTTACTTTTCTATTCCAGTAATATTCAAACAATTTAATAGAATATTTCAGTTTTTGATAGCACCTTATACTGGAGCACTTTGGTATAGTCATTGCTTATTCTTTCTTTTATTATAAGTCCAGAAAATAAGCAAAAGAATGCTTGCTAAACATTTGGGCCCATCCTATTGCACTTGGACCACCGTTTGGACCATATCTTGAGTCACATCCATCTGTTAAAAAGTAAAGATATTTAGGAAAGTCCAACAACACTTAGAGAGCACACCAGTGTCAAAAGTCCTAAAACACAGCAGGGTAAGGGCTAGGAATTAGATTAATTTATTTGGATCAGGTGACTATGTTTTCTTTGTGATGATTATATAATCATCCATATTAAAGTAGAGCTGAATTAATTTGGATAATAGTGGAGAAACTCAGGCCCCAGTGAATGCAGTGTGACTTTTCAGCCACAATCTTAAGCCCACCTAGTAAGGAATCTTTCACTCTCACCAACTTTTAAGCATAAGTAAGCAGCTTCTGTTTCTATTTCTCTTGCACAAGGAGAAGAAAGGCCACATAAGGACATAGCCAGAAGGTGAGGTGCCTCAAGCATTCTATCAAGGATAAAGAATGAAGAACACAATAAATAGATTAGAAAGAAAGGAGAAAGTTAATAGAGGTTACCAATATAATTGATAAAGGTAAGACTGAAGTTATTGTATGACTTCTCTGATGCAAAATAAGATAGAAAATCTCTGTTACTATTTTATTTCCAGCTGTGATCTGAAATAGAAAGGTCAAAAGTGACCTTAAGTAAATTAGGATAGTTTTGTCTTGCCTCTGGGAATACTGACTAAAAAGAATGCCATCAACATGTTTTGATTTCATGTTGTTTGAAGTGTGCCAGGCTCAGGAAATGAGAGAAGCCCTCCCGATCCCAGGGGTCAGGGGTGATGGGCTAACAGTTGGCCAGCTGCCCACAGTGCTGAAGAATGACGTGTAGCAGGTGTGTTGGTTTCTCAGACCTCTGTTTTCCAAGATGCTCCTGCCCTGCAGAATTACAATAGGCTGTGCCTGAGGTTCTGAGACCTTTCAGGCGTTTGGTGATTTGGTATTTACGCTTTCTCAGGAGAGACTGGTTTATGGTGGTCGAGTCAGTAAGTGATGATTCTAGGACCCTGTATCAGCCCCTCTTCTAGTTCTGCAGGTGGCATCCACTGCTGTGTGTCTTCTCCCTGGGCTCTTGTGGAAACTATTTTTGTTAGAAACTTTCTATTTCCAAGAGCAGGTCAGAATTTTCCTCATCTTCATGATTACGCTATTCCTGGCAAACTTAGGAAACCACAAATCAAAACTATAATCTTCCAGCACAATTATAGGGAAAAAACAGTTTCAAGTGGCATCTTTTATATCTAGTTTACTGTACTTTTTAATAAATAAAAATAACTTGGATAAATATTTATATGGAATATAAAAGAAAGCATTACTCCATACTAATTAACATTGTTTACAAAATTCTCTCTAAAATTTTTGGCAGAGATTTATATTATGAGGGACAAAATTTATCTACATTTCCCACTAAGTCAAGTACAGCCTCACTTCATACTGACCTCTTCCTCCTTACCCCGGGCTCTTTTTGTTTCTTCAATACTGCTCTTATTTATATAAGAACTAAGCATCTCCAATGGCCCGATATTTTTATGGATCTCATTTATACATCATTACACATTTGAGCATCATTTATCTAGGTTATAGGCTACACTTTGCCAATAAAGAGCTTTGTTCGATAAAGGTGATAGCTCAGTATGTTATGTTAAAATTCTAATTACCAAACACATGGAGCATTTGTCATATACTTCCTCTATGCAGTGTTCCTTCAAACTTATTACAGTTATATGTTACTTAGCCAGGGGGACATGTCCTGATAAATAGATGATATTAGCATATGCTAATAGCATACAGTGAATTCACACAACCTTAACTGTCTTCACGTGTCAATATAATCTTTCGGGAACATTCTCATCTATGCAATCCATTGTTGACCAAAATATCATTATAGCACTGTATTGGGGAAATTTCCTATGAAATGCCACCTTTCCAGTTTACTTTGTATCCAGATCCCAGGTATATGTCCTTTTCAGCTTTTCAGAACCAGGAGAACACAAATTTATGTAGTTTCAGCTATGCAGCATATGGTATTTTGTTACGGCATCCAGAGCAGGCTAATATCCCTCCTTCTGTTCCACTTGATTAAGGGCATCCTGAGAAGATAGCTCTATGTGGAAGCTATTTAGTTGGAATAAATGGTTGTAAGGCCAAAATCTTGGCATTTTAATATTGATGCTGCCTGCAGACTTGTTCAAAATAGGCTCTATTTATTTTCCATCAGAAGTGCCAATAAAAGCGCCTGGGTTTTGGTGGAGGCAGTTGACCATGGAGGTAGCCCTGTGATAAAGTTGCAGCCATAATTTCTCCATCTTATCTCTGAATTAGATTCACTGGCCCACCCAATAATTTTGTATGGTATCCACTGTCTTTTCAACAGTTTCTGTTACCATTATCAACAATAGTCCGCTTTGTTTTCCTGATACCCTTAGAGGAATATAAGAGAGCAAATTGACTCTACTAAAAATGCACGCCCTGAGTTTTTGATGCCTAAATGATTCCACCAACTCTAGATACAGTATAGTTAATTGAGATATGTCTTGTGGAATTATTATGCATTTAAAAGACACATTAATGCCAAAATATGTATAAATTGTTTAACATTAATTAGGACACATCTTATTAATCATCTTAAGTTTTGCAGTACTGAGTTACATAGTATAACCTCTGTTAAACCCATTTTGACATTGATGGAATGGCAATGAAATGTGCAAGAAACTGAGTGATAAAAATTTCAAAACTTAGAATTATAGTTGTAAGAGAAACAGAACTCAGGCATACATAATATGTCATACATTCCTAGATTTCCTGATAACATAGTGTGTTCTATGTTCACACATTTCTTTCCTTTACCATTGTGTGGTTCTACTTGTAAGGTTTATAGAACCTCATAGACATCACCATTAATTTTTATATTTATAGAGATCTTGTTTTCTTTCCTTTGTGCCATTTTATGTTATCCACATTTTCTTTTTTTAATTTTTATTTCAAAGAAAATAAAACCAAGCAAAATAAAACAGAACACAGCCAATCAAAACAAACCAGTTTAAGTGACATGGGACTTAAAAACAATACAAAATCAACTGTGGTTATCATAATGCCTCTTGTTATCTTGAAAATAGCTACAGATACCTTCAGATGTAGTAAAAATCAGACAAAACAGTACAGAATAGTACCAATAAAAACAAAACAGTGAATGCAATGAAGGACCTCAAAACAAGGCAATAGTAAATTCAAGATGGCTACCCTAATATAACCTGCTATCTTTGAAATAGCTGCCCATGCCATCAGATATAACTAAATCAAATAAAACAAAACAGAATAAAACCCAACGCAATAAAACAATAAAAATGATACAGGACTTCAAAACAAGATAATAGGGAATTAACAATGGCTACCCCCTTCAGAAGGAGATCCCCTAGATGCCACACTGTGTACCAGGATCCTCTGAACAGTAGATCAGACCACCAGTCCTAGACCTACAAAGTCACAAGCATCAGATTTCATTTGACCTGAATAGCTATCATTGCGGCCTGTGTTTCCCTGGATCAGCTGGTCACCTCTGAGGATAGGAGAAGTGTCTGCTCTGTTTTCGAGCCCACAAGCTGGAAGGGGCCAGGGTCTAGCTGTCCCCCAAGTGGGCCATGTGTGGCACTGATTTGCAGGGATGGTTTGCTTCTTGGTGACTTCTTGTTCTCTTCCCCAGCAGTCTGTGAATGGCACTCCTGTCCACATTTTCTGAAAATCAAATCACAGCACATTCTTCTGAAGATTTCTCCATTTTAGTTTTAACTCTGCTTGTTATTATTATCCTTTTTTTTCTTTTTCTTCTCTTCTCTTCTTTTTTCTTTTTCTTGTTTTTTGTACTGGGAACTGAACTCATGCCCTTGCGCTTGCCCTCTTTATTTTTCTAAACAGATTTGTATTTAGTTTAGTTCTATGCTTTGCCAAGCCTTTTAGATCCAGTGTATTAGTAACCTTTGGAGAGATAAATTAATTTTATAGTTTAATTCTCCAGAGTAGAAAAACAAAAATGTCTCAGTGATATTTTACAGTATTTTGAGGCCTGGATTTTTTAGTAAGTCAGTCACTATTGATCACTTCTCACTTTGCCTGTGTGTGAAATTCTGATGGTCAAATTTTGGATTAGATTTGTAGACATGAGTATACATATATAGTTGTCATGTCAACTAATGGAAGTTCTATTATACAGTAAGCTAGCAGGCATAGTTCCTTGTGAATGTATAGGTAAAATTCAGATAGACAAGGTACAGTGATACTTCAGTGCATGAATGATTCTGTTCATGAACAATTTGGTTTGCAAATGAAAACATTTGTCAAAATTTTGTTTACATTAGCAAACTCCACATCGGGTGATGAACATGACTGCAACCATGCCCTTCGCACAAACACAAATGTGGCTATCTTCCCCACAATGGCGGAACAAACTAAGTTTGTAAACAAAGGGGCCACTTTTGCCTAATTTGTCTCTCATATTCCACGTAAACCCTTAGCCAAGTCCTTTAAACTCCAACTGCTAAATTGTTGTGTTAGTTGTGATTCTAGCAGGAAACAGCACTCTCACTAGCATAGTTGGAGGAAGTATATAATAAAATGATTTTATATATAAAATGCAAGAGCCTTTATATAAAAGGACTACAAGAGACAACCCAGGGAGAAGGAGCAGTTGCCCCACACTGCGAGGAGAGGCGCATGAGGAGACCACTGAGGATGGATTCAGTAGGCCCAAGGCAAGTCCTGCAGGAGAGAACTGGTCATAAATCGCTGTCGCCTGCCTCTTGTTGACTTATTATGCCTTACACCCAATCCTTTATCAATTTCCATGCTTTCACTTAGGGTATTATGTCCAGAGTCTGAGTACTTCTCACTTTCATCACCATTATTTTCCTCCTTTGTCTGGATTATTTTAATAAGTTCCTAACTGGTATCCTTGTTTCCACTTTTGGTTTTCTTCAATCTACTCTGAACGTGGAAATCAGAGCGATTTGCGTGCAGGTTGAGTCCCATCTGATCACTCCTCTGTTTAAGCCCACCAAGCGCTTCTCATCTCAGCATGCGAACCAAAATGGTCACCTTGGCTTACAATTCCCAAGCAACCATGTTTGCCTTTCTCTTTACCATATAACCTTTGTGCCATATTTTCTCTCATTAATCCCTACTTACTGTTTTAGCAACACGAGGCTCTTGTTTACTTCTCAGTTGTATCAGAAAGGACATTTCTCAGCCCAAACCTCCCTTGGAATTCTGTGTAAGTTGCTTCTTCATTTCCTCTCTACTTTACTCACCTGTTATCTCTCAATACTGCCTTTTCTGATTGCTCTATCTTTTTCCATTTCTGCCTTTTCTTTGCAGTGGTAATTGTCCTTAATAATACTATACAATTTTCCTATCTGACTGTATCCTGCTCCCTCTAGAAGATAAGCTCCACTGAAGACATGGAGTTTCTTATATTTGCAGTGTTTAAAATACTGCTTGGTAGAAAATGAATGCTAAACAGATGTGTAAGTGAATGACTTAATGAATCTGTGTCAATAGCTGCTAGGTTTAGTTTTCTCTTGTCTTGTACTTTGTATATCCAAAAAAAGAGACAGCTTCAGGGGACAATGTCAACAAACACTATAAAGTAAGCCCAAAGAAAACAGTTGTTAGCCTGTATTGAAAGTTAATTTTGACATTTCTATAAAGAAGCTCATCCCATATATCTGCATACTTCCTTCACTTAATAAGAAGAATAATAAAAAGTCCATCAGCACAATCCTCTCCTTTTATACATCTTCTAAAGTCCAGTTAATTATTTCACTCTTAGAAAAAAACAAATGGAAATATAACTATTGAATTTTTGCACTCATTAAAATAGCTTCAAGTATAACTGTCTCTTTGCAGTAGTTATTTGTCACTAAGGTGTCTATTTGAAAATATGCTTGATTAATTTTATAGAGCTGCCTAGGATAAACTGTCAAGGATACATATCTCTAATTATAAGACCCCAAAGCATGTCACCAAAATATGAGCAAGTTTAAAATTACTAGATATCACTAGACAACATGATAGAAATACCTGGTTATGTCTCAGAACTCTATAAATTCTTTCATGTAAAGGTAGAAGCCAAGGAATAAGAAAGTGTCATCACAGGTCCTTGTGATATCTGCAGCAATTTTCTAACTTGGAGAAGAGGAGATTATTTTCATGATGGAAACAAATATGTTCTTTATGTATTATTTATAATCCTTATTTATTATTATTTATAATCCTTTAATGAAATTAAAATAAAAAGAGAAACAATAGAACAAACATGAAATGAAATCTGTGCATCTTCTATCTAGTCATCTCAGTTACCTTCAATTCATTCTTCAGTAGCTAATGACTGTCTATTAAGTGCCCTATGCATCCCAGGAATATGACAGTCTGTGGAAACATAATGACAAGATTTTTCCCTATCCTCAAGGAACCCAAAGGGTGAGAAAAACACCAAATGAACAGTGTCAGGTATGATGAGTCTATCTGGGAGGTATGTCCACAAAGATCAAATTTGGTCTACACAGAGTTTTGGGAAAGTTAAGTTTTATGGAAACTTGAAGGAATGACCAGCTAAAGTCTAAGAGAGAAGACTCTTTCCATATTCCCTGAGGTAGCAGAGAGCTTCCCTTATTCCAGAGCCACAGAGAATTCCACTGTAATAGTGAAAACATATTATTTCATTTTAAACTATTTTATTGACAAATTTAATGTATACAATGTGTACAATGCAATGCAATACAATACTTGGTATATGGGTCCACTGTATAATGAGGCCAAGAATCAAATTAACACATCTGCTATTATTAATCCTGTACATTAGATTCCCAGAATTTGTTAATCTTATAATTGAAATATGTATCTCTCAACCAATATTTTATTTATTTTTTATTTAGAGAAGAAAAAGCCGAACAGAAAAAAGGGTCAAAATAATACAGAATTTTAAAAAACAATAAGAAATCATTAGTTGATAAATTCTATATTGCTATCTTAGAAGTAGTTGCTTAACTACAAAATCAAAGCATAAAAAGTGGACAATCACACAATGAAAGTGCAAACTATTCTGCTTGATGAACTAACAAAAACTTAGTAGTATGGTTATCTATCTTGAACACTTAAACATGCATACAGTTATATCCTTTAGAGCACTCTCTTTCCCTTTTATTATCCCAATATCTATTATACATTTTGGATCTTAGTACTCTTTCAGTTTTTTATTATGTTTTATACTAAAGAGATAATATGATATTTACAAATGTGAGTCTAATTTATTTCATTTATGAGGATAGTCTCAAGTTGCCTCCATTTACCTATAAAAGCCTGAAGATCATCCTTTTTATAGCTGAGTAATATTCCATTGTATATAAATACCATGTCTTTTTCATCCACTCTGTGGTTGATGGTCATTTCAGTTGTTTCAAGACTTAACTCTTACAAACTGCACTGCTATAAACATAGGTGCACATATATTGCTGAGACATGACCTTTTCATTTTTTCTGGGAAAATACCCAGGAGAGGAATAGCTGGATTGAATGGAACTTCCAATGCTAGTTTTTTGAGGAATTTCCATAATGATTTCCCCAGTGGCTTCTACACTCCCACCAACAGTGGAGCAGTGTTCCTTTTTCCCCACAGCCTCACCAACATTTGGTATCAGTTGATGTCTTGATGGCAGCCATTCTTTCTGGAGTGAGATGAAACCTTAATGCTGATTTAATTTGCATTGCTTAAATGCAGTGATGGAGAACATTTCTTCATGTCTTTATTTGGTGTTTGTATATCTCCATCTGAGATGTGTGTGTTCATCTCAGATGCCCATTTTTTAAGAGGGTCTTCGAATTTGGGGGGCTTAATGTTTTCCAATTCTTTGTATGTTCTAGATTCTTTCAACAAATATTTATTGATCTCTCCTACCCTCCAATCCCTTGCACCCACCATTCTAGTTTCTGCTTTTATAACTTTAACTATTGCTATAGAGAGCAGCTAAACTGGAGATTGGCTGCACATTCAGAACTAGAACAAGGCCAGCCCCAAGCACACAGAGTTCCAGAGGTGAGCCACATAAACAAGCTGTTAACTACAGCACAGATAGCTCTGAAAACACTTCACTTTCAGTGTTCTCAGCAAAACACTAAGACTTTGCACTTTTTGGCCCTGTTTTGTTTCTCCCCTTTTTACTGTATATAACTAAAGAGGCAAATGATTCTGGGTTGTCCCTTCTTCTCCATCAGAGAGATCAGGTTCCACCCAGCCCCAGCTTTCCTTTTTTTACATGTCTAGTTTTTTCTTGATCTCCCATTACCTCCTCTCAGGACCCCTCTGACTGTGTGGCTTGCTGCACTACTGCAGATTTCAACATAGGGTGAGAACATGTAGTCTTTCTGTGTCTGTCTTATTTTACTAACATAATGTCTTTCATGTTCATTCATACTGTCATATATAATAGCATATTTATTTATTACTTTATCCATTCCTCTGTTGATGACCATTAGATTCTTTCCACATTGACTATTATTAATAATTCTGCAATGAACATAGGAATACAGATATCACAAGATATTGATTTCATGTCCTTAGGAGATGTACCCAGAAGCAGTATAACTGGATCATAAGCAAGTTGTATTTTTAATTTTGGGGGTAACTTCCATACTATTTTTCCAAATTCATTGTTATGGTTTAAATATGAAGCATACCCAAAGATTGAGGTATTAGAGACTTATTCCCGAATACAGCAGAGTTCAGAGTTGGGATCTCGAGAAGTGATTGGATCATGAGGGGACTAACCTCATCAATGGGTTAATCCATGGGTGAGTTCATAGCTGGATGGGGTATACAGAGGCACAAGGCAGTAATCATGGGGCATCACAACTTTGAAGGATATATCTTGCTCCCAACCCTCTCCTCCTTTCTCTGTTTCCTGGTTTTATGAAGTAAACTTTCTTCCACCATACCCTTTCACTTTAGGAATAAAAGCAATGGAGTCAGCCAATCATGGACTAAAATTTCTGAAACTGTGAGCCGATATAAATCTCTCTCTCTCTCAAGTTGTTTATGTCATTTATTTTGTCATGGATATGGAAAGCTGCCTAACACATAGTTCTACCAAATTACTTTCCATTAAGAGTGTACAATGAAGCTAAGTCATAAATTTTTAATGTATGGGAGTGGAGTATGAAAAATTTGCATTTTAAAATATCATTTTAACTGAATGAGAAAAAGATCCCCAAAGTGTGACTGACAGCAAAGAAAAAGATAGCGTGTTGGATTTTGAGGTTTTTAGAAATCAGCCTCTGTTAGATTTGGTAATTCAGTGGAAGTAAAGAATAAGAGAAAAAAAAGTGGACTTGGGTGAATTTTAGGGTGTGGATATAACATAACATGTAGACCAAATTAGCAACATGGCAAAAGAAAGAAGAGCAAATTAGGGTGTTGGGAAGTAAAGAATGTGCACATGACTATTCTAAAGTTGCAGTGACACTTTGGGTCTGGAGATATATATTTAGGGATCATGAATGTACTTATGGCATGAAAAAAACAGAGTGGATATGATAGTTTGAGGGAGAGAAAAAAGCAAAGCAGTTAGACATTGTGTGTCACAAAATCATGGTGGAGAGAAGCAGTGTGAAGACCTGAGGAAAGAAATAAGGATGGTATGTGCAGACTTGTATTTTTATGTTCTTTGCAGAACAGTGATGGCCACCATGTCTAAACTTTGGTTTTCATTTCCTCCTCTGAGATAAAAAATCCATTTGTTTACTGTCACGCAGCTGAAATAACCAATAAACTCAGATGTGCATGTGCATCTTTTTGCACTAATGTGGAGCATTAATGGTGAGGATGACAAAGACAAGTGTGAACAGTCCCTTATTCACAAAAGCTGATATAAAAAGATAAAAGCTAAAGTACAAAAGTAATCAGGGACTGTCACATTCACATGAGATACAAATGACTGAGTGCAGAGTAGAGCTTTAAAGCAACAGACTGACCCTCTGATAAAAACGGATGCAGTTCACAGGGGACATATGAATGTCTTGCATCTTTATATAGCTGCTAACATGATATCACAGTCATAAAGCAAAATTGAGGAAAATAGGCAGAGAAATGGACATAAACACATCTCTTTGCTGTTGCAAAATAAAATACACACAGAGAGACACACATAAGCACCATGGGGGATGAGGAAGGATTAAAAATGGCTAATAAGGTGATCATATACATCTATATATCAGACTGACTTGTTAAAAAAATTCCAAATACATTATGCACATTGACTTTCTCCAAAAACATGTGAAACTATGAGGAAAGATAGGAGTAGGGAAATGTTTGATGTATGTTATGTGTATGTAAAAATCTGCCAGAATAAAACCCATTAATCTATATAAGAAATATGCACTAAAATAAACTGTGGGAAAAACATCAACCAATAGAATGAAAACATATTGATTTGGCTTTTGGGAGGGATTATAAGTATTTATGTCTTCATAAACATATTTACATACATAGATTTCTAAATTATTATCCTTTTAGGACACAGATGTCCATATATATCCTAGAAAGTGTAACAACTTCCAAAAGTAGTAATGAGATTGGACATCTTCTCTGAGCTGAGTACACTTAAATTAGAAGTTACTAACAGCAACAACTACAAAAACAACTGCTTTGAAATGGAAGATATACAAAATCTCTTATTTGTAAGTGGTAGTTAAAATAGGAATTAATATTGTTTAAAAATCAAAAATAATAAATGCATAAATAAGATCTACTTGATTTATTTAAATTATTCTAAAATTATCCTTTAAATGTTTGTTTTGCTAAATAAAATATAAGAACAATAGAGTAAGCATTGAACTAAAACCAGCTTGGAAAAAGCTTTTAAAATTTTAAGAAAATTAGAGAAAGTAAAAACAAACAATGGTAATGAGATAGAAAATGGAAAATGAACATGACTGAGAAGTAAACCTAAAAGCTGGTTCTTCCCAGATACACTATTTTTGACCTATTATAAATGGTCTGAGACAATTTAGTTATTTTTAATGCACAAAGATTGCTTCCAAAGCAGCTATATATGAAAAAATAAAACTGATTTCTAAAACATCATCATCAGTTTTTGGTAACAATAAATCTCAGACTAAAATTTGTCATGAATATTAACATTTCTTTTAAAGCATGTTTTTGAAAGCTGATATAAAACTTTGGGAAAACTTCACATGTGCATTTGCTATTTTTCTTGTTGCTAAGACAAAAATACCCACCCAATACCCAAAGTTAAAAAAGGAAAGGTTTACTTCAACACACAGTTTGTAGTGATGTCAGTCCCTAGCCAACTGGCTCCAAAATAGAGTAGCATAGCAGGGGAGCATCACACAAGAGAGACAGTCCATGGGATGGCTGGGCAGGCAGAAGGCAGCAAGCAGCACAGTAGAGAAGCAGCATAACGACTTCTTTCTGTCCCTTTATAGTCCTTGCAATCTACCTGTGTGTTGGGAGGTGCTACTAACATCCAGGACCATCAGTCCCAGTGTCACACACTCTAGATAGAATCACTTTTAAAACTCTCTACTTTTGACTGGCTGCATGAGACTTTGGGGCATAGGGGATATCTAGATACAAGTCATAATAATGTGCATTCTTCTATACATTATGCATTCTAAGGGATCTATAGATCCCCTAATGTGGGGATCTATATATGTCTGTTAGGTCCCCTTGGTTTGTAGCTATTGGTTAAGTCAGGTATTCCTATTGATATATCTGTATTTCAGTCCTTCTATAAAAAGGGATTGTACAGTCTATGTTCTTCCCTTGAAGTCTAGTATTATTCTAGAACTATTTGCCCCATTATTCTGTTAAAGTTTTCTTCATACATTTTGGAATTCTCTTGCTAGTTTATTCTTACAATAACTACTATTTTGATGTGTTGGTCCTTTCATGAATATATGTTATGATTTGTGTTTAGATATTCCTCCAAAGCCTCTGCAGTCATAGGACTTTTTCAGATGTGGCTGAATGTACAGAGTGTGATGCTGGTATTACGGGCATGTGATTAGTAGACCAGTCCACTGGTTGGTTTGGTAGAGTTCTGGTTAGGATTAAGAGTGTTAGTGTTAGGGTAGGTAGTCTGCATGCAATATAAGGGACAGAAAGAATCTTGTCTCTTTCTTGTTGCTTTTGCTATTTTCTGCCACTATTAACAGTTACCCCTCTGCCATGTTCCACTGTTCCTTTGAGGTAGGGAATTATGGACTGACAACTTTACAACTGTGAGCCAAATAAATATTTCTTCCCTTAACTTGTGGGTGTTGGGTATTTGTCTTATCAAGTAAAGAAAAGTAATTAAGACAATATATATTGTCTATTCTGTTTTCTTGTATCAATTTAACTTCAGGTACATTTTGCTTTATAATAATCAGTGCAACTCTTTTTATTACTGTTTGCACATAATAACTTTCCCCTTATTTCATTTTCAACCTATTTGTGTCATTGGATCTCAAATGAATCTCTTACTGGAGACATTATCCTCTATGACAGAACACTGTCAAAGATACCTATCATTAGCTTCTTCCCTCTGCTTGTCCTTCCTCCCTTCCCATTAAGAGAGAATTGTTTCTTGTTTCCTCAATCTGGTTTGGCTCTGAAATGTGCTGTGATTGTTAAACTTGACTGGGTCAATTTGATTGGTTTTGGAGACTCCTCAGGGGGTGAGGAGAGCACATTTTTGGGTGTGCCATGATGTGTCATGGGGTCAAGGGGTCAGAGGGTCATGGGGTCATGGAGTCATGGAGTCATGGGCATGGGTGCCATATCTGTCCCTCAGCCCTTCATCTTTGGCACTGAATGCCTACTATGCTTTCAGGCCACCATGAAATAAGCAACTTTGTTTCACCACACCCTTCCAACATCATGTTCCTCCCTGGAAGCCTACAGACCATGAACAGAGTCCTCTGAAAACGTGAGACAAATTAAACTTCTCTTCCATTAAATTATGGGTATTATGTTCCAGCAACACAGAAGAGAATACAGGCAAAGTGTTATTCTTGTTACCATGAACCCAGACCTTAAGAGGTCTGATAACCTTTCCTCATTTCCTGACACAGCATCACTCTGAGAAACTCAAATGGAATGATCATATGTGAAAGAAGGAAGTTCTTCTGGTCTGAACTAAATTTCCAGCTAAAAGTTAATGCCAGTTTCTCGCCTCATAGGTAAACATCTTGGATATTCCAGGTCAACAAGATAAAAGTGACAGAACTCAAGGGATATGGAAGCCTTAAAGAGTGGGATGATATTTTTGAAGTGCTGATAAAAGCAAAATGAGAACAGAAAGCTATGAACTATGACTTTTATAGTCATCAAGTTATCCATAAAGAAGCAAGGAGAGATTAAGATGTCTGTAAATATGCAAATAGGGAGGAAGTTCATTTCAAATGGGACAGCATTAATGGGAGGGGCAACTTTCATATATAAGAAGGAAAGATGTTAATGGTGGGCATCTTTGAAAGTATTCCATCATAAAGGAAAATGCCTTCAATAATCTCAAGATAATTTATTTGTCCTGAATGTAACCTGTGTCAGCAATAAGTGAGTACTGTGGCATTTTAAAAAATACAGGTTAGAAGTCATTTTCTTGGTGAAAATTATATGATATTAATTATGTTTATTCCAAGTGCTTCTGGTGTAACTGACATATAAAGAACTGAAACACTAGCAGTAGTCAAATCTCAAAGGGACTTTACCTGACAAGAATTGCAGATGGTCTGTGAATTTATGATTAAAAACTCTGCGGATATTTTTTCACCTTAGGTGTAAGTTTGGCTAATGCATACATAGTGCCACATTGCCTCTGTTGAAGCATATTGAAAGTAAATTACAGACATCATAGAGTATTTTAATTAAAAAAAATAGGAGAAATCAGAAACATAGAATTAAGAAATGAAAAGTGAGCCACTCACAGATACAGCGATAATTTTTAAAATGGGAGAATATTTCTTTACATTATGCAGATTAATTGAAAGTTTGGGGAAAAGGGATTGTTTTTAAATAAAATCATCAGAATATCAAAATATTTGAAAAGAAAATGAGTAAAGGAAAAATAGAAAAATAACCTTAGAAAAACTTCAAAATGGTATTGAAGACTGTTTTCTAAAATTAAAAGACAATAACAAAAATAGAAAAAGTAGCCTATGTGTTTCACTGGTTAATTCTTTCATACCTAAAGAACTCATTTTCAGTATAATTTGTAAGTAATAATCGTTAGCATCACTTTTATTTTTTAGAGGACAATTAATTTCATAAGGTGGGATAGAAAATTAAAAAATTATCAAATTTAGCTTATTAGTCTTGATAAAAATGTCAAATTAAAAATAAGCTCAGAGAATCTAACTGTAAATTAAAAGACTAACATAGCATGATTAAGAAGGCATAGTTAAGAAAGTGCAGATGGGAAAATAATTGTTCTATTATAAAAATAACAACAGAGAAACTAGGTTGGGCTGAGGGTGTATCTCTGTGGTAAAACACTTGCATAGCATGTTCAAGGCTCCAGGTTTAATCTCTGAAAACACACACACACACACACACACACACACACGTAAAACTAAACAAAACCCCATGAATTCATTTCAAGCAGTGCCAATTCCAACTTTAAGGTAAAAACCAAAACAAAACTAGCAAAAATATCACAAACATGTGTATTAAATTTAAAAATAGGGGCCCCTGTGTATAGCCAACATGGGGATGCTTACTTTCCTTAGATAACAGGTGTGGGCAGGCACGAACAGCAGGCATGCACCTGTGTACCTGCCACCATTGGGGGAGTCCTACTGTAGCCACTCAGGTTGAGACAAGTAGCGTATCCACCACTACACACCCCTAGCCATCAAGGAAGACTTGGTGAAGCCATGCAAGTCTAGAGAAGCCCATCTCACACCCCACTGCCTTGTGGGAAGCTGGGTTCTGAGAATCCAGGTGCCTTCCCCCTTCCCCTACACTGTTGAAGGGCAGCCAATGCAGGAAGCACCTGGGACCCCACAATCAGCTTGTCAGGAGGAACCCAGGAAAATGTCAAGACAAAGGAGCAAAAGACAATCTCAGAACCCCAGGACACACAGAACAAGTCTGGGAGACATAGACATGGAAGAAAATGGAAACCACACACCTGAATCTCCAAAAGCATAGCAACTGAAGTAGACAAACAACTTTATGAGGCTGCAAAAGTAATCAGATCAGAAATATCTCAGGTAAAGGAAGAAATCATAAGCATAATGAAAGAATTGCGGACCATGTCTAAAGAAGACATAGTTAAAAAAGAAGAGCATAGGAAAAAGATGGAAACTTTGAATGAATAATTACAATGCATGAAACAGATTCAAAGAGATAATCCAAGAAATTAAAAAGTCAATTGAAATCTGGCAAAACTTCTTGAAAGAAACTAAAACATTTTCAGACCTTGAAGACAGGATTTCTATTAGCAATTGTGAAAGGGAGGACATCTTAAAAATAACAAGGAACCAAGAAATAACAATTTAACAGCTGCAAGATGATGCAAAGAAAAGAATTTAAGAGTGATAGGTGTCAGCAAAGAAGCAGGGGTCATCACAAATGACATGAAAGGATTATTTATGGAAGAAATAGCAGGAAACTTCTGAAATATGGGGAAAGGCCCCAGCATACAGATAAGTGACATGTACAGAACTCCAACAAGCCATAACGAAGTAAATCTACATTAAGATATATCATAATTAAGATTCCACAAATTGCACAAAAGAGCAAAATATTAAAGACTTTCAAAGAAGAGAAACAGATCAGGTATAAAGGAAAACCCATCAGAATCACGACAAATTTCTCAACACAAACCGTCAAGTCAAGCAGAATTTGGAGTGAAATGTTTCAAACTGTGAAATAAAACAACTTCCAATCCGGATTGATGCACCCTTCAAAACAGTCTTTCAAAATTGATGGAAAAATAAGATACTTCCATAATAATGAACAACTGAAGGAATTCATGACCACCAAACTAATCCTACAAAGAGTGATAAATGATATTCTAGAGAGAAATAAACATTTTCATGGTTCCAGAAACAGCAGTAGAGGGGAATCGCTGAGCAGGGCAGTCAATTGAATGGAAGGTTAAAGTATGGAGCCAACAGCAGGAGGATAGCATGGCAGAGGTGAGCCCTAATGCATGCCAGTTGTAACCATTAATGTAAATGGCCTCAAGTCACCAATACAAAGAAACACAGGGAGAATGGATCAAGAGACAAGATCCATCAGTATGCATTTAACTCAAAAGGAAATTCATAGACTGAAAGTCAAAGGAGCTAAAAACAATGTTCCATTGTTTTCTCTGTAAAACTGTTCACTAGGTGACAGGAAACCAGAAAAAAACAGGGGTAGCTTGCCCGTCAATCACAGAAGGGATGAGAAAGCTGTAGTATTTTTATGCAATGGAAAGACACTCAGCTATAAGGATAATCTCAAGGCTCTTGAAAGTAAATGGGTACAACTTGAGATCATGCTCATGGATGAAATGTTTCAGGTTCCTAAGGATGCACATGGTGTTATCTCCCTAGCATAAAAACTCAAGGAGTTAGTGGGATCCAAAATGCATAACAGATATTGTGAAAGAATAAGGGAGGAAACATCTAAAAAGGGAAAGTAATAGCCATTGTTAATTTCCCATTATTTTATTTTGAAATCCTGTATCGTTTTCGTTGTTCTATTAGGTTTGGTTTTATTCTGTCTGATTTTATTTGATTTTATTATGTGTGATGGTATGATCAGTTATTGAAAATAACAACATATATTATGGTAGCTATTGTTGACTTTGTATTATTTGGTTCTGAAGTCCTTAATGCTTCCATTGTTTTGTTTTGATTGGCTTTATTCTGTTATTTTATTTTATTTTATTTTATTTTATTATGTCTGATGGTATGAATAGTCATTTTGAAGAAAACAGGAGGCATTATGGTAGCCATTTTTTATTTCCTATTATCTTGTTTTGAAGTCCTGTATCAATTCATTGTTTATTTCTGATTAGCTTTATTCTGTTTTATGTTATTCAGTTTTATTCTCTTTAAAAAATAAATTTAATATAGGGCAGGGATGCCCAACATCATTTTTAACATTAATATGAAAAAAACTAATTCAATTAGCTAAGAAAAAAATTAAGTGCTAATAACAATAAAGAGACAATACTTTTATTGGCAGCTGATAAAACTAAAGAAAAATAATTGCAAATTATTTATAAACAGTGTCAGTGTAACCAAGCACTTTAAGAATTAAATATATAAATATATAAGAATATATTTTCCTATAAACAAATGTGTTTTACACCTGGAAAAGCATACCTCAAGCTTGCAGTGGATTAAATTACTTTCTTCTTGGCCAGCAAAGGTGGAGTGAATTCATTTTGGAGTATATTGCCTTTGCCTGTTTCCTTAACACCTGGGAAAATAACCTTGCTTATGCGGGGCATGTACACCTGACCTTTGAGCAAGGCTGCAGCAGAACTCTGCTACCTGACAAAGACACCTCTAAACATCACTCTCCACTGAAGACTGGTTTTGGGGAAGAAGTTTAGTACATTTCCACAGCAGTCATAGAACCTTCCAGGAGGATCCTAGCCATCTTGAGACTCCCAAGACATTTCCTGTTAAATTGCCATAAGATTACTGTCTTTGATGGAGTTGGACTGCTGCAAATTCTGACAGGAAAGGACAGCCCATCTGAAGCAGGTGTATCTCAAGAGAAAAGTCTTGGCAACATTCAGTCTAGAGACTCAGAACTTAATGGCCTGAGATGAAAATCCCTGGTGAACAGTGACCCTGCTTAGAGGTACATAACTGAGGCTGTGATTCTAAGTGTCAACTTGGAGCTCAGTCTTGGAATCAGCACTTACATCTTGGCCAAGCACAGGACTCATAATAGAGACACATCAGCAGGGATAACTCAGTGATAGCTGGAGAAATAAGAACCATGAACTGCATATGTATATGCGAAGTTTTTTGGAAAATATATCATCCATTGACCTTAGATGACTGACACAGTGTTACAGCACAAAAGTTAAGTGGCTACGACCTGCAAAACAAGAAATGGATTGGTCACTGCAGTAAGCTGTAGTGCCTGCCCTCAGGATTCTCCTTGATATGACCCAGGCTTCATTTTGATCCTTCTGTTTTCCTTTGCTAAAGAAGAGAATATTGCATTTTTAATTCAAAAGAGAAAAGCTAAGGAAAGAGAAAACAAAACAAAACACCGTGGGGCTTGTTTTGAGGAAACTCCAATCATCCAATAGCTTTGTCTGAGCCTCAAGCTTTCTGCCATTTAAGTAGTCAGAAAGGACATGACTGATACAAGCTATAGTTCAAAGGGTAGCCAGGGAGCAAGGCAATGCCACCAGGGCTGTAAAACTGTCCACTAGAGAGGCCTCTGAAATTGAACAGATGGTAATTTAGAGCAGAGTCTCTTTGGTATAATTTGGTCTCTTGTGGGCAAATGTACATAAATTTAAAGGAAGGATGTTACATTTCTTCAGAACTCTCTGGAATCTTTATTCTTTTAAAACTGTCCTAGACGAGGAAGTAGTAAAGAAATCACAGATGATGTGGTACAGATGATAACTTTATTTCTGCGTCTGTGATTTCTTTGAATGGGGGCTGGGGTCTGTTGTTTTGTTTGGATTTTGTATATTTGGGTTTTTTGTCTCCTGGGTGAGAACTGCACTACAACCTTTGATCATAACCATCCTTGTAGTATTTGTTTGCCGTGCACCACTTTGTGACCGTTTAAATGTTGATGTGCTCCAACTCGCCTCTTGCCATTCTTCCACCTGGTAAGTACAGGAAGACCTTTTACTTATTGAGACCTGAAATTTCCATCCCCTAGAACTTCTGTACTACCATGATACCTCACACAGCGCTGCCAGTTTGAATTAATCATATTCTCCTATTAATGGTGTACTTTCTAATTCAGGGAGAAGGGAAGTCTGAGAAGCAAAGTCACCTGTAACTGAAGTGCTGAGAGTATGTTACTATCATAGGAAAATCTTGCCCACGAAATAACTTTGTTAGTTGTTTCAGGAACTTGCTTCAAGTCCATTTATCCAAATAACAGACTACTCAGCCATCCATTATCAAAATATATAGTCCATCTTGGTGGCAATAGATCTTTCAGCTGGACTCATCAAAACAACTTTTTACTCTTTAAGTTTACATCTAAAGCCTTTCCCTGCCGCATTTCCTATTCCTACATTATCATGTCACAAATTTTCTTATGCCAATCCCTAAGTTATTATGCCAGAAACACCAATCAGGTTGTCACCCTCCCCCCTTAAAGTAGGTCCATCTCTACAACCGAAATTCTACAAATATCTTGTTTTGCTCTTTCCTTTTTAAACACGAAAAGTCTACCTTTGCTTCCTCTGCTGAAGGCGAAGCAAAGATCCTGCTTTGTTTAATCAACAAATTTTATCCTGTTAGTATTTTTAGAGAGCTTGAAAATGCAAAGTGAGATACTCAATCACTGATGGAAAGCTGCATGGTTGTAAGGGTTGTTTCAGAGGTCGGAAACTTGTAGAGCCAGGCAGTAAGGCAGATTTGGTTGAGCTTGCAGTGTTATCTCATTCATTTAGGAAAAAAAATGTATTAGTAGGTACCATTTCAAACATTCACATAAAATCTGTACTTACTGCTTTTCCAAATATTGACTGTAGTAAAACCGGGCTGTTTTTCTACAAGGTCACAATTACTAGATTCTTGAGATGCAATGTAGTGTCACTGGTCACCGCAGTTCTTACTTCTCACTTTCATTTGCATCTGGCCTGAAGTCAACCAATCTTGTACTAGCTTCTTAGAGGAGCAGTACTTATAGATTCTGAAAAGAGTCATAGTGCACAACTAACAAACTGGATCAGGAAGGTTTAAAACAAATTTATTATGGGACTGCTGCTTCCTAAAAAAAATTTGACCAAAGAAATGAAAGCTATATTCCTACATGGCTTGAGAGAAGGTAAGCGTAATGATCCAAAAGGGTAAGCTGGACTTTGCATATTGGTGATACACGATTACCTATTTAAGGCTGTTTAATCAACTTTAAATTGGCTGGCTAAGGAATAATCCACTTAGATCTATAAATGTTATATATCTATCTGCCAGTATATATGCTATATAGAGGTATATATCTCAATAGATATATCTACATGTGCAATATATGTGTAGTATTTCACAAATGGTTGCTGCTAAATACACAGGAAAAATATAGATTTGTTTAAAATTAATGCTACATTTTGATGGCAAGTCTTCAACTACAAAATAAAACTACTTAAACAGTAAAGGTCTTTAACATATATTAATTCTGATGAGATTTGTGAAATACCAGTTGTGATTTTCTAGTTGCATATTTAGGGCCTCCTGCAATACCAAATGTTAATTGAAAATACTGTACCCTGAAATGCAACAGTTTAAAAAGGAATCAAAGGTATTCTGATAACATAACCAAAATCATAATCATAATAACAATAATAAATTATTGCTAATTTATTTGATTGTATATAGCATATTATAGGATTCTTGAGACTTACCTAAATAAAATGGAAATCTGGATGGTGAAAGCCAAAATATAAATTTTTCAAATGCTCACTAATTCACACTTTACTAATTCATTCTTTTGAAAATTCTGAGAACAGCTGAGTAAAATCATTATTTGGCTATAGATGAAATGAGTTGGCAGGAAATGCTTGTTTATTTACAAGTCTAGGTACATTTCTTTTTAATTGTATTGGCAATTTTGTGGCCATTTCCCTTGGTGACACTGCCAGTATTTTTGTACTCTGGGCACATTTTTGCTATCTTAATTTCTTAACTAATTTCCCACCACTGTACGGAAACTCTTCTCTAGATTTCTTATTAACACATTTATTAACCTTTTATCAATTTTCATTTCCGGAGACTTCTCTTCTGGGTCTTTGAAGTTTTGCCATCTTAACCTTTTATAACCAGCAAGTTGCTATTATTCTTTTATCCTTCCAATATCTCCTTTTGCTGACTAATTCTTCTTACTAGCTGAGTAATCTCCAAGTGTCTATAGCTGACACTTCCTGTGGGACTTTATTTTCTTTTACTTTTGTCGTTGTAAATCTCAGACTTCAAGCCCTCTGTGTAAATTTATAGTAATATCTTCTTGCATAGATTATATTCTTTTATTTCTGCTTCCTGAAATTTTTCAGTGGAAGTTTTTAGAAGATATTTTTTTGTTAAAATCTTCCCTCTTATCCCCCCCATTGTGTCTAACACAAATCATATATCTTTTCCTTCTTCTTGCTATGCTAGAATGGTGGATATTGAATTTATGCCCACCATTTCTAATAAGAGCACTGCAGCCCTTTTACTGTATATTTTCCTGCTTGCACTCGAGGGAGCAAAAATACTTTCTAGATTTCCTGTTTGAAATGGTCTTATTTAGAGATAGTGTTGTTTGTATATTCATTTATCTAATGGCACTAAGTTCTATTTAGTGATACCTTTTTATTGTTTTCTTGTGTCTTAAGAAAGATGATAAAAAGTGTTCTAGCCTTTGACTTCCTGGCCTAGAAATTCCTGCAGAGTCTAGATAGAGGCTGAAGAGAGACTACCCATTAATCTTCCAGTTTGAGACTTAGTTGATTTCAACTGCAATTAAAGGGTTAAAGCAAAATAAAATCAAGAGTTTGCATGATTTAGTAGGGAAGAAACACATATCATTTTAAAAGCTTTCAAATGTTTCTCAATGCAACTAAAAGTATATGAATCGTGCCTAGCATCCTAGACAGGGTTGTGTGTCACCTTCTAATCTAATATGAAGTAGATGCATTATCAATATCACATTCTCACTATATCTAAAAATCCAATTCCTCATTCAAAAAAAAAATACAACCATACCTCTATATCACTGGCTACAGCATCACTGCTCTTTTCCTAACCAAAGTACTGAATAATAATGGTGAGAAGCACTTAATAAAAATCAATGGCATTTTTCAGACACTTTTCTCACCATAACCTTTTGTTGGAGGTGATTACTATTCAGCCACATTAAAAAAAATGACATTTAAAGCGAAATGAAATACCCAAGATAATAACATAAGAATTAGGTGATAGATCTGAGATATAAATCTGTTTTGGTTAGATATCTGTAGAGCAAAAGTTTTAATATACATATTAAAGGTTTACAGGATGAGGGGCAAGAGAGTCCACAGTAGCCTTCTGTATGGTGGGGAGCTGGAGGGTCCTGTGGTTGCTCATTTCAAGAACTGAAGGTGTCAGAACAAGAGGGTCCAAGGATTCAGTGAGTGTCTGGATGCACCCTGGAGAGTCACTGTTGTGGTTTGTGTTGAAAGGCAGAAGAAGCTCAAGTCTGAGGTCCACAGATCATGGCAGATCACAAGATATGCACCACCTTAAGCAGACTCAAGCTTGTCAAGGAAGGCTGACGTTTTCCTCCTCTTTATGTGCCACCCAGGTTCTAGGCCTATGAGATAACGCCATTCACAATTAGAATGAATTGCACTCATTTATTTGTTGGGCTATATGTCAATCATTCTGGTACCACCCCTGCACACGTACCTAGAAGAGTGCTTCACTAAACTCCAGGGCATCTCTTAATCCGGTAAAGTAGGCACCATCACATGAAGCCAGCCAGCCTTTCTTCACACACTTCTTTCCCTTAATCATGCTGTATGTGGTCTCTCACAATTCAAATCAGCCTGCAAGAGCACTGTATGCTGGAAAGATCATATGAACACTATCTAGTTTAAGATGAATTAAAATCTACTCTCCTGTTCATGATGATTGACTTCACCAAGCTAATTACCTTCCTCTAAACTTTCAATTCATTACTGGTTAAATAAATAGCTATTCCAGCTTGTGGATATCTGGAAAAACTTGATTTAATCATTGTGCAATGCAAACATATGCCTGAATATCACACCGTTCTTACATATATATAAAATTATACAATCATTGTTCATCAAATACAAATGTAAAGAACAGAATTAAATTAGGTAATATATTTTAAAATGCTTAAAAAGACAAAAGGTTCTCCAACATAGTAATGATTCTCTCTATATCCTAAAATCCATGTATCTACTAGTTGCCAAGTTCTGCTGCATAGAAATATCTTCAATTTTTTAAAGTTAGTTTCTTTTTGCAATCATTATTTGCATCACAAACGAAAAATAGGTACCTTCAATGGCCCTCCAATCTGCATTGTAGTTAATACAGATTCTGTATTGTGGAATTTAAGCTTCCTCAGGCGTCTTCCTCGGTTGCTGTCTGTTCCTTACCTCCAGTTACTCTCTCAATTGACTTCTGCTCTGTTTGGGCTAGAATGTGCTTTTGTTATTCACCATCTAAATGTATTTTTGTTATTTCCACCTCAAACGCTTGTTTACGTTGTGGCTTCTACTTTCTGCATCCTAGAAATAACAACGTGTACGTACAGGACATTAGGAAAATGAAAAATGTTTTTCTGCTCTTTGCTAAGAAAGCTGGAAGTATTCACTACCATCTGAGATTCCAGAAGGAAAACCTCTGAGGGAGCTAAATCACCCAAGTTAATTAAGATTTAATGTATAGGAAACACATTGCTTCTATTTTTCATATCAGAATCTACAGATTTTTTATTCACCTAAAGACATTTAAACCACTCAGTCACAGAATGGAATAGAATGGCAAAGTAGAATCCAAACTATATTCTTTCCCCACATTAATTTTTTTAAAATTTAATAAGGTAAATGCAATAAAAAAATAAGAGTAGGTTATGCAAGCAAATGAAGTAATGCACTGTATTTTAAAATATGTTCAGCCATTCAAATTTTTATAAAGCAAGATTAACCTTTCTCTAAATAAGATTATGAACATTGCTTCTGGTTTAAATGGTGTAGGTTAATGTAACTTAGGGCCATTACTTGGCAGAGAAAGCATAAAAGCACTGGTTCCTAGAAATACTAGATTTGTCAAGAATATTATAGAAAATTCAGACATTAAAGGCAAAAAGCTGAGTCCACAGAGCTGTGCATTATTTTTGTAATATTCACAGATTGTTGAGAATCTAGGTATAACCTAATGTTGATCAATATAATCACCTTTTAAATTTTCTTGCAAAACTTAAAATATGAAGACATAGTAATAAAATCTTTTCTAAAGGTCAGTTTTTAATAAAGCAAAGTCACTGTGCAGAAGGTTCATGCCCAAGTGTAGTCTTTTATCTTTTGGCTCTCCTTCAAGAAAGTTACCTTCTTTCCAGAATCCGTCTCATCTTTCAAAATGAGGTCAAATTAGAACTTGGCAATTTTCTCCACTCTCTGGGGTCCCCAAAATCTTCTCCCCATGAGTGAAGAGGCTATAAACAATAAATAGATTGACATGGAGAATATCACTTTTTAGTAGGCCAGAGTGATGTAAATTTACACTTACATTTTCTTTTTCCTTCCTAGTTTTTTATTCACCCTGTTTTGAGGCAAGTTATTTCCTATAACTTCAGATTTCCAGGAATGACAGAATCTATCAAAAGAGGAACTGAATGTTTGGTAATTATGTCAACTTCAAAGCAAAAAAGTTATAGCAAATGAGGATGAAATGAACATTCTTAGCCAGCACCCACTTTAAAGCTGGAGTTAATATTGATGTTTCACAAGCACAAGCATTGAAAATGCAGAAGACAGAAAATGATCTCTGAGCTCAAGTTTTTATGTTGGGAGAATATGACTGCTACTAAGGACCATGAAAATACATTTTTAAAGTTGGTCCATTTAGTATAGATGTGGCTGCGATGAGACTGTTTGAACTACGCTATTCATGTTTGAGAAGCAGGAGAGTATTCAACTCAATGGCCTGAGTCTGAACATTAATCACAGCACCTCTTAACTGTAGAGCTATTGTACAAGTTATTATGTTCATTTAAACTTTAAATTTCTTAACAAGTTTAATAACAAAGCTTCCCTTGTATTGTTGTGGAGAATATTTCAATGGAAATATACTGAGAAATTATTCTGCAAAGTTCAGGTAAAATTATTTAGATTTTCCTTTTGTAAACTTGTTTAAAAGTCATACATTTGTGTATATATATATGTATATGATAGCTAAGATGACTATACTACTAAATCTATTAGTTCTTGGAAAAGAACAGTTAATACTTATATGATTAGATCAGTTTTACTTATTTATATCTGGTAATCTAAGAAACCTTTTTGAAGGTAACAGTATGCAATATTATAACTGTTGTTAAATTCCTATCATCTCATTTTGAAAGCCTATATTGTTATTGTTTTGGGTTTGTTGTTGTTGTTCTTTGTCTCTTTTGCTTTTCTTCTCTGTGTCTTTTTTTCCCTTAAATAAAAAAGGAAAGGAAACACAGCAGTAAAGAGAGGAAGAGAAAAGAAAAAGAACAGAAGAAACAAAGGTTTTGTAGGTAAGGAGAGGAAGGGTTAAGGGATTGAGCAAAAGAAGAATCAAGGTATATTATATGAAGATACAAATTCCGTATGATGCGTGTGATCATTAGGTATACCTAAAATGTACCAATAAAGTTAATTTTTAAAAATCTGATAAAAAATATCATTTGAGTGCATCACCACTGAGTAAATATTTGGGTTACATTTGGAATCCATTATTTCTTCTCTGGTCCTAGTTCACCCCATTTCAATTTATTTCATAGCTTAATTCTAGTATGTCCTCTCCTTTCCCCTCCCTCATTTCTGCTTCCCACTTTTCCCTACTTCCTTCCTCTTCCTCTTTCTTCTTTTCCTCCTTTTTTCTTTCTATTCTTCTAATATTGTGAATACATAGCCAGTTAAGGAGAATGACACAGAGGGTGGTTGTTTCCCCCAGTTTCATTGTGTCAAGTCTTACCATTTTACTGTGTTGTGTTCAGAATTTTAATAATCTGGAACATTTCAGTGGGCGTCCCCCTGTGTCGCATCTCTGTATCCCATTCTCTCTCCATTAAAGATCATTTCTGCTGTGTTTTTGCTTAAAAGAGGATTGGAAAATTACAGCTCTGTCATTTATCAGCCATGACAGTTAATCTTGACTGTCAGCTTGACTGGCTTTGAGAATGTCCAGGAGATTAATGAGTCACATTTCTATGAATACCTGGGTAGGACAGAGGGATGTGCCCTTGGAGACTACATGTGATCGTTGTAACCTTTGTCTCTGGCTCTTTCTCTACTTTCTGCTTCCAGGATTCTCTGAAGCTAAGTACCTTTCTCTACCTTACCCCCCCCACACACTTTTTTTGGTACTGGGGATTGAACTCACAATCTCTTGCTTTGCAGGCAGACATTTACAGCATTGAGTTGAATTCCCGACTCCATCATACCTTTTTGAAAGAATATTTTGCACTTTGAAGCCAGTTGACTATGGACTGAAACCTGTGAATCTGTGAACCAGAATAAACCCTTCCTTCTTTGAATTGTAGGTGTCAAGAATTTTGTTCACAGATTGGAAGAGCTGACCAAGGTACTGTTATATAACAAGAACAAATTACTTAATCTGTCTATGCCTCAGTTTCCTTATCTATAACCTAGGAGTTACACACACACACACAACACACACACACACACACATCTATGCATATATTTAGACTCTCAAAAATGTTATGACTGTTAGATGATATGATAGAAGTATCATTAGCTTTGGTATTTATCATTCTTGTATATGTTTTTAGAAACTTACACATTTTTATACTATTCATAGTGCTAAACTACTTAACAGTTTTCCAAGAGCATCACATGGGCAGAAAGTTTGTTTAGGCACCAACTATCGCAAGTTTTGCTTGGGCAGATGTTATTTTAACCAACTGATTCTTTGTCATTTTTGTGTTTCCTGTTACCTGAGCTTATAAAAATTAACAAGAGTACATGCAATTTTGGCCATCCCATATTTAAATAATTAGACCTGATTAATATGCATGTTTTAAAACTGAAATGTTACATATATTGTATATCATTTTATTATGTATTTTGTTTTGGTCAACATTGGGTGTTAGAAATTTATATCATTAAATATGTTTTAATTCTTGTAACTGGTTCAAAGTGTGTAAGACATAATGTAATTGTACCATAACCTATCTTTTGTCCCATAAGTGGATATTTGGGTTGTTTCTAGTTGTTTTGCTGAGAAAATACTGTTCCAACAAGTAGCATTTACTTTGAAGCCTTTGCTGCATTCACTGAAGTTTTCCAAAGGCCTCTGTGCACAGACTGAACTGCTGGACAGAGCAATGCACATGGCTTATCTTTAGAGTAACAGACAAGTTGTTCTCAACAGTGGTTATTCCAACATTCATTCTTTCCATGCACAGGAGAAGTTAGAGTTTTAAGATGTTACTCATTAGAATGGACAAGAATATATTTCACTATTATTTTAATTTATGTTTGCCAAATTAATAGTGAATGTTGAGAGCCTTTTTAATTGTTTATTGAACATTTTAGTTTCTTTTTTTGTGTGTGAATATCTCATTCAGATTTTGGTCCATTTAACCACTGGATTTTTTTTTTTTACTGATTTATGGTTCTGTGTAACTCTGAATACTGACTTTTTTCAGTTACGTATTTTCAAGTACCTCCCCGACTCTCTCGTCACTATTTTCAACAGAAGTTTGACACTTTAACATATATAATATCAATCTTTTTCTTTTCACATGATAGGAAAATATTTTCCTTTTCCCACAAAACTCTAAATTGTGGTCTATGTACACTTTTGCCATTTTAAAGCTTTTCTTTTCATTCTTAGGTCAAACCTACGTGAAACTTATTTTTGTTTGAAATATTAATGGAAATCTAATTCCTATTTCTAACTTGATTTGCTAATTGTTCAAAGACCATCTATTTAAAAAAATGAATGCATTCTTATTGAAAATTGTAAAGTTCTTTATTCACTGTATTTTGAAGCAGGATACTTCCTAAACTTCAGGTTTACAGACATGGCAGAATCTATCAAAAGAGGAACTAAGTATTTGGAAATTTCAACTTCAGAGCAAACATTTATAGCAAATGAGAGTGAAATGAAACCTCCATGCTAGCACCCACTTTAAAGCTGGACTTCTCATATTGATATTTTTGTTTGTTTGTTGTTTGCAAAACAGAACACAATCAGAAGACTAAAAGTTCACAGAAAGATGATCTGTTGACCCCATATTAAAAATGAGTAGAGCAATTTAATTTTCCATCTCTGACCTTGAACTTCTCAGAACATGTAAGGAGTCTCTATTTGCCAGTCTCTAACATTTTCTGCTTTAATGTAATCTGTAATTTCAGAACGGAAAGGGTTTCACTGGGTAGGGTTCATGATCCTGGGAATGTTCGTGAACAGTTTGAGTGACCCAGACAACATACACAACTGCAGATTCAAATACGGATAAAGACTGAAGAATAAATGATTATTACAGTTCCTTCTCTCCTTTGAAAGGGGGACAGAGAGCTGGAGGGATGGAGAAAAAATGACAATGGCAATTACCTTAGTATGCTACTCAGAACAGTCTCTGGGAATATGACTACAACTCCGATGAGATGCTTAGGACTCCTGGCCACACATAGGCATAATTTGGTGCTGTTTCTCATGTAGTTAGTGTAAATATCAAGAGCGCCTGAACAGGAAGGGAGGCCTTGTAAAGCATAGGCCTGATCTTCTGAACATGAAAGAGATAAGATCTATTGGAGATTAGCTTTAGAAGCCTGAGCCAAAAAGGCAAATTACATGCAAAAAAAAAAAACCTCAAGGTTTACTATTCAGAAACACGATGGGGAAAAACAGACTGAGTGTATATGAATCAAGGAAGTAAATGATTTTCAGTGCATGGTAATCAAAGTATTATTTACCTTCATATGGGATAAAAGGGAAAATGTTGGTGGAAAATATGTCATCCTGGGAACAAATTATCAAAGTTAGGCAAATACCTTTATCTTAATATTTATCTTGGTCTTTTGGAATACATAAAAGCCTTTCTCTTAGTAATAATTTCCTACCATAATATCTGAGATGAGAATTCACAAGGGAATCATTGAGGATGTGATCACAGAGAGAGAGAGAGAGAGAGAGAGAGAGAGAGAGAGAGAGAGAGAGAGAGAGAGAGAGAGAGAGAGAGAGAATTAGGCAAAAAGAGCTAAGCACGTGTGTATTGTGTGCTGGAAATTATCTTCCATTTTTTCCTTTGGGAAAATCTGGGGCACAAAAGGCCAAGGTCTGAGGGTGCTGTGTTTGCAGACATAGCACCATAAAATACGACACTTTAGCATTTGAGAAAATAGCAGAAATAGGAATGTAACTCTTCAAACTTCTACCTCATTTCTCCATTGCAGTGCCTAAAATAAAGCTTTTGTCCTTCTTCTCAAACAGGTCACAAGACCCTCATTTGGGTGGTACCCTCCCTGTACCTGTAGGAATACCACCAGGATATAGAGAAGAATCTGAACAAAACCTTATCTTGCTAAGTCCTGTTTATCACCTTTACATCACGCTTTTCCAATCATGCTTCCCCACAACCATATACTTCTTAATCAAGTTTATACAAAACTTCACAACTTCTTTGTGTCATTTCTGAAGGTTCCTATGTCACATAAAACTTGTTAGATAAATGAAGATGCCTTCTCTTAATAATCTGTCACTTGTCACAGAGATTTCAGCCATGCACAGAGTGATGAGTGAAGCAATAACTCTATTCTCCTTGACAAGGGTCTGCTGAGTGTCCCATGGGGACAACCATTGCATGAGGGTAACTCTGCAGAGAAGGGGAGGCAATACATGGTCACTCAGTCAGCACCTCGGACAGCCACTGTGTGGTTAGCTGTGCAGACAGTGAAAGGGATTTTGGCAGTAGGGCCTCCAAAGCGTCCATTTCTTGGATCCATCTTTCTAAGGCAATCATTACTTTTTGTACTTCAGTCTCATCCTGTACATAATTTATGATTATTTACAAATTACTTTCATCCATTTAGTCTCACAACTGTGAGAGATTTATGTGTGGAAATTTGGTTTTTTTTTTCCATTTTTATTTTTTATTAGTACATGTTTGCATTACATACTGACTCCCTCCTCGTGGGGAGTTGATCCACTCACAGAACACATTTCCATCACATTTCCATTCTTTTTTGCATCCCCCACCTACCTAGTTCTGTCTCTTGATCCTCTTCCCATTTGAAAAAGATCTATCACCTGCCTCTTATTATCTTTTACTTTGCTCTTTATATTATGAGTTTCTCGTATACAAGAAACAAGGCAATATCTAAATTTATGTGCCTGATTTAGGGAAAATTTGCTTTTTAAATCTCATGTCCCACAATTAAACACAGGTGCAACATTTTTCCAGATCCTGGAGGGGGATACGATATTATCTTCTTTCTAATTTATTATTCTTACAATTCCAGCTTCCTTGAATTGTGTATTTCCATCTCTTAAGCCACAAATATGTATGTCCAGTAAGGTCTCTATGTATTTATATTCATATTTCACATTGGCTTTTACAACTTTTGGCTGTAGTTTGCTGACTTAAAGGTACATATAATTGTATCCCCTGGTAAACATTAATTTATAAAAATGCTTTTGAGTGTTGGGGGCATTCCATCTGTTACGGAGTCCTTGGTAAATCAGGACTGAGGTCAGACTGTCACAGTCCTTTCATTTCTGTCACTCCAAACTCCTTGGCCCTCTAGCTCACCATATGGAATTCACGCCACATTCGTCTGATGTTAGTGGAATCTATAGTTGAGATATTTGCCCTGCTGCCAGTAGTTTAATGCGAGCTCATTCTGAAGTCAGGCAGGAACTGGTCTTTCTGTCTGGTGCCTCATAAACCACCCATATCAAAACTGAACCAGTTAGTTAAGGCAATAATTTATGTATGGCAAACTAAAGGGTTGTTAATGGCTCATAACATATTTGTGCACTCCAAGAACAAGTCAATGAAAGCCAGATGGCCCATAGAACTGCCCTTTTTTGGCTCACCCTGTTTGATTTCTGAAGCTCACATTCAAGGTTAGATCCTCTTGGTGTTAAAACTTTTTCAAGATTACACTATTATTTCATTTCTTATGTTTTTCAAGATGAAAACTTGAACTGTGAAGTAGGTACCAAATTGGTAATGTAATCTTTCTTGTCACTACAGCCAATTTTTAAAAAGTAATCAACAAATCCCTTTCCGAAGATCTGTTTTGGACTTTGTAATCCAATTTGGAGGAATCAACAATCTAATGAAAATGGCTAAAGAATATCAGTATCTACCTTATACAAATAGACATAAATTACTGTTAAGTATATGAAAATAGTCAATGCAATGACATTTTATTCATAAAATAGACTCTGTGTGTGTTATTTTGTAACTTTTTCTGTTAGTGAACAGAAAAGCACAGAGAAAAGAAAATTTATAAGAAATTTACTGACACTTTATTGTTCATGAAAATGAAATATTTGATGTTGAAAATGTCCATCACTTTTTAAAAAATAGTATCTATCCATTTAGTGAACATTTCCCATGTGATGGATCCTATAATTTGTGTTCATAGAACCACTGTGGTGTGTAATTCTTATTACAACTTTATTGTTTTATATATAAGAAATTAGGGCTCAGTGATTCTGAGATTTTTCTTAAGTGACACAGTTAACAATAGGGGAGCTTATATTTAAACTCAGATCTGTCTTCCTCCATTTTTCTACTCTTTCTAAAATGAGATTGCTCCTTAATTTAAGAGATGGGAATGCATTTTGTTGAGTTTGTATTAGGATATTGCTCTAAATCCACCAGTTTGCAGACTTAAGTGATCCATGGTCCTATAGGAAAATAGAGTTTAAGAAAGTGGACAGCAGGAATCAAAGGCAATGACAGGTGGATGTCAGAGAAAGAGAAAATTGGTTTCAATTACTGTCCTGAGTTTGCCTGGTATTATAGGTTGGACAGTGGTGCTATTCTTTTGAGCATAAATACATTCAAAGAATCCAAAAGTGGAGAAGGTTACTGTGTAACTATGATGGAGAAAGACAAAACAAAAGCACTCTGAAATAGTATCTGAGGCACAGAAAAAAAAACACACTATCCAAACCACAGTATTGATCAAACAAACATCTGCATCTTCCAGCCAGAAAGAGTGATATATACTTTCTTATCAATGACTTAGCTTTGCTTCGGTCCTCCTGTTTTTAGAAAATGTTAAGGTAATAGCATAACTGTTCCTTAAAAGCAGAATTCAATGCAGAGCAAAACTCTGTTTTAATAGTCTCTCCAATTGCCTAATAGAAAGACAAATACAGTGATAAGTCCCTTTAACCCCATCTTTCTGAGACCTTTATTACTCCCCATAGCGTGCTATGTCTCCTGTCACAATGAGCCAATCAGCTCAGCTTTTTTTTTTACTACAGTGTGCTTTCAGCCTGGTAAGGAGGGCACTGGAAATCTGTTTCTAATAAAGTCCCAACATCTTGCTTTGATGGTACTACCAACTTCGGTTAGCTATTGAAGAAAGACTTCTGGTTTGACCAGGCATTGGCACATTTTTTTCTGCATATAGCCAAGGCAGTTATTATTTTCATCTTTGCAGGGCATGGGCTCTCTGTTGTGACAATTCATCTCTGCTGTCGTATGGTAGAAACAGCAAAGACAAATCGTAAACAAATGAGCCAGGCTGGGCTTAGCTTTACAGGTAGTTATTTTGGGATCCCTGAGTTTGACTAGCTTGATGGGGCCAAGAGAAGCACATGAACTCATTTCTTTCAAAGTTTCTCTTTCAATTGCCTTCATTTTCTTAACCAAGACATGACTACTCTATACAAATTTCTTCCTCTATGGTTGTCGTATGAAAATATTCTTTTGTTGAGCTAGAACTTGAAATTACATAGGCCCTACAGACTTACCTTTACTTATTTGAGTTGTTCTTTGAGTCTCCCCTGTGAAATAGATTGATGCAGTTATTCAAGCAAAGTTATACTTTCTAAGTTACTATTCTGCACTGTACATTCTTTTAGGTATGGAGGGTAGCAAGATAAGCATTTCCCTGTAGGAGGAGTTCAGGGTGTAGCCGGAGTGTCAGTGACACAGACAATTAGTAGTGAAAGACAAATTATAATAGTTTATAAATTTGAACCAAACATAAAGACAGATCCCTAGAGGAAATGAATTTTTCTGTGATAGGAAGGAGAAATCCAGGAATTTTCAGGATTTGAAATTAAACAGATCTGGGTTCTTGCCAAATCTTGAGTCAGCCACTGATCTCCTGTGATTTTGGGAAATTTATTTAATCTTTCATTTCTTTTTATTTAATGGCACTAATACCCATTTTAGTGGATATTTATGTGAATTAGAAATAATTTCACATAAATGCACCTACCATAATTCTTAGTGAGGGACTGGGGTGGACAGTGCAACTGTCTGCTAGTCTTCAGTTATCATCTACTTTGCATACATAGCACCATTGTTCAGCATGGCTTTCAACTTGAACCTAACCATAGGACTTTCTGTAGACAGAGAAAAATCATGAAAGTGACACATACCACTTCTAGATGGAAGTATTTAGTATTTTGTGCTCTGCCTTTATAGTGGTGGTGATGAAAACTGTGTTAATGTAGAGGTGTCAGAAAATCAATGCTACCTGGAGTGCTAAGCCAATAGCTAGGGAAAACCCATAACTTCAGAGGATTTTGTGCCCTTCCAATGGTGACTATTGGGATCCTGGTTTATGGGAGCAAATTTTAGCCTATGGTAAGTAATATGATAATTACTAGGGAAAGAAAGACTGCTTATTTTTAGGAAAAGATATGGAGAAGATGGACATACCACTAAATTACTTACTAAATTACTTACTAAATCAAGTGCTACTGAGCACTTGAAATGTAAGTAATTTATTGTACTGGATAATTCAGACTTACAGATTGGGCAAGGAGAGGTGTAGGGTGAACAGGAGAGAGGTAGAAATTAATCTAGCCTGTAGGTTCACTTCTGCATTCTGATTGAATGATGGAGAAAATTATTTTACTTTTCTGAGCATCCGTCTCCTCACCTACAAAATGGGGATTATGTAGGTGTTGTAAGGATTCCACAAAAACCTATAGATAAAAACAATTAGTAGGGCACCTCTTAACTGTGAGTATATATAATGATTATTTTATCAAACAAAGTGAGAGGAACAAAATGCGTACGATCCCTTAAGCAGTTTCTCTATATTACAAAATATAATTGAGTAGGTAGGAAGGATACTGGACAATTTAATGAGCAATAAAGGCAAAAAAATATGGTTTGAAGAATAATTAGCAACACCTGGTTTGGGAATCACCTTCACTACTTACTGGCTATAATACAGTCAGCGGGTCCTTTACACTTTATGATTTTGCCTCCAGATCTATAAAATCAGAGATAGCAAGTAAATATTTTACAAGATTGTTGTGGAGTCTAAATGAGGTGCTGTGAAAAAAAATTGTTATTTTGATTGTTTATCTATAGCTCCAGCAAACAGCAAGAATATTGAAGTGCTGAGGTCTGGGGTTTTCTTCTGTGACTCGCCACATTTACCTTCACTTAGATCTATTTTCCTGGGGCAAGTCAAAAAAAGTTGCTTGGAGCAAGAAATTTAGAAAAATAACATTTGGATTTAGCTTCTCATTGTCTGTATATGTGCTTTGGGAAAGGAATTGTGTAAAAGTACTGTGAGAGTCCAAGTGAACTCCCTACTTCTCACCTGAAGATATATTCCAGGACTGAAATGAAGTTCGCCAAGGTTTCTTTGTCCTCCTCCATCTGTGGTGTATCTGTCCTTGCTCTCGGACCCGGCACCTTGCCAAAACTTTAGAAATACTTTGCTGTTCAGCTAAATAGTCCTCTAATCTCAAATCTCAATTTGCCTTTTCTCAAAATATATGAAGTAAAGCTTTTGTCTATGTTGACAGCCTGAGAGCTCTGGGGAGTGAAAGAAAAAAATCACCACCATTAGCAGCAGCGATGTATTTTTATGCTAGGTAGCTTGTCTTCATTGTTTATCCTAGAAGTAAGCCTTTCCTTTTCCTCTCTAATTAAACAGTCAGGACGGCAGTGATTATTCAACCAAAAGGAACACAGACCTGTCAAGCTCTCCCTCCCTCCCTCACTTTCCGTCAGTGTGGTCTATTGTTATCCCTGAGAGGCACGGGTTCAGGAGCAGATGCTTACAGAGCTCAGGGTGGATTTGCTTCTTCTGGAGACTCCTTGGGGGCCTTTCTATTGCCATCAACACCTCCGCTTGTTTGGCAGCTCCGCTGGGTCTACATTTGAGCTGAGTTATGATGAGTCAGAATGATAGTTGTATTGTTAAATCTCTAACAAGGAGGGCAGGACTAGCTCTTTTATGTTATTAAATTTTCTTAATGGAAATAAAATAAATGGAACTTCTTTTCTCAGAATGGTAACAGGCATCATAAACTTGAGATGAAGATACATTAAATACCCAACATCCTCAAAACAGAGTTAAAAAGAAACCACCAAAACTGTGCTGACATACGTCCACCCAGCTTTATTTAAAACCACTGACTTTACTCTCTTTCTTGCCCTCAGGTTATATAAAATAGAGAGGAATGCAGGAAGGAGACATAAGTGTGAGTAGGTATCTCATGGGTCACAACATGAGTGCTCCTCCCATTCAAATCAAGTGATGACAGAAATTTAAGAGACATGTGTAGAGATTGTCCTCTGGAAGAAAGAGACAACGGCATATGAAGGGCACCTCTGCTCTGTGCCCATTTGTAGAAGTGGAGATGAGACAGAACAGGGTGAGAAAGAGAGGTGCTGGCCAGTAGAAAGGCAGCCTGTGAGTCTACTGTATGGCTGGGAAGGATGGGTGTGTTTCTCATAGTGCAGACAAAAGGTAGTTAGTAGAGATATACACAACCACACCAACCTCATGGTCATGCACTTGGGTAGATGACAATAACTGATCTTTTACTCTATTCTATCTTGCTACACCATTGGAGGAACTGAAACAGCTGTGGGTTTGTTAAACCATAGGTCAAGCCCAAATATGGACTTTGAAGTTTTATACTGGATAGCAGTGGAATGCTTTAATCAGATACAATGGGAAGGTATGATCCAAGCCTGAGAGGTTATGGTAGAACAGGAAGAAGAGATTAGACAGAGTATGGTAGAAGGCATGGTTGGAAAAACAAAAAAGGCACTGTTTACATTTGACTTCATATAATTCAGACAATTAAACCAGCTGCTTTTGGTTGGTCTTTGAGTCATTCTCACTCTTATGATAGAATACAGTAAAAGGGTGATCTATTTTTAGAATTCTTATTGTATGTCAAGGATTATAAGCCAGGGATTTTTATATACTCTATTTCATTATTCTAAAACTTACATTATATATTTTAAATTTTCTGCCATGCTGATACCTTTTGTAATCAATGGTGTTTTATGAATTTAATTAGTGATGCTTTTCTTTTCCTCATTAACAATATATAAAATATCTGTCCATCATTATAATATGGTGTGATATTCCTAGGATGGGATCTAATGTTTAAAACTTATAGATATGGACCTTTAAATTTCATGCACATGGCACCTTTTTCCATTTTAGGAGTAAACTTTCCATGTCCAGTGGTTTTAAGATTTTTTTCACCTTTTGACAGGATCCCCAAGATGTCAAACCACACTGGGCTACTTATTTTATATGGATCTGAATATTGATGTCCCTCCATAATTTATGTATTCCAGTCTTAGCCTCCAAGGTGACAATATTAGGATTGAAGCTGTTTGGAGATGATTAGATCAGGAATGTGAAGCCCTCATGAATGGAATTAGTAACCTTATATCAAGACCCCAGAAAAACTCTCACCCTTCCCACCATGTGGGAATGTGGCAACAAGGTACTGTTTATAAACATAGATAGAGACATCACTAAACAAATGAGTCTTCTGTTGTTAACCCTGGATTTGCCAGTCTCTGTGAAAAATAAATTTCCATTGGATAAATGTCAGGCAGAATATGACATTTTGTTATAGCCAACTGAATGAAGTAAGATACCAGCCATAGTTTTATTCACTGTAGATCAGCAATTCTCAAATTTTTTGGTGTTACAAATCTTTCACACTCATAAAATTTATTAAAAATCTCAAAGTGCTTTCTTTATACATGTCTGGTATATCTGTTCAAAATTAAATATGAGACATTTTAAAATCAAGAGAATACATATCTCAATTAGCTATTGGAACAATGACATCATCACCTATGGAAAATGTCACTGTGCATTTCTGGAAAAATGTGACAGAGCAAAGGCAAACAAACATCTTTGATCTATTGCCAAAATGGTTGCAGCTTCAGAAATAGTCAGAGTCTTGGTGTTTCTGGAGCTCACTTTCAGGATTGCTGCTACATGGCCTCCCTTCTCTCTTTTGCAGCTGGGACTGAGTTTCTCTGATAGTTGTCATATGAACTGAATGACGGTTTGTCACAGCATGCTTGGTATTCACTGCAGGATTTTCTCTGCCCATCAAAAGCACAACCCCAGTGAGCTAGCATGTGAGCCAAACTTCCCAACCTGAAAGCTTCAACAATAGTCCTTTGCAAAGTTTCAGAATACATCAAATGCCAGAATAGAACACCCTGGAGAGACACAAACACAGGGAGATGGAGTCTCTCAACCCAGGAAGAAACTAAAGTGGAAAAAAAAAATAAACTGCTCGAATATGAGGTCCCAGGGCTACCATTAGAGAAGCTAAGATCAGTGAGCACGGCACTCTTGCCGAGTCGCCTGAATTCCTGCCCTAGAGTGACCTGACTGACTGAACCACGCTGATGCTACTGGCTTGAGTGGCCCTGAGCATGGAGCTGAACAGCCCTGTGCTTGGCTTGCCCAGACCCGGCCCTGCATGTGACCCACCCAGAGGCATCGTGAATTTGCCACAGCCATGCTGCGGTCATTGGTTGGGGAGCCCAGAAGTTCTCAGGGACCGGCATCAACACCGGTGAGTGATGAGAATAAGACCCTCCCATGGGAAAAGGGCAACCAACTGGATGACATGTTGGATTTGGGTGGGACAGCCCTAACTCCATAAGGAAGTGGCTTCAGTTGGTTGCTCCCCTCACCGAGTGGATTGGTGGGATCTGCTTGGACTGGGCTGTGCCCCTGGCCGGGACCCAGTGGGTCGCTACAAATTAATTCCCTGAGCATGGGGCACACTGACACAGTGAAGGCCCGCAAAGGTTGATTGACCCGGAGGGGAGGAGCCAGTGCACACTGCCTTTGCTTGAACTTCAATTTCTGATAGCAGACTGCAGTGGGCAGAAGCCCCTAGCCTGCGTGCTCCAGAAGAACCATAACCAATAAGAAAAGGGGCTGGGAATTACAGTATACACTTGTATGGAAGGAACCAAAAACATGATGAGAGAGAGAAATAAGAAAAAGCCCCCAGACCCTAACCCTGAGAATATTGATCCAGGAGAGGTAAATACAAAGAGATTTAGGACAGCAAACATGCAACATCAAACACAGCATCAGCGGACATAAAGAGATATCTTCAGGACCTTGTAAATGAGATCAAAACTGAAACATTAATTCAAATTAAACAAGAGATAAGTAGATTAATAAAAGAAAGTCTGAGCACCTCTCAAGAAGACACAGACAGAAGAATGGAGGAACACAAAAGGAGAGAAACGTTTAATGAAGAATATTAAAAAATCTAGAATTCATGAAGCAGATTCAAATAGATTACCAGAAAACTAAAGACTTCATAGAAAGTTGGAAAAACTGCTTGCAAGAAACCAAAGATAGACTATCAAAAATTACACAGGCTTGCAATATTTGTTCATGAAAGCGAGATCTCTTAAAAATAACCAGGGAGCAGTCAGTAACAATTGGAAGACTAGAGGATGACAAGAGGATCTATAACTTAAGAATAAAGCATGTGAATGAAGAAGCAGGAGTCAAAACAGAGGAAATGCAAAGGCTATTCACAGAAATTATTAAGGAAAACTTCCCAAACATAGAAAAAGGCAATGATATGCAGTCATATGAAGCATACAGAACGCCAGCCACCTACAACCAAAACAGAGCTACCCCTAGACACATAATAATCAAGATCCCAGAAATTCAATATAAGAACAGAATATTAAAAGCCATCAGAGAAAAGAAACAGATCACCTATAAAGGAAAACCCATCAAAATCATGGCAGACTTCTCGACACAGACCATCAAGTCAAGAAGAGCTTGGAGTGAAGTAATTCAAGCCCTAAAACACAACAACCTGCAGCCCAGATTGATGTAGCCTGCAAAGCTCTCTCTAGAAATTAATGGAGAAGGAAGAGGCTTCCATGACAAAGAGGAACTTGGAGAATTCGTGACCACCAATCCAACCCTACAAAAAATACTGAAGGACATTTTAGAGAGAGGGAAAAAGAATATGAGCATTTCAGAAACAGTGGCAGAGAATCCTCAGTGAACAGGGCAGACAGTGCAGTGGAAGAGAAAAATAGACAACCAATGGCAGAAAAACAGAATAGCAGAAATAAGGCAGAGAAGATTGGCTGTAATCTCTAGTATAGATAGCTTTGAAATATTAACAGAGAGAAACACAGGCAGAGTAGATCAGGAGATAGGGGGTCCATTGAGATGCTCTATATAGGGAGGCAGTGGGACCCAAAATAAGCAGTGCACCCTATGGGAGTGAAAGGGGAGGAATTATCTAAAAAAGGAAGGCAGAGGATATTGTTAATGGGGTAACAAGATTTAAAATCTACATTATTATCATCACTCTGCTTGGATGGATTACATGCTGTTCCAGTTTGTCTACTTACACTAGACTTGAGGACATTGTCAGCTATCCCAAAAATAAGTGGACATTTATGGTAATCATCCTTAATTTCCTATCAACTTAATCTGAAGCTTTGTATAGCTTATACTGTCCTATTATGACTGATCTTATTTGAATCTGGGTTGTTAGATTGCTACTTTGTGTTGACTGATTTTATTTAAATCTGTTATGATTGATAGCATCAAGTCTAACAGTATAGGCAACTACACTGAAGATGACAAGATTCACTAAGATACCCACTCTGGTTTGATTATTGCCTGATTTTGAAGTCTTATAATGTCTCCAATGCTTTGTTTTTATTAATGTTGTTATATACTGCTGAGACACCATGGTAACCATTGTAGATCACCTTGTATTGTGGTTTTATATGACTTTTTTCTTCATGCTTTTTAAGGAATTGTTTTGTTTTATCTTGCTTTGTTTTGTTTTTCCCTCTAATACAGAAAGGATATATACACATGTAGAGACTCATTCATGTGTAGAGCTTATAAACAGTTTATGAGAACCAACTATATAATGCATGTTGAAATGAACTACTTTGAAGAAAAAGAGACTCTACAGTACCCAGTGCTGATTCCATAATGTCATGATGTGAAATCAAGCAAAACTATCATTCTTTGTTCAAAGTGATTTTAGTTTGTTTTGTTTTGTTTAAGTTAAACACACATGAAGGTATGGACAGCTGTTTGGAAGAGAATGAGAGACACTATGAGAGCCACTCTTGGCTTCCCTATTGTCAGGTCTTGACGACCTGAAATGCCTTCCTTGTCTTGCTCAGATCAACTCCATACTATGTTGTTTCATGTGAATTCCCTGTATGTAACAATATGGACAGCTATTTGGAAGAAAACAAGAGTCAATACGATAGAGAGTAAATATCTCCGATTGTCTAGCTTTGAAATTTATGTCTCTTACATTGCTTTCTTGTGATTCGCTTTGTTCTTTTTTGAGTGTGTTTAATTTTACCCTTTTGATATAATTGCATGTATATTTGAGTGGGTAAGATGGATGACCATATTGCTGTTTTTGTCAGATCGTGGAGCAGAACTGTTAACAGTCTCACTGTTTGAATGTCTACTTTACATGTTTTAACTTTGTAATTTGAACAACTATTTCCAAGAAGTCAGTATGTGATTTGTCAACTAATAATTTCTCACCTTTTTTTTGTTGTTATTCTTTACCTTTTTTCCTTGAAATTATATATTGCTGCTACCCTTTATTCTGTTTTTTTCTCTTTAAACAAAGTTTCAGAATAGAAAACCACAATACTCTTTGCAAAACACCATGAGAAAGACACACACGGCTACGCAGAGGAGTCCCATATGCTATGCTCCCACTAAGTCACAATCACAGCTTGAAAATAGAAGTGACATCAGATTCCACCAGAATTAACCCCTTTACATGTCTACAAGGAAATGAGTATCAGAAAGGTGAAGTTGTCTTGTGACCAGTGACTAACAAGGGAGTCTTTTCATTAGAAATTACCGGCCCTGATGATTTCCATCATCTAGAGTACTTCTAATAAACTTCTAGTTGTTTCAATAGGCAGAAGAATACACTTAATTTTGCAGGGCAGAGCCATAAAAATCTGCTTTTCTGGAAAATTATTAAAATGTTGAAGGAAGCAGAGAAAAAATGGGTTGATGGTCATGGAATTTGGCCTTGGAATTCACTATCAATGGTTCTGGGGACAATTTACTCAAAGTGGAACCTTCAGGAAAGGAAGGGAAAGAAGTGGAGCCTGAGCAAAGTTCTTGTAGATTTTAGGTCTCCTTTTTAGCTCCTTTCACCTCATTCTCTTTTCTGTGTCATAGTTCACAACTGTTCCTAATACTACTAACAGCTACCATTTATCCTGAATTTAGGAGAAATCCCTGACAGAGCAGTAAGCAGTTAGTATATGCTGTCTGATTTGTGGTCAAGAGTACCCTGTGAGATGACCAATTTTATTATCCTCATGTGATAGATGAGGAAAATAACTTTAGAGAAATTGAGTAACTTGCCCTGAGTTATGTGGCTTACAAATCATCGTGCCAAGACTGAAGATAGGCATTCCCCTCTACAGAGCTCGGGCTGCGACATCACATCGCTTCCCCTGGCCACATGTTGACAGTAACTCCTGCCTTTGACAGGGACACAAGCTTTCTTGTTCATTACATCCTTTGATTCCGACAACCAGTTTTCAAACTACTTTATCCTTCATGCTGCTAATGACAATAGTCAATACCTGAGAAATTATGTAATGTTTTGCAAAGTCACGTAAGTAGCAGCAGGACCAAAGTGTAAACTCAGATTTTTATGGAAATGTTCCCAAGTTCAGTAAAGGCTTTGCCTCTTTGCAGAGAGAATTTTCTTTGCAGAGAGAATGCCAGCAGGAGAAACTAGAGATTAAAATATTTCCAATAGAGAGCTTGACATTCAATTTCCACCCTGGTCCTGTGATTACCTCCTAGAGAGCCCTGGATTATAGACCCAGCCTATAACTCCTGATTATGTTTCTTTGGGCTCCATTGAAAACAATGTGACTGCATCATATTCCCAATCTTTCCCTCACTCAAAAAGAGAAATAGAAAAGAGGGGGAAACATCACCCCACGCCACCGCAAGCTCTTGAAACAAAGTCTGACAAATACAAGAGAGTGATTGCTAATCATCATACTCTGTACTTCCTAATCAATAGCATCCCCTTGACAGTGACCTTCTTCCAATGGGGAAAGAAAATCCCTGAAGTAACTCAGAACTCTGTCATTCAGTCTTGTCACAGAACGAATTCTGCTTCTGGGATCAGAATCCTTAAGCGCTCACCACTATTGGTATTAAAAGCTTCAAGACTTCCAACTCTGGGATGCTCTTGTCCTTTTCATTCCCAGACTTGTACTTCCTCTAATCATTCAGCTGGCTAATGATCCCCTTCCAGCAGGTGTAAATGAGTTTTCACACTCCAACCTGGCTTTTGTCAAGCCTTTAATGTAAGGAGCTAATGAGTGCTATTGTGCAGAGTTTTCTCCTGCGAGAGAAGGGGATATCTAACCAGTGATATAATGACAAGTGCACACTAATGTTATTCTGTTCAGAGGTGCTGAAGAGCACTGAGAATTTAAGAAAGATGAATCCCTCAAACAAAGGCGGACTAAAAACATATTAAGCAGAGCTGTGCTGACAGCTTAATTCCATTCCTTCTACGCGGTCTTGAATCCACTCAAGCATAGCGAAGATCCCTCAGAGGCACAAGAGAAGGAGGCAACATCCTCATTAAAAATGCGAGCTGAGCTTGGAGGCTGGCCCAACCTGGTAAATTGGCGAGGCTGGTGAGGAGAAGCCAAGGAGGGGAAAATTGATCAGACCAAACATTGAGACTTCAGCATTTCAGGGCACGGAATAGCCCACAGACTTGACACGTTGCCAAATAGGACTGCAAATGAATAATCTTCTCCGGGACTCTTGATGTTTCTGCTATCCACCTCTCCCCGAACAATTGGTTTTGATTTTTGATGATAAACTCCCAGAGCTCGGAAAAGTGCTAAGCCCAAAAAAACAGTTTTATTTTCTTTGCAGTTGATGTGCAGTGGCTGTGTTTCCAATGTGAGGGCATGCATTTGAAACAATACAGGTAATAATTTTGGAAAGAAACATAAAAAGAAGCTCCGTTATAATTTTCTGCAATTGTTATAAATATCTTACAGCAGAAATTGTTCCCATTATTCAGTAATGGGTGGCAGGATTGGATGCCATAGCATTTCTTTGTTTCTTGTTAGGAAGGAAAGTTCCTTGTCTGCCTTAGAATTTCCTCTACTTTTTTTAAACATCTCAAGTGTTGGATATGTGTATCTTACTAGATAAGGTGCATGTTTTGTTTATCTATGCAAGCCTGCATTGAGTGACCCATAATATTTACATAAGTGGGTGAATAAACATTGAATGAGCAAAATGGTTTTTGTTAACTCAAAAGTGAGTGGAAGTAGAGAATCTTATAAAAAAATCTGATAAAATTATACAGTCCTCCTCCCAAAAAAGTGCATCAGCTGGGCCGGGGGTATAGTTTAGCATTTCTGAGGCCCTGGCTTCAATTCTCAACAGCACAGACAAGAAAAAACAAAAAGCATATCAATTCGTTGCCTGAGTTCGTTGTGAATCTGGTCCATACTTTTACCATTACCTTTACAAATCTCTTTCTCTGCTTTTCTTTTTTACGTCCCAAAGCTGGAGATCATCTCCAGTTTATCTATTCACTCTGACTAGCATGGAATGAAATAATCTCAGACGTCTTCTTGACTAGTGAGTTTAAAGCCTTCCTCAGGAGGATAGATGAGGACTTGCAGACCCAGCCCTCCTAGGCCTGTTGTTCAACGTTGTTAGGCCATGCTCCGGCCATGTGATGCTTGACACTGTCATGTTCTCTTGGCCTTTTTCTCTCCCCTTTTCTCTCTTCTACTTGTCCTTCAAAAACAGATTCAGTCACTGTCCCCCACTTCTGTCACCATCCCCCTCTTCCTGCCTCCATAGTCCAGGTTCCTGCTCCCCTCCCGTCATGCACACGATGTTAATGGTCGACCCGTGTGTTGGAGTGTTGTACCCCTCCAAGCTGCGCAACACTTCTCTCCCTCTCCTAGGACCTCTCCCACATTCTCCGGGGGTTCCTAAGGGAGCATTACGGAAGCCCGCTCACTCTATGGATCTCAGTGTTTGCCCAAATTGGCGGAGCAAGTGAATATAGTAATAAATAGTCCTGACAGTTGGTGAGCATTTTCCATGACTAAGGAACTTGCTAAGAGGTTTATGGTGGTGAATTATCGCAGCGATGGGCTCTGAGCAGCATGGCAGTCATCTGCCTGGTGACAGTGATGCACACTGGGTGGTTGAATGAGGCCCATCTCATGCTGTCAGAGCCAGAGTTTCCTCCTCATCTCACTTAAGCCCTGTTCTTCTCTTCTGAACCAAGTCCTCTTTCACAGCTCCTGGTTCTTCATTTCAAGATGCTAGTATGTGTTTGTGACGCCATGTGTATGTGAATGGTTATTTGCCATATGACCAATAAGCCTTTATTAAAAGTCTAATTAGCCCTTATATTTCTAAGGACTATAAAGAATTTTATTAATTTGAAAATAATATGAGTGTTAGTAAATGGAGAGAAGATTAAATAAAATATAATATTTAAAATGCTATTAGCAAAAGTCCTATACTTTTTTTTTTTTTTTTTTTTTTTGTACCTGGGACCGAACTCACGACCTTGTGCTTACCAGGCAAGTGCTTAAGCCAATAAGCTAAATCCCCAGCCCCCAAAAGTGCTAGTCTAATATGAGGAAAACATGATATATTTCCAGTGAGGGGAGAAAGGATCAAACAAACGCCTAGGATTTGCAATTTTATGTATGATACGATCTGAACTAATTTAAAATGTGCTGCTACTATAAAAGATGTTAGTTCTACATGTAAGGATTATAATGATTAATTCTTCTTTGTAGATGTACACAAACATACCTATAATTTTATTTTATAACTAGTAGAAAAGCTCAGTTTTAATGAGGTATGCAAGAATTAAATATCTATGTGAAATTCTAATGATGTCTTAAAAAGTGTAATGGATATCAGTCCTTTATCAACATCTAATTGCAGAGAAAAAGACTGAATAATTTCATTGATCTCTAAGTCAGAAAGTTTTAAGATCATTTAAGGCTTTTATAACAACATAGCAGCTACAACTTTTTTAGGAGACCTAAAATCAGGTTACATGGAAATGTATGATTCTCAAATATGGTTTCTGACTATGCATGATAAAAGTTTTCATTTACACACTTCCTAACTGATTTCCGTAACCATCTTATTCAGAGTTGCTCATAGTTTTGCAGAAGAAAGATTACAGTTATTGTTGATGGGGGAATAAACAAACCTAAGAACTTTCTCTGGAAGTTGCTTATACTTACGTAATTTTTAAGCCTCTGAGTTAGAATATTTACATAAAAATGTTATGTTCATTTAGTAAGTGTTAGGTCTTCTTATCTTTTGGGGCAATTTAAATAATTTATATCAAAACAGTACTCCTATCCTTTTTTTTTTTTTTTTTTTTTTGGTACTGGGAATCAAACTCATGACCTGGTGCTTGCTATGTCACTGAATTATATCCCCAGCCTCAGAATTTCCATCTTGTTAGATTTCTTCATACATGTTTCCAAGATCTTCTCTAGCATATCAGTAACAGTTCACGTTTCACAGAACTCAACTATCATACTGTTCTATTCACAAAGTCCATTTATTAAATGTGCCCTTAGAGCTAATTAGGCACATTAACATATAATGATTGTATTGTTGTCAAGATATGGCCCTCTTAGTTACTTTGATTTCTAAAAGTAATAATCTACTTTAAGGGAAACTCTAGATGACTGAAGGAACCTTAACTGGTTAAGTAATAAAATTTCTTTATTTATTTGTAATCTTTTTTTCTACTGGTGCTTATACCCAGGATCCTGATGCATGCAAGGCAAGCATTGCACCACTGAGCTGTTTCTCCAGCTTCTATTGTTTTACATTTATAAAATTATGTGGTTTGGAGCATAGCTCAGTTCAAGAGCATTTGCCTATCATGATAAGACCATGGATCCAGGTCCTAGGACAATAGCAAAAAGAAAAAATGAAAAATTATGATTCCAAGTCATGCCCACCTCCTTGCTTTCTTGCGTAAAGAATATTATGCATAGTCTCTCCTTTCTGGGTACTGCACAGTCAACAGTAGACCTTGGATTCTGTATGGTATCCTCACAGCCTCAGTTCCTCAGGAATCTCTACAGTATCTATAACCTTTTAGGGAAATGGTCCTAACTATTACAGTGTTCAAGTTATTTGTGGTGATGTTTGAGTGCTCTTCTGCCTCAGGACTTAGCAAGGCAGAAACAGCTAGCATTCCTTTCTACAGACAATGTATTGCATGCTAGCAGGCTCTACCCCTATTAATCTGCTATTATCAGGGAGCCCCAAAATGAGAGTGATTGAGTTTTAAAGTTGCGATTCTTTACAGTAAACTGCATGGAGCTACATGTATAGGATTTTTTTAATTTTTTTTAAATTTAAAAGAGAATAAAACAAAAGGGGGCAGTACAGAGCAGATCAGAAGAGGACAACATAGGCAACACAGTACTTTACATTAAGTCAACTGGACATCAACAGTATCTAACACCATATCTCTTCTCTGCTATAGTTGAGCATAGTTTCAATTACAATAATATCAAACATAACACAATAGTATAAAGCCATGCATATAGTGAAAGAATTCCAGGGCTTTCTGAACTGAATAACAGAAAATGATCAATGGGTATTATAATATCTCATTTTTGATAAAAAAGAAAAAAGTTTGTTTGGACTATCACACATATTCAAATTCCAATGAGACACAATGTGGTAGATAGAACCAATGGTAATAGAACAAAAAAAAACATGGTAGGACTTCTAAGAAGGATAATATTAAATCAGCAATAGCTGTCATAATGTTTTCTTCAAAACAGCTGTTCATATCATCACATATGATATAGTCAAACAAAACAGGATGACACCATTCCAACTGATGATTTAAAACTTTGAAAGAGTTCGAAGCTATGAGATGGGGCCTCATGCTTACCATAAAGTCTTATATACTCTTATCAAATCTCATATTAGGGAGATTATATGATATTTACCCTTGTGAGTTTGGTTTATTTCACTTAAGAGAATGGTCTCAAGTTGTGTCCATTTATTTATGAATATCTCGATGTGATCATTCTTTATAGCTGAGTAGTACTCCATTGTATAAAAATGCCACAACTTTTTTATCCATTCCTCAGTTGATGGGCACTTAGGTTGTTTCCAAGATCTGGCTATTACAAATTGTGCTGCTATAAACATGGGTGAACATAAATCACTGCGGTACGATGTTTTCAGTTCTTCTGGAGATATGCCTAGAAGTGGAATAGCTGGGTCAAATGGGACTTCCATACCCAGCTTTTTGAGGAATCTCCAGACTGACCTCCACAGTCGTTGCACCAGTCTACACTCCCACCAACAGTGCAGAAGAGTTCCTTTTTCCCCACAGCCTCTCCAACACTTGTTGTTGGTATATGTATAGGTTTTAAGACATCTATTACAGTGTATCTGCATGGTTTTGCATGCCTGTACAAATGTGAAAATTGTGCGCACATGTGTCTAATATTTAATTCTTGGATTTGTTGCAGTTAGATGAGGCTGTTCATTAATATGACCTTCTGCTAAAAGATACTTTATTAAATATACATATCCATGGTAACATACATTTTCATAAGTAATATATTCATGTTATTTTTTAAAATTTAAAATGGTTTTGAAAGCAGTAAGCTATATTATAATGTAATATTCAGTATTTTTACTACAGCAAAACTGAGCTCACATGGATAACACATACATCTGTAAATACACAAACATATCTACGTGAGGTTTTTCTGCATAATTTCTCCTTTCAGAAAACCAAAAGGAGCAAGCATCTACTCATTTGCTTATAGCTGGAACAGAAATATAATAAAGAATAACAGGTCACTCTGGCTTATTCCAAGACTGAGATGGAATAATAGGGATTACACTAAGACTGATTCTTCTTTTGCAGGAAAACTTATAATTTGAGAACATTTGGGCTCAAAGTCTTGCTGATAGATGTCATCTTTGTATTTAACTTAGTGTGTTTTTGAAGTGGGAAGTTCCAATTAAATTTTCAATTAAAATTTCCCTAAACACAAAATCTAGGCTTCTTTTGATGACTTAGAATTTAGGTCACAGCTCCTTCTGACATGTCCTCAAGAATAAAATTATTTTCACATTTTTACAGAGTACCTTCTGCTTCTCAGTTCTTTCCCATATAATATTTAATTCTTACAATAACCCTGCAAGATAGGTGACATTATCTCCCTTTGACCATTGAGGAAAATGAGGCTTTTAAGGGTCTGCTAATTTGTTTGCAGTCTCTTTATGAGGAAGAAGGCACATATGAGTTGAATTCATCACGTGAGTTCAAAAGTATAAGGCAAAAAGTTTGATAACAAAGATCCAAAGAGGTATCAATCGTCCCTCCAGACAACCAGTTTACCTTTATGGGGCAGTGCCTCTGACAACCTTGATTAAAGACCTCCTGGAGAAAATCAAAATCAACCTACAGAAAGTCTTTAGATGATGGGAGAAACACTCTATAGCAGGTGTTGAACAGTCTTGGAGTGACTACTTTTGGAACAATGCATATAACCAGTGCCATAAAGGCACTGCAGAAAAGTCTATTGGTCCGAATGTGGGGTTCTTTGGATCTTTGAAAGTCAGTAAGATTTGCAGAGAATTAATCTCCAAATAACCATGCATCAAATTTTAGTATTCAAAGAATCATCTGGGTAGATAAAAATGAAAAGTACATTCCTGGGCTTTATCCGGGGCACTGAGATCCAGTACTCGAAGCTGAGGACTTACCAAGTAATAAGAAGCAAAAGATGCTGTGTATAACACACTGCTAAACACTGCTGCCCAGGGTGGCCACAGATGACATGCATACCTCATTAAGCTGCTATTGGTTCACTGAGGTTCTGCTGCTTACAAGTTTGTACATTTAAACCACACATAAAAAAACAGCTTCACCCACAAAAACTCTCTGCAAATTGCAGTTTTATGTGAACGATTAAGAAACTAAACCTCACATCTATGAGAGACATTGACCACGGTCACACTCCAAAGTCCAAGAACTAGTTTTAACTTCTGTTTTCTCTTGTCAATTTTTCATGATTTTATGCTCCTCAAGTGGAAGGTTGAAGTTTTTCTTGACTTGTCCATTTATTCTCTAGCCAATAGATAATAAGTAAGAAATATATAACAAGGAGTAATAGTGGAATGTACCCTTTTTCAAATCTATGCATGCCGTGTTCCTTCTCTCAGATTTAGTCATTTCTTTGTTTTTATAGGTACTGAAAAATATTGCCAAATCAAATAATGATTTAAGCATAAACTCCTCCACTCACAAGTCAGGCACCGAAATAATGGTAAACCATACACAGATGGCAATTAGAGCCCTTGTAGAAAAGACTGTGTGCAAGCAGGGAAAGATGACTTTGAGTATATTCTCTGACAATTTGACTCTGAGCTAAAACAGGACAATTTATTGCTTACATGCAAAACATGTCAGGAAGGAAACAGAACAGTGGCACAATATTCCATAAAGAAGGAAGGCAATTTATTTGTTGAAGAACAGGAAGAGGTACGAACTACCAGGGTACAGCCAGCACTGTTTTGCAATTCAGAGAATGGCTGGATCTTGGTTTATAATGAGTTTTTCAGGGAAAAAGAGTAGAGTTTCTGGCACTTGGCAATATTAGTCTCGCCCTCAACCAGCTTTAAAAATGATAGATCTTTGGCCCTGAAATAGCATCTTTTATGTTTAATTTATTTTCCTTAGTTTGAGCAAAGCCTCCCTATTTATTTTCTGTGGCCCTGGGGGTTAGTAATTTATTTTCTTCAGCCACAAGGAGGTCATCTTCATGTACTTTGTACAGATCAAGGAGGAAACTTTGTGGAGGCAGATCAACTGGTGCCACTGACCACGTAAACTGGGGAGCAGAGCAAGCACAAACATTTATTCTTAAGTCTTTGTTATGCATTTTTGAATAATTGACAGCACACATTGGGTTAATTGTGATGCAGACAGCTGCAGTTATGGATTCTGGTCACAATGTACTGCATTGCAGTTGTTTTGAAGTTTCCATGGTGGTATGCTTGCGCTAACTTCTTTGAAAGTATATTGTGCCTAACTCTTCTCTTTGACATTCAGTGATACCATGCTGGTAGCTTAAATTGGGCAGCATGTGAAAATTTATACCATAGAAATTGGTATATGCCAAAATCAAATCTTTTTTGCTTTGTTTAGAGAACTGATTGTCTAACAGGTACTAGTACACAGTACTCTTCACATACACAAATTGTGTGCTTCTAATGTCATTTAGCACTCTTACTTACTCTGTTTCTATATGCAATAGAATTTATTTTTTTATTTTAAAGAGAATAAAACAAAAGAGAACAGAACAAAGCAAATCAGAACAGAACAATGCAAGCAACACAGCACTTCACAAGACAACAGGATACCAACAGTAGCTACCATAATGTCTCTTTTTTATGTTAAAAAATTAAAAAAATTTTTTTGAAATATTTTATTTTGAAGGTAGTAAAATACAACAGAACAAAGCCAATTGGGACAATGCAGTGAAATTGGTACAGAACTTCACAGCGGGTTACCGGGATAACAGTAATAGGCACCATAGTATATCTCGTTATCTTCACATTAGTTGTCCTTTCAATCAGGTATAGCAAAATCAAACCAAAAAAAGAATATTATAGAACTTATAAAAACAGAATATTGAATAGAGCAATACAATTAATCAGAACAAGGCAAAACAGTGATAACAATATTTGCCTTCAAAGAGATGGTAAAAGGAAATCCCCCTTATTTGCTATATTGCATATGGTCAGCCTCCCAAGAGATGCTCAGACCTCTGGCTCTATTTGCTAATGGGGGGCTGGGAAGATAGGATGCTTCATTCTCAGCCCGGGCACCCGTAGGCTCATAGCTGCTTACTAGGGAGGGGAGTGGGTTGCTTTCTTCCCAGTGCCCTAAGTTCCAACATGGCAGGTTCTCAGGAGACGCTGGCTGGTTCTTTCCCTGGGGTGCCCACAACTTGCTCAAGCCACAGCTGCTTACCAGGCAGGCGAGTGGGTTGCTTTCTTTCCCAGCATCCTAAGTGTCAACATTCATGATGTCTCTTTTCTTCAAAATAGTTAAGCTTACCTTCACACACAATAACATCAAACATACCAAATAGTATAAAACCATTCAAAAGAGTGAAAACATTATAGGACTTCAAAACCAAATAACAGAAAATGAACAATGGCTACTATAATGTCTCATTTTCCTTAAAAATATTGTCTATACCATCACACATAATAAAATAAAATAAAACACAACAGTATAGAACTAATCAAAACAGAAGAACAAAAGCATGGTAGGACTTCAACATAAGATGGTAGTAAATCAGCAATGGCTACCATAATGTCTTGTGTTCTTCAAAATAGTTGTTCACACCATCACACGTAATAAAATCAAACAAAACAGAATAAAACCAATCAAACAAATGAATGAAAGCATTATAAGATTTCAAAGCAATATAATAGGAAACCATGATTATCATAATATATCCCATTATAGTCAAAATAGCTACCCCTATCATCTGACAGCATAAAATCTAACAAAACGAGACAGAATGCAGCAAAACTTAACAAAATTGTGTAAATGATGCAGGAGTTCAAGACAAGACAATAAGAAATTAACAGTAGTTTCCACCTTTCCCTTCCAGCAATTTCCTCCCCTTTGCTCTTACATTAACTATTTTGCTATTGGATCCCATTAACTCCTTCTGCTTCTTATGCTAGGGTTCACACATATGAGTTCGAACTGTTTTGGCAACATGATCCCAGTTATATCCATTTACCTGCAGGAACCTTGAGATTATTTTATTTTATAACTGGGTAGCTTTCCACTGCATGAAGATACCATATCTTTCTTATCCATTCTGCTGTTGATGGGCAAGTTACTCTTGTTTTTTGGTCTCCTGTCACTTGAAACAGTTGTTTTCTCTTCTTTGATTTTCAGTCAATGAATTTCCTTTCCAGTTAAATGTGTTTCTTGTATACAGTATATCAATGGATCTTGTTTCTTGATGCACGCTCCCTGTGTTTCTCTTCATTGCTGACCTGAGGCCATCTATATTAATGGTTACAACCAGCAATATTGGCTCATCTTTGCCACACTATCCTCCTGTTATTGGCCCTCCACTTTTCCCCTTTATTCAGTTGCCTGTCCATTTTGGCCATCCTCCTCTGCTGCTGTTCCTGAACTATGGCCAGCTTTATCTCTCTCTAGAATATCCTTTAGCACTCCCTGTAGGGTTGGTTTGGTAGTCATGAATTCTTTCAGTTGTTGTTTATCATGCAAGTATCTTATTTTTCCATCAATTTTAAAAGATAGTTTTGCTGAATAGATCAATCTGGGTTGGAAGTTGTTTTCTTTCAGAGTTTCGAACACGTCACTCCAAACTCTTCTTGACTTGATGGTTTGTGTTGATAAGTCGGCTGTGTTTCAGATATGTTTTCCTTTATAGGTGATCTGTCTCTTTTCTTTAACAGCTTTTAATATTCTGTTTTTGCCTCACTTATCTGCATGCCAGATCCATTTACCATGTTTGGGAAGTTTTCTTCTATTGCTTCTGTGAATATCTTTTAATTTCATTTGTTTTGACCCCTGCTTCTTCACTGACACCTATCATGCTTAAATTATGCTTCTTTGCTCATCTTGCAGCCGCTGTGGTGTTATTTCCTGTTTCCTTGTTATTTTTAAGAGATCTTTCTTTTCACAATCTCTAGCTGCAATCCTATCTTCAAGGTTTGAAAGTCTATCTTCAGTCACTTTCAAGGAGTGTTGCCAGCTTTCAATTGAATTTTTAATTTTCTGGGTCTCTCTTTGAATCTGTTTCATGCATTGTAATTCCTTTCTACATTCATTCAAGGTTTCCATCATTTTCCTATGCTCCTCTTTTTTGTCTATGTCTTCTTTAGACCTGCTGAAAACTTCTTTCAGTATGTTTGTGATTTCTTCTTTTACATGAGACATTATTTCTGAATTGACTGCTTTTACAATCTCATGAAGTTGTTTCTTTACTTCAGTTGCTTCCCTCTCAGAGATTTCAGGTGTGTAACTTCCATTTTCTTCCATGACCATATCTCCCAGAATTATTGTGTTTGGCCAAAGGTCTGAGTTTGCCTTTTGTTCCTTGTCTTGACATTCCCCAGGGTTCCTCCCAAGAAGCTGGTTGTGGGGCCCCAAGCATGTCCCACATTGGCTGCCCCTAGGCTGTGTAGGAGAATGGGACAGGCACCTGGGTTCCTCTAATTCCATATTTATAAGGAGTTAACAGGTGTGGAGAGGGCTTCTCCGGACCTGTGCAGCTACACTGGGGCTTCACTGATGATCAGGGGTGCATGGAGGTGCGGTTGCTCCTCTCAGCAGTGTGTCTACACTGGGACTCCCACAATGGTGGCAGATACACAGGGGTGTGTTTGTCTGATTCTGCTAATGGGTGATGGCTGCCTGAGGGAACCAAAGGCCTCTAATGGTGGCCTACAGGTGTACAGGGCTTACCTGGCTGAGTGTCTCTGCTCCTGCTGGCTGCCTGAAGGAAGGAGCCTTCTGGTGGCAGCTCCCTGAAGTTGAAGGCAGATCTGCTGGTTCATTCTGCCCACACTGGCTGCCTGCAGGACATGGCCTTCCGGTGGTGGCACCCAGCAGGCAGAGGTGGATTTTCTGGCTCTCTCTGCCCATGCTATGCAATAGAATTTAAAGGCATAGCTGTCTTCATAGCAATCTTATTTAATCAATTACCTAGTATTGACTTGGGAACTGGTAATTCAGTCATAAAGTTTCTAGACTTTACTTTTCCCTCAGGCCTAGAACTGGTTGATTTTAAATTTGCTTTTGATTGCAGAGACAAGCAAATTCTAAATATTGGGCATAAAAATTATCATTTCAGGCTGTGGATTTAGTTCAGTGGTAGAATGCTTGTCTAATATGTGCAAGGCTCTTGGTTCAATACCCAGTAGAGTTGAAAATGTTCTCTGTGTCTGTCTCTCTGTCTTACTCTCTGTGTTTTTCTTTCTGTGTCTTTCTCTCTGTGTCTTTGTCTGTCTTTCTCTCTCTGTCTTTGTGTCTCTGTCTCTCTGTCTCTGGAACAAATATCTTCAAACATCTGTTTAACACAGAATCCACTAGTACAATCTTTCTTTCCTTCTGCTTCTATACTGTCTCTCCATTCTGGCTATCAATTCTACTTCCACAGTAACCCCAGATAAGAAATAAGGTCTTTGGAGGCTGCCAAGAGTATTCTTGTTTATGGCTAAATTTGCATATTTTAATATTTTAATATTTAATTTTTAGGGAAAAACTCCCAAACCTGCAAACCATAATATTTGCCTTGAAATTTAAATCTCATTTCTAATTGTTATATTCAGAGGAGAGAGATCAGGTTTGAGAAATGACTTATAACCACTTACATGAGAGAAAGCTGAATGAATGGAAATACTGACCCCAGCAGTTCAGTGTCATCACAATCAAAATATGCTGGATATGAAAACTAAATGGTACATACTGTGCTGGGAAACAGAAACAATAGTTTAGAATGTTTACCTTTTCTAAATGAGTAGCATTTCATTCTTGATAAATATCAGCAAAGACAGGAGCAAAAGAGAAAAACGTGAAAATTGTCTCCTTAATATAGTGTTAAAATTGGAATTCTGAGTGCTGATGTTAAAAATGTTTTATCTAATGATGGGAATCATTAAATGAATGGTTATCTTCATGTTTGACCAGTGAGAAAGATAACACAAATATTTTGATAGTACATATGAAAATCTTAAACATTTTTCTATGGCTTTTATTCTATGTGGGGAGTCAAGTAACTTTGTATACATGAAGATTTAGACATAGAGCTATTGACCAGACCATCTTAGGACATCAAAGTTCATAATAGTGTAGATGCCCCAAAATATATAACCCTTCAAATAAAGATATAGGTATTAATTGGTGTTATGCTGCTTACTAGCTTTTCAAACATGAACAACTTAAATCCCTCTGCTTCTCTCTCCTTTGTACAGTGAATGATTTACATAGTGCTGCTCGTGTACAAGCACTGTTGCATTTTGCACGTATTAACTCATCTCCTTAAAAAGAAAGGTTATGAAAGGAGAATGTATTATCTGAAACTCCCAGAGTCTGAATGACTTGCTTAACATAACACAGCCAATAAGTAGCATAGTCAGGTTTCTTTCCCAGACCATCTGGCTCTAGTTTCTCAATGTACCACATCATTTTCCTTTTGACCACACAGGATGGAAAGAGGAAGATATGTATTCAGAGTGTCAAAATTTGGTGAATGCTCAAGATCAATTTCTACTTAGAAAGTAGAATGAGCATTAACTAGATAAATCTTGGTCAGGCCTAAAGAGAGATCAGAGACAGCCCAACTGCAAAGAGGGCTTGAGTACATTGGGAAACCTCTGTAGGAACTATAGCACTGAGATGCATAAATGCCTCCTGCACTGCACTTAGACTGATTTGGTGTTGTCTTATAGATCTTGTGTGGTAGAACTTTTGAAGAATAGAAGCCAGGAACATAAATCATTGACAAGCTAGAAGGAGGGAACAATAGTGAAGAAAATGACAATCTCTTGTAACCTGCTGCGTAGCTAAGGCAGAAAGGATTATACCTGGGGAAACTGCAAATAGCCTTTGACTGTCTTCTATGAAAAGTTAAATACCAGGCAAAGAGGGTAACAGAAGCTGCCCAGTCACTGGATAAGGGTTGCAGGATGCTGCTGGTTCATTCAAGGCAATACAAAAAGTTCCAGAGCAGAACTGGGAAACCCAGTATATTAGACATTGACTACTCAACACCATAGCACCGCTATACTGTTCGGTACATGTTGATACTCAGTAAGTGCCTGTAAATGGAAAAAGAAAAAGAAGAAAAAGAAAAAGAAAAAGAAAAAGAAAAAGAAAAAGAAAAAAAAATGGCCAATGCAATTATGCTGCCCAATCATTCTTAACTGGGGCTTTACTAATATATAAGCTTTGAGGTCTTGCAATTAATACTTGATTGACACTATGTTTATAGTGTAAACTTCTTCTATCTATTAGAATGTCTTCAAATCATCCACATATTATGTTGCTTTGATCCTGGGTGAATTTTACTCCCCTTGATTTTTGTTTGAGTTGAAAACATTCTGATGTGGACCATGTAGAGGCATTTCATACATATATATAGGTTTTCTTGTGGGGATTATTAGCTCTAGCAAAAGTTATGCATGTATTTCACAGCTTCAAATATCACTGTGTTTTTCTTGCCTTCAAAGTATATGTTCTATCAGTAATATTAATCTATTTCCACCAATAGTCTAGCCTTATTAATGCTAAAATGTACATATTTGTATATACCTGTTATACTTGTATGCATTTTTTTGCTATTATTTTTCATTGAATTACATCATGAATACCTACTAGTTAGTTAAAGAAATCAAACAACACAAAAGTGTTTCAGGTTTTATGCTGCCAGTTATGTACTAGGTAATTCAATGTAAATCCTGACTCTCACTGTCAAATTTGCTGGGCCAATCAGTTTACATATTTATACTTCATCACTTATACTTAAAATATTTTCTTGCTAATGTTTGCTATTAAAAATAATATGAGCAATTATAAAGCAATACAAGATGGTATGCAATTAAAAGCAACAATGGCTCCTGATTATAGCATGCCGGCCTTTATCTTCAGTCTTCTGAAATTTCATCACAATGACAGGTTGTAGAAAGCTTTGCACAAACACAAAAAACAAGACAGGAAACAACAGCAGAACATTTTAGAAGTTGGAAATTAGATGAACACGTGGTGGCGAAATGAACCAAATGGAGAACAACTGAACTCCATGTTGGAACTTTCAATATCTCACCAGCAAGCTAATTGGTATTTCAAAACCTCACATTTTTTGCTTGTCCATGCACTGAGGACACACTGAGAAACAGTACTGGTCTCTCTTTCCAGTGTTGTCATGTCTAAGTCAGAGTCTTCTAAAGGGTTCAGACAGCTCTGGAAGATCTTTGTCAGACGGATGAACTTGAAAAGGTGGTGAGAATCTGAAGATCCATTCAGGGCAATGCATACATATACATACTGCATTGTAATGAGAGATCTGAATACCAAGCCCTCCAGGGGCGTTCAGCGTGTCACTTATGCCACTGTGGAGGAGGTGGATGCAGTCATGAGTGCACCCCACATGAAGTGAATGCAAGATTCATTTCATGTTTCTCTTTGGAAGAGAAAGAGAAACATCTGAAAAGAAAATTCTCGAAGATCGGGTACTCACTTAAGGATGAAAGTGTGGCTATCACTGAAGAAGACACAGAAGAACACCATCTGTGAGATTATTTAGTACAGAATGAGAAAATTAAAGTGGTTAAAATCAAGACTGATTTACCAGTGGAAAGAAGAAAGGATTCTTTTTGTGACCTTTGATGGCAACAACTCCATTGATAAGACTGTCATTCAGAAATACTGTAGTATCGACGGCCACCACCATGAAGTGAGAAAATCCTTGTGACAGCGCAAGATACCTCATGCTTCTCTATAGTCAAGGAGATCAAAGTGGTTCTTGAAACTTTAATGTTGGTCATGGAAGTGGTTTTGGTGGCAATGAAAATTTTGGTCATGGCACAATCTTCAGTGGTCATGGTTGTTTTAATGGCACTTGTGGTGCTAGACACGGTAGCAGTGGAGATGGCTACAATGGAATTGGAAATGATGTAAGCAATTTCAGAGGTGGTAGAAGTAATAATGATTTTGGCAGCTACAATCATCAGTATTCAAATTCTGGACCCAGAAGGGAGGAAACTTTGAAGGCAGAAGCCCTGGTCCCTATGGTTGTAGTGGATAAGGCAGTTCTAGGAGCATCAGTGGCTAAGGCGGTGGCAGAAGGTTTTAATTCCTGCCAAAAAACAAAGCTTAGTGGGACAGACAAAGAAGTGGTGGGAGAAGATATGGGCTGTAACAGATTCATGAACTCAGGCAATCACTTTGGTGATAGTGTTGCAGATAGCTGAGTTAGTTAGTTAGTTAGTTAAAAATTATAGGCAGTAAGATAGGGCTAGGTCCTCAATGGAGCCAGTGCAGATACCTGGCAACTGCTGGGAAGCTGATGCCTCCTGCTGTGGACCAGGCCTCAAGACAAAAGACCAAACAAATTCACCCATATCCTGAGGATTGGTACCCTAAATAGTTTCCCATCCTCCTAGGAAATAGTCACTGCTCTGTAAGAATTCCTGTTTTTTTCTATGTGACTCGCTTCTACATTTGTTCCCAGTGTAATCAATTTTACCTGAATTATTGATCTTATTGGCTAACTATAGTTATGTCTCACCTTATGCCCATTTGCCTGGTGAGCTCCCAGTCTCCCCCCATCTTGAACCCATGGTTTTACTCTATAAAAGTGCCAGGAAAAGACAGAGGCCTTGGCAACCTGCCGGGGACACCCTTCTGTCTCTTTTCAGACAGAAGCTTTCTTATTCTCAATAAATATATTCTGCTCTTAACCGCTGTTGTTCCTAAAATTTATTCTTCGATTTTAGAGAACAGGAACTTATACCAGACATAATAGGTCAGAAGTTTCATTCCCCTGTATCAATAGGCCCTCATGGCTACAAAGAAATCATGTTTTAGACAATATTTACATGTGTGGGCAATAAGTCCTGTGTTTGTGACTGATTGTATAATAGGTTTAGTTTTTCTTCTGTGGAAAATTTTAAGTTTTTTTTTTTTTTTGTACTCATGCTGTTGATTGTTAAATGTGTAGTCTGGTCATGATGCTGAAGAAATATGTCTTTTAAAATAAACAAGCAAAACCAAAAGAATAAATAAAACCTCACAACAGAAATCAAAACTGTTCAGCACCTCTAAAAATGATGGTAAAGTTGAGTTTAAAAGCATTTTACATGAAAGATTATTTAAATAGTTAGTGGCCAGATTCCCTTACTAATTTGTTAGCAGAAAACTGAGGACTTAATCTCTGGAAAGTATCAGCGAATCTCTTCAAAATGGAAATCTGAGCACAACAAAAGAATAATGTACTAAATATAGTGCAGAGAATCCTCCGGACAATATCAACCAAAATTACTTCTGCAGGAAGGGAACTGATCTTCCCTAAGGATTCCCAAGCAGAGAAAAGTGTTTAAAGATCACTCTCCAGGGAAACTCTCAGGCAAAAATTCCTAGTCTTACTAAGGGAAATTCCAAAGATCTTTGTGTTGTCAGATTATTCAATGTGATTAGGAAACCAAAGATCATACCATGTGATATCTTATGAGAGTCCTTAATGTAAAAATTGAGTTGCTACATTTAGAGACATCAAAGGTCACACAAAAATGTAAATATTTGATTTTGAAAAACCAGCAACAACCTCAAAAAGATAAAATATTTGCTTCCATGGTGCAAAAATTCATGCTGCAAAAAGTGTCTTATAGAAAGAGACTATGTAAAATATGCTACAAGCAGCAAATGGTCAACAGAAATCTTATGAAATAAAGTTAAGAAAATCTCCCAGAAATAAGATTTTAAAAATAGATGAATAACATACAAAAGGAAGTATGAAGCAAAAAAACCAATCTGTGTGACCCTATATCCATGCAATGTAACTTCAAAAAAGAGACAACAGGAAACTCTGCATTGAATGAATGGCAAAAAAATAATTAAAATTATATTTTAATGCTGAAGAATATAAATCTTCTCATTTAAAAAAGTGTTTTGTATGACCAAAAAATGAAGAAAATTCTCTCTAAAGTATATAATCTTGAATTTTCAAAATATTTATGGCAAAAGCAAAAAGGAAGCTTTCATAGATAAAAATAAAAAACAGTAGAAAAAAGAAAAACCAAGAAGTGAAAAAGAGAAATCAGAAATGAATTTAAGTTCTCAATAGAAGTCTTCAATATTTTGTTGATAGATTATTTTCTAATGTGGAAATCAGGCTAAAAATTAATCAGTGAAAATATGAGATAAAATTTCTGTTTCCACCTATGGAAGAGTGGTTTGTATTAGCCAAATATTTGTGCTAAGAAACAGAAGAAAAATTGGGTAACAAACTTTTTAAAACTCTGTATGAAGGCATTGGAAAGCTGCCAGTTGGGGCTTGAAGGAACAAGTTCTAGAGGAAAGGGAAATTCAGAGGACTGCCAAATACTTGACTCTGTTTTATCCTTTGCATGCTTTAAAATTCTAAAGCAGTTCACTGAGAAAATATAAGAGAAACGCCACAAGAAAGAGAACAAAAGGCTGAGAAACAATGGTATGAAGCTAGAAAGACAACAGATTTGAATTCCATCATGGAGTGAGGATGAATATATGAAGTTTTCACTTGATATACCTAAAAGGCCACTGCTTAAAAGTGAAAATAAATAAGAAATAGAGAAGATATCATAATAAATGAAACTTGAATCTGAATCAGTTCAATTTTGCTACCTTAAGATGATCAGTTGCTCTCCTAATTGTTTGCCATCAGTTAAATACTTTCTGGAGGAAGTGGTATCATTCAGAAATTCTAATAGTCTCTTTTTAATTTTTCGTGCAGAAGATGCTGTGTCCTATAGAAAAATGGTAGGCATATAAAATAGAAGAAATTGCTGAAAATGCAGAGACAAAAAAGCTCAGAAAATAGTAAGCAATCTATAGGAAATTCACATATTGGTATCATACAGAGATTTCAGTAACTATGATTAATATGGGTAAGAAATTAAAGAGAAATTTTTAATTTCAGTAGAGAACTTAAAACTATAGTAACAAAACATGAGTTCTGGAAATGGAATATAAATACAATTCTATATACAAGATGGATTAAATAACACAATAGACGTTTTTAAACAAAGAATTAACAATTTCTAAGTGGGCGTAGAAGACGGTAGGTAGATTGATGCAAGGAAAAAGTAAAAGATCGAAAATATGGCAAGATTATAAAAGATATGTAGAATATAGTGAAAGGATCTCAGATACCTGAATCCAAGTTCTATGAGAAGAGAGAAAAAAAGAACAAGCCAGATTTCTTATTCTATAATTACTCAAGAGATAATGGTTCAGTGTTTTCCAAAATAGATAGGAAAAAAATTATTCCATATTCAGAGGGTTTTGGAAACCCCAAGTACATTAATTCAAAGAATATAGAATACAAGTATATTTTAGAAAACTTCTGAAAATCAGAACAGAGAACGTTTTAACATTAGCTCCAAAGGACAATAAGACATGAAAATTCAGTCAAGAAATGGACAGAATTGAAGAGAAATGGGATCTATCCTTGGAGCTTGAGAAGGGTATCCTGAGGTTGTTACTGAAAGGACAATCAATATATGAGCTGTGTCTTTGACCTAGAAATTAAATGCCCAGATTAGGAAAAAATTCTCATGTAGCTGTCTTCTTAGGTGAACAGAAGGTGCTACAATAGAGAGGGACTTTCTCATCTTCCTTGGGAAACAGCATGACCTTTGAGTGGCAGAGGCCAAATAAATGGTTGTATGTATCCATCCAAGACATAAAGGGAGGAAAAGCTACCACAATAAACCTTCGGGATGCAGGCTATTTCAATCTGCAGAGGTTTTAGCAAAGGCTAATTGATCCAGAGCCCCTAGAACTTAAATAGAGAGGGTTACTGAAGTGCTGTTTAACAGATTAAACAAAATGATTTTGGCTTGAGTGAGCAGAACACTAGCTTGAACCAGCCTAGATTGAATTAATGGCTTTTTACTCACTTCCATGGTCCTTTTCTCAAGTAAAGTAGTTTCCTTGTCAAATGAGGGGCTCTGTTCCAATGACCTGAATAATCCTTTTATCATAATTCTCAAGGATAGTGTGGGGGGCTCAAATACTTATTTCTCACAGTTCTGGAGGCTAGAAGTACAAGGTTAGGATATGAATATGATTAAGTTCTTGGTGAAAGTTCTCTACCTTGTTGGTGCTCATAAGGGCTTTTTGGTAAGAAAGATTTAATTTCTTTTCTTATAAATTCATCGATGCCACAATAGATGCTTTGTTCTCATGGGCTAGTTACCTGCCCCAAATCCTATCTTCTAATATGTACAATTGCCTTGGAAATTAGAAGTTCAACATAGGAATTTGGTTCTGGAGAGGGAAAAGCATCATAAAAAACAGCAAAGATCATAGCTATATACTGCAATGTTACATCAAAGCCTTCTCCAGAGGGGAGACCTAGGACACCAAATGGCTTTGTCTCCTAAAATGGCCATAGTGTACTGGGTGTTACTTAACCCACTGAATCATAAAAGTAACTATTTTCAGATCCATTTCCATTCCAAATTAAAATGGGATCTAAGCCTGAACAGATTTACACAAAGATGCTAAGAAACAGCAACAAAAAATGTGGGCAGAAATGGGTATATTCTACTTGTCCCTTTGTCATTACCAACTTCGATACTCTGTAGTTATCCAGATTTCAGTTTGGTTTGGCCACAGGAGGCCCCTGTAAGAGATCAGAGAAGAGAAGAGAGGTAACTTTGTTCCTCTGGCTCCCTCCCTGCTTGTCTGATGCCTGACAATGGTTCCTTTTTCTCTGGAAGTCACACTTCCTGCATGGAAGCTCTCCCACAGCTATTAAGGGAGTTGTTCTATCCTGTTTCCGTATTCCCTTCCCTTTGGCCTTTCAGAGTAGGACAGTGAAGGTTCTTGCATTTTCAACAAAATGGTGCTTACCCATCCCTAGTAATGCTTCATAACCCTCCTCATACCCTTGAAAACAGTCCCTTTATTAAAATTTCTTCAATTACCTCATTTGGCAGTGCCATCTGCTTCTTGTCAAGACCTTGTCTAATATAATTTCTAATTTAAAATGCAAACCTTATCAGAGTATTTAATTATCATATATATGAGTCTCTTTCTGGACTCCATTCTCGTCATTGACATGCTTAGATGTTCTTGCACCAGTAACATATTGTTTTAGCTTATGGCCTGGTTTATATCTGATACAGCAGCAGTTCTTAAACTCTATCCTCTGTACTCTCTGTCCTCTTAAAAGTCATTGAGTCCAGTGAGTTTTTGTTTACAAAATTTTCTGGTAAAAGACTGAGGTTATAGCTCAGTGGTAGAGCATTTTCCTGACATTTATAAGGCCCTGAGGTCACACTCCAGCATCTCCCAACACACACACACTCACACTCACACACAAACACACGAAGAATTTCTAGTAGTGCAGTTAAACTAGAGACGTGTAAGAATAACTGGCATCCAGACAGTAGTGATAATAAACGCATTATAATTTGATGCATTTAATGAAAAAATAGTTAATAATTTTCAAAAATTTTAATATTTCATTATTTTAAATTTTTAAATATTTTGATAGCAGAAAAATTTGCATTGCTCCATCTGAAGTTACATTGACTCCCTATATGTGTTGTTTTGCTTGAGTTAAATCAAGAACATTTCACCTTGTACAGATATGATGTTGGGAAAGTTGGAAATAATTGAAAAGCCTTTTCAAATGATTATGGCTATTATTTAATTCTATGCCAAACTTTGATTATTGTTAGGTGGAAGCTGAAGACATATCAAAATACAGATGGACTTTTTGTTGAGCCATAACATAGATCGTCTAGACTCTATCAGGCAATACAGCCCTTTTTCCCAGCATAAGCCTTCCGAGTCTGGTCTTTACCAGCAGAAATTCTATCAGCCTTCTAGTCTTTTGAGCTCTGACCAGTCTCCCATACAGAACAGCCTCACGTGTTTTAGCCCTGCTCTTTCAGGCAACATCTCCAAACTTTCCAAACACCTCCCATAAGCCATTTCAAGGGTTCTTGAACCACGTGGTAAGGTATAGTCATGGCAATGACCCTGCTTCTCTGGCATCAAATTCTGTCGTAGTTACTTTTCTCTCATTACTGAGACAAAATACCTGACACCCAAAATAAAAGAAGAAAAGGTTTATTCAGCTCACAGTTTGTGGAAGTTTCAGTCCATAATCAGCTGGCTTCAAGGCAGGGTGACTTGGCACCAGGTAACTGTTTAAGAGGGCAGAAGACAGAAAAGCAACAAGAGCAGTAAAAGGGGAGGGGAAGAAGCCTCTTTTTCTCCCTTATGTTATATATCAGCAGGCTACTTCCACTAGGGCACTTCCACCATCTCCATGCCCTCCTCTTGCACAGGATGAGGATGTTTACAAGTGACAACCTTGGCCCCCGCTGAGTCACTGGGCTCAACTTCTAACCTTCTCAAAGTGACACAGTGTATGAACCATTATTGTATATTTCTAAATTTGTTACACAAGATATTAAATATACACGGGCTCAAACTTGTCAACACTTAATAAAGTTAAGAACATATACTGCTTTCCCAAGTAACTTCTTCAATAAAACGGTTCCCCCAAGAAGGTGCAGCAGCAAAGACTAAAACAAGCACAGTCTTGTCTCCCTGTCTTATTTGATTCATGTGAAGGTGCCAGCAGCTTACCTACTGCTGCTTCCACACCAACAGAATAAATAGCAACACAGCCAACATGGCAAGTAACATTATGAAAACAGTTTTGAAGGGCCAGGGGTTTAGCTCAGTGGCATAAGTGCCTGGTTGGCAAGTGCAAGGTCATGAGTTCAATCTCCGGTACAAAAAATCCCCAAAAAACAAAAGCAGTTTTGACTTTAAAGATCCTTTTAAAAAAGATTTAAGAGAACCTTGGGTTCTAGCCTAAAGGTTATAGATAGCATAATGGTGAAAATTTCAGGGCCCTTAAAATTTGAGAGGAAACAAATTCTGTTTTCATTTCTACTGTAGACAGACAAATATCTTTTTTCCACTCCTAACTTATGAGATACAGTCACACATACATATGAAGCACATAAGCACATGCCTGATAAATTGTCATCAAACTGCCGACATTAGTGAATGTATTAGTGCAAGATTATCTTATGACTCTCTAGTCCATTACAGATGAAAAAACCCTCAAATTCTGATAAATGAGATTAAATACAATCATATAAATGTTTAGTCTTCCCCTCTACTTCAAAGTGCAATTGTTTTACAGTATTTCTTATGTACTTCATGTATGCTACAATTTTAAAAATTTGTGCATTGTTTTGTTTTTATTCCTACAGTAGAAATTTCTGACAGTAGAAATTCCTGACAGTAGAAATTTCTTGTAACTAGGAAAAGGGTTTTTTGGGTTGTTTTTTCTGCTTTTACTTGTTCATTGCCAATTCCACACCAAACTCTGATGAAATGGGCATTTGATAAAGAGTGTTTGATCATAGACAGAATAATAAAAGCAGAGTTGACTCTGAAATCACTTTCTGATTTATTCTGTGCATTATAGAATTAGAGTTAGGTCAGGGAGAAGATATTGCTTCGTATAGATGAACTTAATGTGATGAAAGAATTACAATGACAACTATTTTCCTGCATACAGAATACCCTTCGTATATACCTCACTCTCTGAAAGATATTACTTTTTAGTGTTTTTGAAATATCACAGTTTTAAACTTTGACAAAAATTAACAACAACTAATAGTTTACAGCATCTTTCTAAAGAAGGATAGTTAAATATACCGTGAAGACATAAAAATCACTTCTTCTGATTGTGATTTTCCAGCATAATAAATACTTTGTTTAGCTTTGTCTTTCAAACAACACATGACACATTTAAAGGAAAGATTCTGAAATCCTCCTATAAGATCCCCAAATTGGAAATGTTCTATGTGCTATTTCAATTCATCCTTTCGTGTCAAGTGGGTCACGATCATAACAGTGACTACAGGGATCCAGAAAGAGAAAATGTAGATCTGAAGGGCCCGTATGAAAGTCTGTTCACAGGAAATTATGCTGTTTGGAGGTGGAGGTCAAGACACATGACCTTGCTATTGTAATAACAGAGTCTAGGTTGACTCAGTCTACATTCTGTAGGCTTTTAAAATTTCTTTTTCTATTCGTTGATATGTCTTGAAGGCAAAGTATACACCTAAGGAATTATGTCCCCTAAGTGTTCTCTGAAATTTCCTTCCATCAGGGACCAGTTTTATATTTTAGTCATATAAACCTACCATTTTGTTGTTTAAAAAAACGAAGACAAGCTCTTGGGAAGGATAAACATCATTTAAAGGTCTCAATAGCAGTCATGGAAGAATATTGGAGGTTGTGGTAAATGAATTCTCTTAACTTAAGAGAAAATTTTCTCCAACAAGTGAGTGATGATACGATTATCACTACCATTATCACTACCATTAGCTTTGGGAGCAAATGATCATGTTAAGCATTACATGTCCATTGTCTCCCTTAATTTCGACAATAACTCTTACATTCAGGTAAATGAATTCTACATTACAGAGGTGAAGCCTAAGGCCCTAGAAGGCTAAACAGTTTGCTCATGTGTCCCAGCTGGTAAGCAAGAGTTAGGGTCAGGCATTCTAACCCACATCAGGTCTCTGAGCAGATATGCTGAGTAATTGCAGGAGAAGGTCATACCCTGAGTGGAGTGAGTGTTTTTAAGGTTATCTCTTAGTTGCTGGGAAATGTAGAGGTTTACAGTGTCAGCTAGCGAGGTGATAATTGCATTTTTCACTTGACTCCGGCTGACTTGGAGAATGTGATTTATTTTTCAGTCCCTATGGGAATTTAAAAATTCAACGTTGAGCAGCAGCCCTGCACATTTCTCTGACAGAGCATAAACTGCTCAGGTTGGGGATGGGAAGGATTGTCGCCAACATCCCTCATTCTAACAGCGGATATCGGAGGTGATGTGTGTGCCCAGTTCCATTAGACAGCACCATGACTGTATAATTCGGAGGTGCTTCTTCTCACCTTACTATCAGCTGTCTCATCTATAAATTGGTGATAATAAGCATCACTTAGCAATTTAGCAGGATTATTGTAATGATTTAGAAGAATAACACTGTACATAAAAAAAGACTTTTTAAGGGTGATAGTCATTTAAATATCATTGGCTAGAAGTCTCCAGATGTTTTCTAAGCAGGTGGGACTGGTAAAGCTATCTACTAGAAGGGGCTTTAGTAGGTGCTAATGTGTAATACAATTCACCTCTTACTGTGCATATGTATCCTTGGGGATCTTGTTAAAAAACAAATTCTTCCCAATTCAGTAAAGTTAGCATTGGAATTGAAAGTTCCTATCTCCAGAATGCTCTGAGGGAATGCTGATTGCCTGGTCCAAGGAATGACCACACTTTGAGTAGCAAGGGTTTGGATTACCAAGAAATTTCAGTGTGAATAAAATTCGTGTGGCTTCAGAATTTTGGTTGGAGAACCAGTTATTCTTAAATGAAATTCTAGAAATATTGAGAGAAACTAAAACTGAACTTATTTGAAAAAAGGCTCATTTTATGTAACTCCCTCATTGTTGTTGGACGCCTTCTCTGCCTACACACACACACACACACACACACACACACACACACACACACACAGGTAAGTGGATCCTCAAGAGGCCAATAGAAGAGGTCACCTCTTCTGGACCTGGGACATTATTAGGATTGGCAAGGCTATCTCAGCAGAGTGTCTTTCACACACTAAATTTGATCTCTTTTGCTGCCTCACATATTTCTGAACTTTACGGAGAAGTTAGAAAGAAGGTGATCAATGCCTTATTCTGGAGAGTTCTATCTTCAGATAGAAACAGCAAGCATTGACTTCACAGAGGATCACCAACCCTCAGGCACAACACTCCCTGCAGTGAATTTGCATTCCGGTTCAGGTTGACTAATTCTAGCACCATAAGAGGTTGCTGCTTTCAAATGAAGCTCTCTGTCCATATCAGTTTATGTTTAATACATTTCCAACATATTCTTAAAATACAGAAGTGAAAAGAATAGTATGAAAAATACTTAAAGTTACACATGATCTCCAGTTAACAACTGTTAACACCATGCTGCGTCTGCTTCCTGTCTTTCCAGGGTGTTGATTCTTCTTTATCGGGTATGAGATCTGTCCTAGGTACCTGGGACTTTGCCGTGAAAAAGGTGAACAAGTTATCTATGTATAATTTACATTTTAGTGGGGTGAAAATAGAAATATGAAATGAATATTAAAAAGATGAAATTATCAGAGTATTACATGGTGTACAGAAAATGTGAATAGTAAGATTGCAAAGGGCGATTGGCTGGTTATCCAAGGTTGGGTGGTGAAGAAAATCCTCTCCGAGGAGCATTTTAACCTAATGTTTGGATTGAAGTTCAAATGTGAAGATCTGACAAAATAGACAATCCAAATGAAAGGAACAGGGCTGTCCAAGGACTTGAAGAGAAATGAGTATGGCGTGTTTAAAATAGGAAGAGGAAGACTGGAAAGCTGGAACATCATAGACAGTGCAGAAATTGGGAAGCAAAAGATCAATGAACTGGGAAAGGACTCGGTTTTCATTTTAGATAAAACTGGAAGTCAATGGATGGTTTTTACTAGGGAGCTACATACTTTGATTTAACATAGAAAATGGTTACTCAGCTTACTTTCTCAGCTCGTGGAATTAAAACAAATTAAGAATATCTTATCTGAAATACTTGAGGTCAGAAGTCCTTTGGATTTAAAAAAATTTTTTTATTATCTTGAAGGTAGTAAAGTACAACAGAACAAGAGGGAACCAAGCCAATTGAGACAGTGCAGTGAAATTGGTACAGAAGTTCACAGCAGGTTACCAGGATAACAGTAATAGTTACCATAGTATATCTCATTATCTTCACAATAGTTGTCCTTTCAACCAGGTATAGCAAAATCAAAGGAAATACAGAACATTATAGAACTTATTGAAACAGAATATTGAATAGAGCAATACCATTCATCAGGACAAAGCAAAAGAGTGATAAAAATATTTGCTTTCAAAAAGATGGTAGAAGGAAATCCCCATTTTTTGTTATATTACATATGGTCAGCCTCCCAAGAGGTGCTCAGATCTCTGGCTCCCACTTGCTCACGGGGGGTGGGGTGGTAGTGATGTTTGAGTCTCAGCACATGCGCCAGTAGCCTCACAGCTGCTTAGCAGGATGGCGAGCTGGTTGCTTGATCTCCCAGCGCCCCAAGTTCCAACATGGCATGGATATCAATAGATGTTGCTGGTTCTCGCCCTGGGGCAGCTGTGTCTTGCTAGGCCACAGCCACTTACCAGGGCAGCAAGCTGATTGCTTGATTTCCCAGCCAGTCCTTTGGATTTGTCAGATTCTAGAATATTCTCATAAACATAATGTGATATCTTTGGAATGAGCCCTAAATTTAAATAGATAATGCATATATTTTGCTAATATACCTTATACAAAAAGACTGAAGCTTATTTTATGCATTATTTTTAGTGCATCTGCATTTTAATAGCTACCTATCACATGAGGTCAGCTTTAGACTCTCCCCCAATTGTAGCATGACATTACTACTCAAAAAAGTTCAGATTCTGAGGTATGTGAGATTTGGGATTTTCAGGTTATGGATGCTCAATCTGTAATTGGAAACCGTAGACAAGTCTAGGCAAGCTACAGACAAGGAAGCTATAGAAAAGTCTCAGCAAGAGATGACAGTGGTTTCCAGAAAAATAAACAGAGTTGAAAAATGTTTACTGTGGAGTTTGGCAGAGCTATTTATGGGATGGATGTTAAGCGTTCCAGAAGGTGTTTGGTCCACAGCCCGATTGGGATAGGTTAGTGAGATGCATTGCTGAGAGACCTAGGAAAATATCTGGAGATGGCAGTATGAGATATAGAATTTATTACAACCTATTAATAGATATGAACTAAAAGCAATAAAACAGATTGGACTTACAGACAACAAGTATTGAACTCACTTACAAGGTACAGTAGTGACGAGCCAGACAGGAGACTGTCAGTGGATTTTGCAGTCATGAGTGAGACAGAAAATGCACAATATACAATGTCCATTGGCAGCTGACTGGACTACAGAGCTCCTGAACACTTTGTCCTATGCATGGTTATTGAAGAGAGAAGTATTTCTCAGGTTAAGTTACATGGCAGTCACATCATTAGCTAGTTGGACTTTTTTGTTTGTTCATTTGTTTTGCTAGGTTTTGTTTTTCGTTGTAAGACCAGCATTCTAAGGCATAGCTGATTCAGTGTATGCATGGGAAGACAGTTTATTTTGACAGATAATCCAAGTTTGCCCAATTCCTGGGGCCCAATTCCTCCTTTCCCTTGCCCAATTCCTTGCCCAATTCCTCCTTTCCCTCAGAGATGGCACTGAAAGTAACAAATGGATGGTGATTCATTTATGGGGAGATAAAATATCAGGTGACAATAGATCCAGATGAGGAAATCAAATATTTGGTGTTAAGCTTGTAGTATCTACCAGACTCGTCTACTGGTACTTCTAGAAAAAGGTCATGTCTGAGTATCTCAGAATGATTAGTATTGCTATGGTATTTAAAAACTGTGAGTAGGCACAGATACCCTGGGGAGAATATGTTGACAGAATCCCATAGCCAAGTCCTGGACACAGTAAATTCTGAATACCAGAATATGAAAGAGGAGCCAACAAAGAATTCGTTAAGAGAATCTTAAGAAACAGAACCCATAGGATAAGAAAGGGAGGGAGGGAAAGAAAGACAGAGAGCTTATTTTATTTTTAACAAATTGGCCTGTGTGATTTTGGAGTCTAGTAAATCCAAATACTGCAGGACAGACCAGCAGACTGGAGAACCAGTAAAGAATTCATGTTAAATTTGCAGCGTCAGTGTAAAGAAAGTGTGCTGACAGAATTGTCTATTCTTCGGAGAAGTCAGTTTTATTTTCTAAACATTGGTTGGATGAAGATTACCCACATGATGGAAGGTAATATGCTTTCCTCAAAACCTATTAATTTAAATGTTGATCACATCTAAATGATGCCTTTACAGCAACATTGAGACTTGTTTGAGCAAAAACATTCAGGGGTACAAGAGGCTAGCTAACCTGACACATAAAATTAGCAAACTCAGAGGAATACTCTTAGAGCCTAAGGAAGAAGGCATTTTCAGGTGGGAATACCCAAGTGTATCGATCATTGCTAAGAATTTAAGTGGGATCAGGGAATTTGCCTGTTGGCTTTAATGTTCAGGGTTATTATCAACCTTGACAAAAACAATATCTGAGAGGTAGGTACAAAATTTCAATTCGTGTTTGTTGAGAAGAAATCACATTATAGATTTTTTTAAAAAGCAATTTTGGTGAAATAGTACAACCTAAAGTCACTTTTAAATGCATCCCATTTTGTTTTTTCCTATTTCCAGGGCATTTTTGACTAAAGTTGAAGCCCTGGAGATTGCTTAGATAAACTCCAAATCTCTTTTCTTGATGGTAGAGAAAGTAAAAATAAGCCACTGTGGTTTCACTTATTTTTTTTTAATTTCTCGATCCTATGGATATTTTATCTGCAAACTGACATTTTTAGAATGAATTAAACTTTAAACAAAACAGTGAAATATATTTTGCTATATTAATCAAGTAGAACATTATACAACTTTATGCTGAAGAGATCAAGTAGCAGAGTCAATGAATAAATCTTAGATACCTTTGAAATCAAATCATAGTCTTCTCAAAAAACCCAAATAAAAACTCTAATTTCACCTGTACATATTACCATCTATATTTTGTATACATTTATTTATTAGAAAGAAAGTAATTGTCTGAGACCAAGACAATTGAATTTTTCTTTAGTAGACAATAACTTTTTATATGACTATAATAAAAAAGTTTGCATTCAAACTTGCAGATATTATAAATTCTCTCTGGGATTTGTTTTCTTACATGTCAAATGATGAGCCTGCATTGACTAGATCCTACTGTTCCTGCCACTATGACAATTTCTGCTTCAACACATCTGGAGTGCTTGGAACTTAAAAACGAGAAACTCAGCTGTATTATTGTATAAGATCAAATTTTGTTTGTTGTTCCGGTATCATAATGAAACCTTTCAAGGAATGATTGATCCTTTTGTCATTAGAAATATTAAGTATTAGAATGCAAGATAGTAAGAAAATGAATCATGAATTCTTAGATAATGAAATTGAATTTACTTTCTTCAGAGTTATTGCACACAAAAATCAATTTGTGTGCAATGGAGAATTCAAGTTTCATCTTTAAAGATTCTGTGAGAATCTGTTTTAATTCCTCTGTCAGAATATTTTTTAGAAACCTACATTTCAAACTCATTCCATGTTCCAGTTGGTTCTAATGCTAATGCATCTGCAGATTGCATTTAAGAAAAAATGAATGAGAGAAAATTTTTTTAAAGTTAAAAATACGTCTCTGATGAACTGAAAATAATGGATAACACTGATATTTGTTCATTTGAGTAAGTTGAAATGCTGACCAGTATTTTCTTTTAATCATAATCTGAGTAGGCAAAAATACTTTGGTTACCTAAGAAACTGTAAATGAATAACATTTGTTTGAGTGGGTTAACGTTGCTATATCAAATGATCCCTGTCATGGGTAATCAAATAAGAAAAAGGATACAAAGTACTTCACTTCTAAGTGCAAGAATAGTGTGAGCAGGAATTATCATGTGACTTTGGAGATTTTCTTATGGTAAAAGTCAATGCATGAGTCATTTCATTGCCTTAAGTGGGACTCTGATCGCTATAGCTTCTGTCACAAAATATTCTAATTTGAGCAAGTCATTTAACGTCCCTGAGTTTTGTTTGTTTGTTGGCTTATTGTGATGTTCAGAATGACTTCCAAATTTTATTTCTGTTTGAAAGTTCTTTTGCAATGCTAATGTGGAGAAATATTAATTAATGACACTCCAATAAGTTCCAGAATGAGACACAAGTGTTTCTTCTGAAACAATAGCCATGGTCTTGGCCTCAACAACAGGTCACACATGTTCACGTTCTTAAAAACTTTAAAGTATATCACATATATGAAAATATACACAAAACGTGTACCGCGTATAATCTCAGACCTCTGTGAACTCAGGACACAAGATTCTCCATTCTTACAGAGGTGAGCATTGACCCAGTTTGGTTGCAGTCAATTCTTTGTTACTCATCATAGGTTTTGATGCCTACATTTCCATACTTAAACAATATAGTTTACTTTGGTATCAAACTGTAAACAGAATAATGTATTACTCTCCTGCTTTTTGCTCTTTCAATCAATTTTGTTCTGACTCTCATTTTTCCCAATAGGTGAGTCTCCTTCATGCAATGTCTTTGCTATATAATATACCATCATTTATGAGCAGACTATTATTTATCTCTCACTGTTGGTGGACATTTTGAACAGTAATACTGTGAATATTATGCTACATGTAGCTCATACAGGAGTATTATTAGAATGACTACTTAGGGAACTGGGAACATTGTCACCCAGCAGCTGAGAGCTGGGCCTGTTCTGGACTGAGAACATCACAGGACTGGCAGCTGGGAGCCAGGGCTGCTCAGGAGAGCTAGGCCCACCCTTCGCCCACAGGGAATATTGCGGAGACCAGTACTGGAGGGCCTGAGGTGCCTGGGTCTACTGCTGCTGGGGCCACCCCTCCTCCAAGAACATCTAGGAAGTCTGCCACAGGCGTGAGTTGCCTGGGACAACAGCTGCTGACCCGCCCTTCCACAGGGAACATTGGACTGCAGTGGACTACCATGCTGGCTTGAAGAGAGGCTCAGGAACCCCTCATCCAAACAGAAGACTTCATCAGGCTCCAGTAAGGGTGGTGAGTTTGCCCCCAAAAATAGAGGTCTGCAGTGGGTAAATAGGAACAGAAGTGAAACTCTCTCCAACTGTAAGACCTTGGCTAACCTGGCAAGAGAGTTGGTAACTCCCTCCCCCCACACAGAGAACATCAGACAGGTTGAGGAGAGTGCCAGTATTGCTCTGCCCAAATTTAGAGGAAATTAAAAGAATTGTGAGACCCCCAGTGACACAGTAGGGCCTCAGCTCACAAAAACACTATAGCCTGGGAGACCTGGTGACCTGCCACAACCTGAAAATATAACAACAGCAGGAACTAAGAGTTGCCCTACATCAATACTTCTGGGCTAGTTAGCCCAGAAAGAATATAGGACTCATCCAACAGGCACAGTAGGAGGAATTCAGGAGACTAGATCTCCTCTTCATGGTAGTACACAGCAATTTGACAAACATCAACCACACAGTAGAACCCTGAAACACACACTGCAGAAAGTTGTGACTGTTGGAACAGAAAGACCAGAAATTTACCCAAAAGGTGAAAATGCCTAAACAAAAAGGCAAAATGCAATCCCCAACATCTAGTCCATCAGGGGCAAGTGCAGGACTTAATAAAATAGAGGACCCTAAAATTTATACACCAGAAATCTCTGAAAAGATAGCAAATGAAGTAAAGAAACAAATCCATGAAGCTATGGAGGAACTCAAATTAGAAATAATGTCTTATGTAAAGACAAAAGTAACAACCTTAGTAAATGAGCTGCTCAACCTAGCTAGAGAAGAAATAGATAAGAAACTACAGGAGCATGGGAAATTGATTGAAACTTTGAAAGAACAATTCAGAAAACAAGCAGAATCTATGAAACCAATTGAAAGAGATATGCAAGAAGCAAAAAATTGTATTGAAAGCCTGCAAATCCGCTTAAATGAAGCTGAGTATAGAATCTCAGACCTTGAGGACAGGATTACAGATAGCGATCTTGAAAGGGTAGAACTTATAAAAACAGCAAAGCGCATGAAATGACAATCCAACAGCTACAAGATGATGCCAGGAGAAACAATGTTAGAGTAATAGGCATTAGTGAGGAGGCAGGAGACAGTGCAAAGGATATAGCTAAGCTGCTCACAGAAATAATGGCAGAAAATTTCCCAAACATGGGAAAATTGGATATACAAATAAGTGAGGCATATAGAATGCCACACAGTCACAACCAACATAAACCTACACCCAGACATATAATAATTAAGATTGCAGACATACAGCATAAAAACAGAATACTAAAAGCTGTTAGAGAAATGACACAACTCACCTACCAAGGAAAGCCTATTAGAATCACAACAGACTTCTCAGCACAAACCTTCAGGTTAAGATGAGTTTGGAGTGAAGTATTTCAAGCCCTAAAAGAAAGCAATCTTCAACCCAGACTGAGGTACCCAGCAAAATTATCTTTCAAATTTAATGGAGAAACAAGATACTTCCATGAAAAAGAACAGCTAAACAAATTCATATCCACCAAACCAACCTTAGAAGGAGTGCTGAAAAACATCCTAGGTAGAGATAAAAATGACCACAATCTCCAGAACAACAACAGAAAGAAATCATCAGGCTGGACAAGAAAATAAACAAGAGAGAAAAGCAGGAAACTAACAACACAACACAACTAACACAAAATGGCAAAGTCAAGCCAGTACATATCAGTGATATCCATAAATGTAAATGGGCTCAATTCACATATCAAAAGAAACAAGTTGACAGAATGAATCAAGAAACAGGACCCCACAATATGCTGTATACAAGAAACACATCTGACTCAAAAAGAAACTCATAGATTAAAAGTCAAAGGATGGAAAACAGTATTCCATGGAACAGGAAACCAGAAAAAAGCAGGGGTAAATATTCTATTTGCAGACAATGTGAACTTCAAACCTAAAATGATTAAAAGAGACAAAGAAGGTCACTACATACTCATAAGTGGAAAAATTCAAGAGAAAGAAATAACAATTATAAATATGTATGCAGCAAACACAGGAGCACACAATTATATAAGACAGATACTAAAGGACATGAAAACCCAAATACCCAAGAACACCATTATTACAGGTGACCTTAACAGCCCACTGTCACAAAGAGATAGATCAACTAAACAAAAAATCAGAAAAGAAATAGTAAAACTGAATCATGCCTGTGAGCAATTGGACTTACAATTGGATTTATTTACAGAGTGTTCCACCCAGCCGCATCAGAATACACCTTCTTCTCGGCTGCCCACTGGACATTCTCCAAAATAGACCATATATTATCCCATAAAACATTCTTAAGTAAATGCAAAGGTATTGAAATTGTTCCATGCATACTATATGACCATATTGCACTTAAACTGGTAATTAATGGCAAAAGAAATTGCAAAACTGGCATTAATACATGGAAATTAAATAACAGCCTTTTCAACAACCAGTGGGCTACAGAGGAAATTAAAGAAGAAATAAGGCTACAGAGGAAATTAAAGAAGAAATAAAGCAATACCTACAATTCAATGAAAATACACCCACAACATACTGTAATCTGTGGGATGCAATGAAAGTGGTCTTAAGAGTGAAATATATAGCAATAAATTGTCATATCAAGAAAACAGAACGAGCACAAATAAACAATCTAGTGCTTCATCTGAAGCTTCTAAAAAAGAAG
>PVJX010000819.1:0-15751 GCA_004027295.1 Dolichotis patagonum
CCTCCCCCTTCTTTCCTTGGTTCTGGTTCCCCTCCCCCTTCTTTCCCTGGTTCTGGGACCCATCCCCCTTCTTGCCCTGGTTCGGGGTGCCCTCTGCCTTCTTGCCCTGAGCCGTGCTGATGGCTGGGGTGCTGGTTTTGGCACCCACTGGAGGTACCGCCACCATAGGCACCTCCTTGGGGGTGGCTTCCAAGATGGCCGACTTTGAGGCAAGAACCTGGATGGAATTCACCACAGAGCTGACAGCTGGTTCCACCTTGGCCACTTTTTTCTCCTTCTTCTTTTTGTCCTTAGGGGAGGAGGCCGGCTTCTCTTGGGGCATGGCTGGCACTGCAGCCACAGGGGTGAAGACCAGTGGGGCCTGGATAGGGGTTGGAGCCACCGCCATGGCCGGAGTGCGCGTCGGTTCTCTGAGGAGCACAGTGACACTGGGGCCTAGCTCATGGTCAGGAATCTTCCCATTGGGTTTCTCATCCTTTTTCTTGGTCTTTCCTTTCTTCTCCACAGTTTTCTCCTTCTTTTTCTTCTCTACTTTCTGGTAGTAGGTTTTTGCCATCTCCTTGCGCTGGTTGGCGAGGGCCTCTTCATAGGACGTCTCCTTCATGGAGAAGGTGGACACCAGGAAGATGCCGATGGCAGACACCACCATGAAGCCGCCAAAGACCACAACACCCAAGGTCTGTGTGTCGTATATATCCATCCTGACTGGCTTGTGTTTCACCTGCCAAACGCACACAGGCACAGATTACATTTTGGAGAAACGAAGGCATCTGACAACTTCCATTCTACCCTCTCACCACAATTACCGTTTCACTAACCGCTCCAGATTAAACCCAGGCTTGGGGCACAGCCTTACCTACTCCCCCAAAAGGGAGCTGTTTTTTACCCAAGATCTACACAGTCCTGTGGATGTTGGGTGCAGGTCTGTCACCAGTCCCTCCCACCCAGGAAACACCACAGCCGCAGCCCCTACCCTAGGAGCACAGGTAGGAGGAGTGTGGGGGAACAGGGCAGAAAGGCCCCACATAACCCAGGTCAGGTAGCCCATTGAGAACTTCTGATTCTTCCCGTATCATCTCTCAGAGCAAAACCAGCTGCCATATAAGCCAACCTGAAGACGCGTGCAGGCCTCCAGCCACAGACGTGCTGAGGCCACCCTGCACACCCTCCTCTTCTGCCGCCTCCTGCCACACAGAGAAGCAGCTACCTGGGCTCAGAGGCCAGCACTTTCACGCCATGGCCCAGAGAGGGTAGGAGCCAGGTGAAGGAGAGTGGCCACAGCCAGCACCCTGCGCACAGGGAACAGACAAGGCCGCCAGCCTGGGTGCACAGGAGGGGACTGTAAGCCCACCCCACTGGGACCACACTCCCCACAAGGAGGCAAACCCCACTGTCCTCCCACCTGAGGACCAAAGCCCAAAGGCTTAGAGGCTGGCAGGCACACACTGTCCTGGCTGATGGCCCAGGCTCACGTCACTTCACTGAGGACCTCAAAGAGGTGTCTCCTGGGGGAGGGAGCAGGCCCCTGGGTACCACCCACCAGAGCTCTGGATTGGGGATGGGCAGCTCAGGTGCCCAGCGCCAACCCCATCTTCTAAACAGTAACCAAAAAACCCACACTGGGGCACCTGGGCACTTCAGTCTGCAGAAACGGCAAGAGAAAGCCACCCGACACTCTAACCCCACAGCAGGGCCAACACCAGCCCTCACTGGTTCTTTCCAATGAGGACCGCAAGTGGGTCGCATAGTCACACTCCAGGCAAGCAACTACTGTGACACTTGCTCCCCTGATAAACTGTTGCCCTGGGCGATGCAGGAGCCTGCAAGACGCACCCTCCCTCTGCCAGTGAGGGTTGGGCTGGCTCCATGAGAGGAGTCCAGGGCAGGGCCAGGTCCTGTGTCTCCAGAGGACTCTCACCACAGCCACAGAGTGACTATGTCTCGCAATCAGGACTTGTATGCGACAGTCGGGGCAGCTGGCCTGGCAGCCTCTCCTGGACACACTCCCACGCTGGGGGCCTCAGAAGGCCTGCACCCCACTCGGCTTGGGTGGGATCCCCAGGGGGCCCTGTGGTGTCAGCCACATGCTCCTTGGTGGGCGTCCACGACAGAAACACCTCCAAGTTCTCCCAGGGGTCTCAGAGTGCTGCCAGTGCAGACAGTCAAGTACCAGAAACACATCACAACCACAACATTCAGCTGATCCGGGAGGTTAAAGTCCTCCAAAACACAGCCTTCTATGGAGCAGACCAATGCACCACAGGGGCCTGGGTCACCCTGGCACAGCTCGGTGAGCCTCATGTGGCTGCCCACCAACCACACGTTCAGGTGTGCTGTCTCGCAGAGCTGCAGCTGGCACCAGCCACCAGACCCATGGCTGTGGACAGAACAGAGCTGCGTGCAGCCCCGGGCTCTCCAGCTTCTCAACTCGAGCAGGAAAGCCGGAGCTGGGAGATGAGCTTTTCATCTTACGCCTCACAGGCAAACACCAGGCACCAAAACAGTCTCTGCAAGGAGCTCAACATCCAGAAAAGCAAACTTGGGAGAATATTTTTCCTCTGCAGCGCACACAAATGGATGTTTTACAGCAGCACAAATGTGTCTTCCCAACTTTTGCAGAATGAGCTGCTTTAAAAAGAAATTACATCTCCACCACTAATTCCTGAGCTAGAATTTTTTAAAAGAACGCTTTCACAGGAAAATGAAGAGCTCCTGTCTCTGGGAACACACCACAGCACTTGCAATGAAGGCAGCATCCCTGAGACAGAGAAACCAAGGGGATGAAAGCACCTTTCTGCTCTCTGCTGGTGGGGAAGCAATGCATCCTGGGGGCATCAAAAGCTGGGGGCCTGGAACATTCTCTAAAGGTCAGCACCCTGCGCTTTGCCCCCAAAACCTGCACAGGGCCACGCTAGCAGGAAATGGCTGGGCCGGACATCTGCCCATGCACCGTGTAGCCTGACCATGTCACCTCCACACATGTCCGAGAAATGTGCACCCTTGTGGCTCCCTGGTGCTGCATGCTCTGCGTGAGGCCCGTGATGAAGGCGGCAGAGCCTCCCCAGGCTCAGCAGCCACTCTTGGCCTCCAACAGAATGGCTCTGCAGCTCTTAAGTCTGGGGACCGAAGGAAGGAGAGGTCCCAACTCCTCAGACACACCCTGAGCAAGCTGGGCCCTCAACAGCACCTCCAGAGCTCACCCCAGCAAAGCCTGCCTATTTCTCAGGGTCACATCTGATGCCCAAAAAGTCACCAGTGAGAGGCAGCCTGAGAAGACTCTTCCAAACCCCCTCTCCTCCAGAAGAGTACAGAACTGAAGAGGGCTCAGACACACAGCCTCTCCTAGATCCGCTGCATCACACTCTGTCTAAGGCAGAAGCCAGGCACGCATGTCCTGCACCGTGCCGAGCTGTGGTATACCGCGGGTGGGAACAGAAATCAGGTCAGCGCTTGCATTCAGGCCCTATCAGCAAGATATCTCATTACAAAGATGGAAGTGTTCCAAAATCCAAAAACACCCAAAATCTGATTCTCTCTTGGTCCAATCGTTCCAGGAAAGGGATACTCAGTCGCTGATACAAAACAGAAGCGCAAGTAAGAAAAATCTGAGTAACTGTCTCCTCACCTTGCCGTTTATCCACTACTGCCACTGACTTCAGATGGCATACATCTGAGTCACACACACAACCAAGTGTCATCTCCTTCAGCCTCCTCTTTTCCATACATTCACACTGCGATACAAACATGCATTTCTACAAATAATACACATCACCGCTCTGCATGCTGGTGACTGCTATGTAAGAGACAGCCGTGATTTTTTTTTACTACATTTTCATTTTTCTTCAGACAGACTCTCAGTATGCTACCCAGGCTGGTCTTAAACTCCCAGGCTCCAGTCCTCCCATTCAGCCTCCTAGGTAGCGGGGACCGTGGGCCCACCTACATTTTTTGAGATTATACAGATCCACATAACTTGGGCTCCTTTAATTCCTGTATTATGTAACTAGATCACAAATTACTAGCCACACTCCTGCACATTTAGGTTTCTAAAATTTATGCCCTTCCCACGAAACTGCAGTGTGACACTTCTATCACAGCAAGAAGTCATCCTTGGTCCCCACTCCCGTCCCCTGGGGTCCTGGTCTGGGGCAACCACTGGTGGGAAATCGAGTCTGCTGTGTGGGAGTCACTTGCCAAGAACATCAGTCAGGCACACACTTGGGCACTGCACATCTACTTTGGTGGGTGACCCAGTAACAGGAAGCAGCGAGGGCACCCTCAGCTTAACCACCAGCCCTCTCCCGGACTCCTTTCCCTCCCTGCACTAGCAGGGACTGGTGTGGATTATCTGTAACTCACCAGCACCGTGCCTCAGTTTCCTCCAGGCCTTCCGCTGGGATTTTTATCACAATCACACTGAATGGACAATGCAAGAACTACCTCGCACGGATTTAATGTGGCTTTTTTCACACTTTTGGTAACTTTTTATGATTTTCTCTATAAAAGTCTTCTATGCTTTTTATTAAGAGAACTGCTACTTTTAAATGTTTTAGAGAAGAGAGGTCTTTTGCAAATTAGTTTTTCTAGTTTCCAGATATAGACAACCAGCAAAGTCACACCTCCCAGCATGCAGGTCACTTGCTCTATATTATGCTGAGCTCCTGTCAAAGCTGGGAGTTTGGAGATGTAGATTCTCCTTGATTTTCTTTATTAAAAACACACCTGGAGGGGGCAGTCTTGTTTCTTGGTTTCTACACCACACTTTCCAAAGCAACTCTAAGAACTGGGGCCATATCAGGATCACCAGGGGAGGGGACAGACGGTGTCCTCGCTGCCTTCCTAAGTTTCCCTTCCAGCCTTTCACCCCAAACTGCGCTGCTGATGGTGGGTTTCTCGTGGAAACCTTTTCTCGTGTTAAGTAGCGATCTTATCTTCCTTCTCAGCCACCGTCTATAAACACTGGAGCTCTGGATTTTAGTAAATGCCTCTAGTTATCATTTGACATTTCCTCCTTTCATCTGTGATGTGCTGAATTAGATCATGGCAGCCTATTCCACACACTGGTTTTTCTTATACATACGTAACTGTGATGGTTTAATTTATAAAGCAGGCACAGAAAGACATTAGAGAAAACAGTAAAATAGACCAATTACAATAACATTTTTAGACCACACTAAATCATGGGTATCACAAAATCGTGGATGGGGGAGCTATTTAATACATCTTCTATTAACTCACAGGGGTCTAAACAATCACAGTGGAACAATTTTCTTTTAAAATATTATCTTTAGATCTGCACTGTTCCCATTTTTATGTGGGATTTGTGTGTTGCAAAGTAGAAAAACGAGGTCATTCGGGTTGTTGCTGATCTTGGTACCAGGGTCATTTACTTCTTACAGGACAGGCTCGGGACTCTCCTTGTGTCCTGTTTAGAATCTCGCCGAGTGTGGTGACACACACCTGTAATCTCAGCACTTAGGAGGCTGGGGCAGAAGGATCCTTGCAAGTTCAAGACCAGCCTGGGCTACAAAGTGAGCTCAAGGCCAGCCTGAACTGCACAGCAAGACCCTGTCACAGAAAGACCAAAAAAGGAAAGGAAAGACAGGACAGGAAAGGAAAGGAAAAGAAAAGTGGTCTCTTTGCTTTGCAGTTTGGATGACTACAAGAGGCAGCAAAACTGTCAGGGTGGATGTCTGGGGATCTTTTCTTGGAATAGGAAGAGTGAGAAGCGCTGACTTTTAATTGCTGGTTTCATTTCAAGGGTTCTAGAGGGCCAGGGATTTAGCACAGCGGCATAAGCGCCAGCCTGGCAAGCACAAGGTCATGAGTTCAATACCTGGTACAAAAAAAAAAAAGATCTAGGTTCAAGGGATCTAGAAGCAATTCTGGGTTTGTGGTCCAACTAATTTTCACTGTTCCACCCCCCCCAACCCACACACTGGTTTATTTATTTTCAACTTCTTGAAATAAATATTTATTAATTTTTGATCTTACATTGTAACATTTCTCATATATTTCTTCTCTGTCTTGTGACTTGGTAGTACGTTTAACTTTTAACAAACAGGGTCTGAATGATCACTGGAAATACTAATGCAACTATTTTAAGGTTTTAGGTTCTTATTCATGACCCAAAAAAAAAACGAAATGAAATGAAACGGAACCTTTCACATGTCCCAGGAACTGGATTTGGATACACACACACAGATATACACAAATGTTTGCAGACACACAAATACACAATTCTCATGAAATAGTAACTCAGTCTTCACACATATGTGTAACATTGATTTTTCTATGCCAAGAAAACATTAAGTTTCTTACAACAAAGTAAATTGGCTTTGAGACCGAGTCTAGTTTGAAAAACACTGATTTAGATCACAAACTATTTGGTGATTTTTGCCAGGTTGTTAATTTTTACAAATCTATGCATACTCTCATGCAGTCCTGTGTGTATCCTTAGTTCAACTGAATAATCTACTAACATCATCACTAGGTCTCTGCTTGGCCAATCTAGTGGCTACTGAGAATGGGTAACTTCCCCACCACAACCATGAACCAATTTCTTTTTGGAATCTCTCAACTTTTGCTTCATTTGCAGTTCATCTTCTTAAGTGAACATAAAATCAGAATTACCAGAGTTATCTTCCTGGGTAAGTGCCTTCTACCCCACCCTCAGCCTATTAATAATCATTTTTCACTAAAATCTAGTTTATTTTAAAAGGTTTTCCAATTTTTGTGGGGTTAATAACAGCCTGGAACATGTTTTTCACATTCAAGTCATCTGTTTGTAAATTTTAAGCAAGGTTCTTAAAAATAGCTTATATATAGCTGAATTTTAGTTTAAGACCAGTGGCAACTTGTTTTTTTACCAGTAAGCTTTGTCCACCAGCATCTATTATGATTCCCTATATAACTGGGCTCGTTTATACTCACTTCATGCTTCCTATTTATAACACTGTTTCTTTACATACTACATACTTTCCGCTTCTATTCTGCATGCTATTGGAGTATTTAAATGTTATCCCTTTTTCCTTTAGTTTGGCAATGAAACATTTTGCTTCTACTTCTTCATTGAATACCCTTTAAAAAACAGGTAAAACATTCTTGCCAGGCATGGTGGCATATGCCAAGAATCCCAGCACTCAGGAGGCTGAGGCAGAAGGATTTCCACAAGTTGGAGGCCAGCCTGGGCTACACAGTAGTTCAAGATCCTGTCTTATAAAACACAGAAAGATATCAAAGCCAAAATGTTCTTTACCCTTACACTTTCCTAACAGACAGACCTAACTGCATTTCACGAATACCTCCGGCCACCTCCCCAAGGGAGAAGGATCTAGGCCACAAGTGGATGCCCCTGCATCTGCCAGGAGCCCCTCCTGTCCCACTCCCTTTGCAGGACAGCCACAGGCCCCTGCACCACCAGCATACTGGAAGTTCCGGGGTTCACCCCTGTCTCCTGCGACTTCCAGTGGGCTCTTCTCTCACAGGCTCTCGCCAGCCACCCCAAGTCCTCCCAGCCCTGTGCTGCCTCAGCCTTTAGTTCTCAGCACTACTGGGGCCCGGGTCACTGGGGCTCCAGGTAGGGAGTATCTCCCCTGGCCCGGGGGCTCACAGGTCTACTAGCTCCTTCTGCTACTTTGGGCCACGCCAGGCTCCGGTGCTCTCCTCAGGAGCCCAGCCAGATCTTGCACTGCCTCTGCCTTATTCATTCTGCTGGGTTTTCAGGCTTGCCTGACTTTTCCCCAATTTTCTTCCTCACCTTGTTCTCTGCCTTTAACAGTGATGACGTTTTACCCCTGGTGGTCCTTTATCACCTTGGCCCACTCAGGCCCTCAGGGAAGTTGCAGGCAGGGGCTAGTCCCTACCACAGGGGGGTCTCCTGTTACAGAGTCCCAGGAGCCTTTGTCCCCTGCCCAAGACCAGTAAGTGCTCACCTGTCCTCAATCCTTACCGCCAAGAACCATGGCCACCCTCACACAGTGGCAAGGCCTCCAAGGGCACAGGTCTTGCATTGGGGCCCAGGGACACTGTGTGCACTCCTCACTTACCAATCCCTGCTCCCAAGACGATGCTGGCCCTGAGATGACAGCGACCCAGCCCGCGGCATCCAGAGGTCACGCCCGAGCCCTCTCTGCGCCACCTCCTGAGTATGTGAACTTGCACACTGTCTGCGTCAGAGCACCAAACTTGACACCCAAAAGAGAGGCTCTGATTCTTCTTAATCCAGAGAAACTAAGAAACCACAAGTAAAAGATGGGTCCTGAACCATTTCACTTCCTGCGTTCCGAGGACGGAAATCACCGAATTCCTACTTTAGAGAAACAATGCTACCCCTCTTGAAGAAGAGTTGAAACACTAAGAATAGAAATGTGTCCTATTATAAGTCTTTGCTTATTCATCAGCCACTTCAGATTCAATGTCTACGCCAGAGGAAAAAAATAAGGAATTGACATGTTTTTGTGTTTGTCCAAAACAGAAAAAATCGTCTTTAGAAAAATAGGCATTTAAAGAAAACTGTACCTTCGGTGAGCTCCAGCTGCACCTCACCAGGGAAGACAGTGAGCCACACGGCAGGCAGAAGCCAGGCCACCAGAGAGTCCCCAGTGCTGTCCCCACACAGACCCAGGGACGCCAGCCCAGCCAGAGCGACCGCCTAGACAACTGTGCTCACTGCAATCTAATCGGAAAAACCTGCCCTCTGGACGGAGGCAAGGAACACAGGCTGCGCAGTCCCTACACGAAGGCAGGCATCTCTTCCCCTGCACATTATGAAATCCGAGGTTCACAGGGGCGCTTTCCTACACACATCCCCTCCCCACTGCCACCGTCTACATCCTATCTCCCCCTTCCCCTTACTCCCTTCCTTGAAAGTGAGTTCTTCATGGTTTTTACACAATGTTTTTCCTCAGTAGAAGGTCTCTTCATACTGAGCTCCATCCCCTGCCCTTTTGCCAAATCTTAGAGGTAAGATCTCCCCAGTTTGCCCAGGCTGGGCTCAAACTTGGGATCCTTCTGCCTCAACCTCTCAGAGTACTGGAATTACAAGCATGCACCACCTCATCTGGCTAGTTTCTACTTTCTTGCACGCAATCAAGTTTCATTTTCTATTTGTTGCTGGGATAGATAAACAACTAATTCAGGAAGGATTTTTCCCCCCAGTACCTTGTCTAATTCCCCTAATTCATCCGCAGATTTTTGAAGTTTATTACATATAAAGAGTGTAAGGCAGCTGCCTGGCAAGTGTGAGGTCGTGAGTTCAATCCCCAGTACAAAAGAAAAAGAAGTGTAAGAATCAATTTTGTTCCTTCCCTATACTGACATGTTTTGCTTCATTTTTTAATATTTACAGAGTAGAACCTCCAAAACAGTACTAAAGATAAAGAATGACAGCAGGCAGCCTGTTTTTCCTGGTATCAAAGGGCAAGATGTAGGGGGTCATTGTTTAGCAAGGTGTCTGCTATGGGCTTTTGGAGACATCCTTTACAGCAGTGAAAGCGGCTCTTCAGGGTCCTGGCTGCATGAACCCATGCAGAATTTGATGAAATACTGTCCCTGAATCTGTCAGGATAATTGCACTATTCTGCTGTGAGCCATGGGTGTGGGAGGTGAACATAAACTTACTCCTAACTGCTAAACAGAGCTCAAACTCCTAAGGTAAAGCAGGGGCCCATTACTGCCCACACTGCTGGACACAGTCTAGACTGAGATCTGACTACCAGCTTCCTTCCCTCCTACTATTCTTTTCACGATTTATAACAAGGTTCCTTCCTTTCTCTTCTGAAAAGTCCAAGAACAATTACAATTCTTAGTCTTTAGATATTTAGGAGCAAAAGGTGAAACTAAAGGGGTCCGGCATTTCCTTTGTGAGCACACAGGATTATGGGTCCAATTTCTTTAATAACTTACAGGACTACACAGGTTTTTTAAATCTCTTCTTGATTCCATGTTAAGTTATACTTTCTAGAAATAACACGAAAGCTGAGAAGTTGCAAATTTCCAAGCATATAGGGATATAAGTTTTCCATGTCCAATGTGTAATATAACCCACCCCCTCACAATCTCCCTTTCTACAAATACTCATAGTCTAACTTTTTAATTCATTTTTACTTTGGACAAGTTCTTCATAGTAACCACTTACCTTTTTAATGTCTACAACATGTGTAGTGAAGCCATTCCACAGGCTTGGTATCAGTTATCTGTGTCTTTCTCTTCATCAGTTTTGCTTGAGATTTATCAAGCAAATCTAACATCTTTTCTTCTAAAGATGACAGTAAAACTTTGCTGAGATTATCTATACCAGTTTTCTGCTTCATTCATTCTTTCCTACTGTTACTCTCTACTGACTTAGGTTTAAGATAGATGCTTACTGCATTAATGTTCATTTTCTCTTTCTGAACACATTAAAGTTATAAATCTCCTGGTTGAGTACCAGTTCAGCTACATATGTCTCAGTAAGTAGTATTCTCATTATTCCTTTCAAAATATTTTCTACTTCTCACTAAAATTTTTTATCTACAAATATGTACTAAAAGCATTTTAAAATTTCTAAATAAAATTTTCTATTTTTTATTCACTTTTTAGCTTTATTGCAGTCTGACAACCTACTCTGTACAATTTTAATTCTTTAATATCTGTTGAGATTGCCTTTATGGCCACAAATATAGTAATCTGAAAACTTTTAAGTATGCACTGGTTGGCTGCACTTATTTTTTAAATATACAGTCATATATAGACCACATTGTTTACTTTGTTCAAAAGTTCAAACCTTAAAGTTTTTTTTCTATTTAGCTATCATTTACTGACAAGACTATTGAAACTCTATTGTGATTATTGATTGACCATTTCTTACAAATTCCATCAGTTCTGGCTTGATCTTCAAGCTGAGTATTTACTATTATGAAGTGACTTTGTGTCTTCTTTATATAAAAATTGTGCCCTAAAGACTGTCTTATATGACACTAATCTACCACCAGTTTTTTTATATTGTATTTCTACAGTATTTCCTTCCATTCTTTTACTTTCACCCTTTCTAGATCTTGCAAGCAGTGTAAGTTGGACTTTTAAAAACCAACATAAACAACATCTTTATTTTTTTACTGGAGTATTTAGGAAATCTGTGACTTACAATTTTAGTCATTGCATATGCATGCTGATGTATTTTGGATTTAAATCTATATTTTCTTTTGTATCACTTTCCTGTCTTGAGTCCTTTTTTTTCTCGTCTGTTTTTGAAGAGGAACTTAAAATGCTTCATTTTTCCCCTCTACCGTTTTGGTAACTTACCTTTAAAAATCAATATGCAGGGTGTGCAAGATTCAAAGCTAAAACCTTTACCCTCTGCTGCTAATCCTGCTTCTCCCTCTACTGAGGCGCTACGGCATGTAGGACTCAGCCCCAGACTGACCACCACTGACTACCACTCTCTCACACTTGTCTGGGATCAGGCCAAGCACCCACCACCTTCCCAACCTCCTCCTCCTCCTCGAGTGTTCCTGTTCCCTTTTCCACCAGGTTTCACCCTCCAAGGATACCCCTGAGAATTTCTTTCAGTGAAGATCTGTCAGGGACTGTTGATCTGCCCTCCTCTCCCCGCTTCGAGACAGGCTCTCGCTATGTAGTCCAGGCTGCCCTCGACCCCACGGCAGTCCTCCTGCCTCTGCCTTCAGAGTCCTGGGGTCAACAGGCATGGGCCACCATGCCTGGGACTCCTCACTTGTCTTATGATCCTTTTCCTTTACTGTTGAATTTTTCTTTCTAGTTACTATAACACTAAACTATCTACATGTGATTGATCTTTATTCTGCTTGGTTAGTTTGAGGTCTTCTGTCTCCCCCATTCCATTACATTCTCAGTCATTTCCTTCACACAATGCCACTCCTGGGCACCTGGCCAAACACCCTTCATTCGCAGTCACTCCTCCCTGCCTCTGGCCGGTCTCAAGAGTTACTCTTCTAAGATGCTTTCTGCATCTCTTCTCCTGCTCTACCTTCCCATCCAGTTCTTCTCTTCAGGTCTGATGAACCCACATGCTGGATTTTTATTACAATGACTCAACTTTTCAAATGCTAGGCCAGCCTGATCTGCATAACAAGACCCTGTCTCAAAAGACAAAAAATAAAACAGAACAACAACAAATGCCAGGTCACTTTACAATTTCCTGTTCTTCTGAGCTATTTTGGATCTTGCCACTGCTTTCAGTAGAGTGGTGCTGCTTGAAATCCGTGTCAGGAACCCCCCTGCCCCAGGTCTGCACAGATCTGCTCCTGCTGCCGCTCACAGCCTGGGGATGGCGGGCATTCGGTTCCCTAGGATTCACAACTGTTCACTGTGCTGCTGTAATCATCCCGACTCCGAGCCCAGGATACAGGAGCGTTTGCTCCTTCACAGCCCTGCCCGCTCACGGCCTGGCCTGCACTGCGATCTGTCCAGCTTGCTCACTCGCAGAGGGGCACCCGAGGGTGTCCTAGGACCAGGTGGAATGATCTGCATGTGGGGCAGCTGCTGACGCCCACTTGTCGAGCTCCAGCCCTGGCTCTGGCAGGAAAAGTGATTCTTTCTCCTTCTTTGGTGCTGGAGGTGGAACCCAGGGCTGCCTAAATGCTCAGCAGGCCATACCCTGGCCCCAAAATCGCCTTCTCCCTGATGGCACCAGAGCCCTGAGCAGTACCCCCTCACCTGCCAAGCTGCCTGAGCTCATCTCCACTCATGGCCCTGGAGATGCCGCCAAAGCCTGTGTGCCCAGCACACAGTGCCGTGGGTCACAGTCACTGCCCTCCTCAGGTGTCGAGGGCTGGCTGTACCATGACCTTTGGGAGGTGCCTGTCTCCTCTCCAGCACTCACCCAGCCCAAGTCCCAACCCTGGGCCAGACAGCCAGCCCCCGTCTTCATCCATCTGCCAACCGATACCTGGCACTGCTGCCATGCGCAGCCACACGCATGAGCTCGCTGACCAAACTCTGGAAAGCAAAGGGAGGCCACACAACTTCCCCTTGCAGCCAGGCTGAACTACGTCTGACCAGAAGGTCACTAGCAGCCTGACCCTGCGTCACCAGGCCTGTGTCACTCACCCTGTCCCATCATGTAGTCCTGCTATCACCTCATATCAGCCCCAGAAGGGGGGCCACTGCAGTAGGACATGTCAAGGGAGACCACAGCCACCCATGTTTTGCTACACGACACTGTCATCTTCTACTTATTTTTTTAGTTACTGTTCATCTCTTGCTGGTCCTAATTTGTAAATTCAGCTTCATCACAGTTACGTGATCTGTGATCCCAGGCACTCACTGGATGCAGGAATGTGTCCCCACAGCCAAGGGAAGACACCCCGAGGGAAACCCCCACACCACTCACCCCTGAGGCAGGTCTGCTTTCTTACCAGAAATGCAAGGGCCCAGGAGGAGCAGGCCTGGCACCAGCAGGTCATGCTGACAAACTCCGGGGGGGAGGGGGGTGCCTGGGCTTGCAGAAGGCAGCACTGCTCGCCCCTCCTCGGCCTCCCCAAGCTCTCCCAGGAGCTGCGGCTGCACTTGGGACCCATGGTAAGGAAACTGAGCCCACCCTCAGCCCAGACCTGGCCTTCCCCTGAGCCCCTACAAGGGCTCCCTTTGGTGCTAACAAACTACTGGTCGGACGTCCCAGCTGCTGTAACACAAAGCACTCGGGGTCGCAGAGCAGAACAGTACTGAGCTCTAAACTGCCAACACCACACAGGTACATGCAGGCACACATGTATACACATGTACACACACATACATACACACAGGCACGCACATGTATACATATATACACAGATGCACACATACACGCGTGTATACACATGCACATATACACATACACATACATACACATGCACACACAGATACACACCTATATACCCAGGAACACACACATACACACATATACACACACGTACATGCAGGCATACACGCACACATCCTTTCCTCCAGCACGATGTGTGCTAACTGGGAAATGCCCCCACGGGCCCTAAAGCAGATGCACGTCCAGGGCTCAGAGCCCTGTTACTGCTGCTGCCTCCATGCTCCAGGCAGGTGAATACCTACCCTCTCTCAAAGAAAGGAACTGGGGGACAGGGTCAAGAGGTGCCACCTCCTGGGGTGCCCAAGGCAGCGACTTACCCACACCTACTACACTGCCTCCCTTAGTCTTTTAAAAACCCAAACTGCCAGATGTGTGCGCATACCCTTAATCCCTGCAACTGGGAAGGCAGAGAGGCAGGGGGTCACCATGAGACCAAGTTTCAAAAAACAAAAACAACAACAACAACAAAATTGAAACTCTACACAACAGCCTTGGGATCCTCTAACACAGCAAAGTGGCTGGTGTTACAGTCCTGGCCAACGCCACCCTCTCCAAAGTCCTAACACGTCACTAAGAAGATTTCACTGAGAGTCCCCACCACTCCCTCCCTCCCCGCTCCCTCCTGCACTAGGTCTGCTGTGAGGCTCTGAAAATTCGGGTTTTGCTTTCTAATTACTACAGCACAAATCTGCAGAATGGGCAGGAAATGAGAAGGAATCCGAGAGAGGGAGGGTGACACCTCACTCCTAGCAGGGCATTGACATAGGTGAGGGGTTTGGCCTAATCCCTGACCCAGAAGTTCCAGCAGGTTCCCCCCACCCCACGTGGACAAGGCAAGGAGAAGAGAGAGCAGGCAGGGAGGCTCCCCCACCCTGGCTCCACACAAAGACCCTTCCTTCCCAGTCCCGTGCAGGTCACCTTTTGAAGACTAGTTGGATGCTCATGTGTCACAGGGACACAGGATGCTCAGGGTCCTGTCAGGTGACACTACACACAGTGCAGGGACTCCAGGATGGCAGGAACAACTAGGCCTGCCCGAAGGACTCTGAAACCTCTGGGCTCTGCCACGGGACAGGGGCCGTCTGCACCTGGCCGTGCCACTCGATCACCTTCATTAGCTCAGCAGGTGTGGGCATCCATTGTGTGCCACCCCTATCCTGACGTGGGGGCACCTTGGGGCAAAGCAGATAGCATCCTGAGTGGGCAAAGCTTGACTCTGTTTGGGGCAGTCACAAAGTGAAGTGCACATCAGGTGTCAGGAGCAAAAAGAAAGCCATGCAGACAGCAGAGGGGGGTGCAGAGATGACAGGGGGGTGCAGACAGGCAGGACGGCGCCCATCTAAATGATGGTGCAGGCCAGAAGGGGACGGAGCCATGCAGCGCATCGAGGAGAAAAAAGGTGAAGCCAGGCAGGGCTATGGCATGAGAGGCTGGTGAATGAAGCAGGGAGGCCTTGCAGGAGGGGGAAGCAGGACAGGGCCAGGCAGGGCTGCTCACAGGTAATGCTGGGGGTTTGCTGATGGAGAAGCAGGTTGGGGAGAGCACAAGTGAGGACAAGCTGAGGTCTGGGGCTGGAAGATGGAGACGTCCGGTCTGTGTTCATCTTATGGGAGGAACCGCAGGCCAGGGAGGAGAAAAGATAATCTACAGTCACTGGACGTTTCCCTATTGCACTATACTGTGCAGAGGCCAGTGCTAAGCCTGGCCATCACAGGGCTGCAGGGATGCCATCACACACATCACATAAACCAGGCCAGGACTAGGCGTCGTGGCCCACACCTGTGACCACAGCACACAGGAGCCTGAGGCAGGAGGATTGCTGTGCCATCTAAGCCAGCCTCATCTACATAGTGAGTTCAAAGCCAGCCTGAACTATGTACATAGCAAAACCTTGTCTCAAAAAATAAACAGAAAAAGCCAAAACCAGGACAG
>PVJX010000819.1:15851-81653 GCA_004027295.1 Dolichotis patagonum
AAAAAAAAAAAAACACCTCCATTTTTAAAAGGCAGCCCAGGGCTGGGGATTTAGCTTGGCGGCATAAGCGCCTGCCTTGCAAGCAAGCGGTCATGGGTTTGATCCCTGGTACCAATAAAAAAAAAAAAAAAAAAGGCAGCCCACCTGTTTTAAAATAAAAAGCTGGCCACAAAGGCTACACGAAGGCCAAGCGCACCCTGCATACCTGCTTGGAACTGTCTCGACTCAGCCTCGCCCAGACCTGCTCTACTGACAGCCTGCCTTGGGCGAGGCCCAGAATTAAAGGTCCCAGTCCAAGATGGTCTTCAGGCCAAGTCTTGAGTCAGCAGATGATACTCATTATCACTATAAATAGCTGTAACTTCCGGAACAATCTCAGAGGGCCGCCTCTGAACAGAAAGGGATTAACTCCCTGCCTATCACTGCAGGAGCTTCGTTTAAACTTCAGTTTTAGGTCATTCTTCAGATACCAGGTTAAACTCAAACTCAAAAGTTCTTCCTGAAGACACAGCCTTGCAAATCCCAACGGTTCTTGTAGTTTCTGGAGTCCAGCAGAGCCTGCGGAAGTTGCTTGCTCAGGAAAGGATTTACATTAGCCAGACAGGAAAAGACCAGCACACCGGAAGGTGTCAGGTTTGGGGACAAGGCGGGTATTCCAGTCTTGCCAAAATAATCTCACTTAGAAATTATAAGGCAGGCCTTATAAAGGTGCTGCCCCGTAGACAGGTGGGAAATACACAGTACTTACATCTAAAGGAAAAGCTTCCTATGTGTCTGGCTTTAAGCCTAAGCACTAAGTTCAGGGCCAGCTTAGACTAGTGAGACACTGTCTAAAAAAAAAAGTAAAAAATTAATTTCCCCCACCAGCTGTATGCTTTCTAAATAACACCTAATTATTTTTTGTATGGTCCATTTGGCCATCTTGATACCACGACTGTTAAGTGAAACTTGCCATCCCCAGCCCCTACAGCTCATAGCGCACGCGAGACTAGCGCTTCTTATAGGCGAGGCCTGTCAGGCTGAGGCACGTGAACTACTACCAGCCAGCTGCTGGGACCTACACACAACCAGCAGTGTCGCGTGGCTCCACAGTGCAGTGTTGGCATATGACGAAGAGAAAGACTTTTTTATTTTGAGACAGGGTCTCACTCTGTAGTTTGGACTGGCCTCCAAGTTTCGCTGGTCCTCATGCCTCAGCTTCCTGAATGCTGGGATCAGAAATAAACAATTGTACAGAGCAGCTGCTACCCTGGCCCAGTGCTGTCTGATTGAACTTTCTGAGGATGGAAACAATCTTAACATATACGAACCAGTATGTGAGTACTAAGCACTGGAAATAGGGCTTAGAAACTGAATCTTTTATTTCATTAAAATGTCTTTGGTCTAACCTAAAAGCTGTCTGTGGCAATGGTGCTGGATGACGCCACTCCTGACAGCAGCCTCTTTGGACAAGAACGAGGTCTCACACATTTGCAGACACCACATCTGACAGCTCGGCAGGGACGCTTCATAAGGAAATGAAATTCCAAGTACTCTCCTGCACTCTGCCACGCTTCCAACCCACTTGCCAGTGAAACTCTTAATTTCAATATTCTAGATGTGTCCTCCCTTGGATAATTACTGTCCCAGAAAGTAGAATTACACAGCCCCACAGCACGTTCCGGAGGCAGAGGCCTATCACTAGCAGTGGGCAATTGGACTGGCTAGGCCCAACAACCTCCTGTCCTGCGGCCTTTTTGTTCTCATCCACTGAATGGGTGAGAATCAGACCGGCCCCATAAAATGAGACTGTTTGGAGACCTCAATCTACATCAGAGCCATGCAATCTGATTTTTTTTTTTTTTGTTTTGGACACAGCGTCTCACTATGTTGTCCAAGCCAGCCTACAAACTCTCAGTGATCCTCTGAGACCTAAGATTATAGGAATGCACCACCAGACCCGACTACAATCTGATTTTAACAGTAAGTCTTATAAAATCACCTGATAACTACTGAGAATGCTCTAACTGGGTACTCATCTAGCTCACTTAATCAGTGTTCATTATGGAAATCTCTGCTCTCCAACCCCAAGAGCCCTTTCTCACCCTAGTCCCTCTATGGGCTTCTCCAGGCCATGCTGACCACTCAGCCCTACCACTGGGTGGGCACTGCTCAGCCTAGGATGTGCAGGGGGAAGGTGCGGCCCCTCCCATCACAATGCTGGCGGACCACCCCCCAACACTGGAAGCAGAATTTTGACAAAGAAAAATCTGTCTCAAAAGAACTACTGCCTCTACCTCTGCCATTCATTTGTTAGTTAAAGCTCCTGGCAATAAAAGAACAAGTAAGAAGAATCTGGAGTCCTACACTTTTAGAAGGTATCCCCGCTACATAAAAAACCAATATTCCAATTAAATCATTTGCATTCAACCATTTAACCGGAGTTTGGTGCTAGGTAATTACTGCAGCCTGTAGAGTTAGGGCTCATTCCAGCAGGAACTTAATTGCTCAAAATGTGACTCGATTCAGGATTTATTTAAAATTCCCCCATCAACAAAAAATATTCCTACACCACAGCACCCCTCTCTCTTTGTAGATGCTGAGAAGAAAGCGATGCCTAAGTAGGAAAAGAGTTCTGCCTAACAGACCTGAACCCAAAGATCCTGTCGGCCTCCTCCAGCCGAAAGGGCCCAGGAGCCCCCCTTCCCTCGCTCTTGTGAAGGGAAACTTAACTACCAGGCTGCTCTGACCTCTCTTCCTTTGCTTGGAGAGGGTGGCACATCCAGGACCTCAGAACCGGAAGCTGCTTCTGGAAGGGAAACCAGTTGGCAGACCACAGCCGGCCGACCTTTGGAAAGTTCACAAACGAACTGCAATGAGCAGTTGGGCAGTGCGCTGCAGTCTCAGAGATGTCTTGCTTAAGGAGAGCGCAGTCCAAGGGTGTGGAGGAGGTAGGCGGTGAGAGAAAGCTTCTGAACTGCACAAGGCCAATGTGAGGCTCTCCTGGGCCCATGTCCCCAAACTCCAGAAGATTCCACGTAGGCAGCCGAACCCGGAAGGTACACGCACATGGAGGGAATGGCCTCGAAAAGCCTGCGGTGGCAGCTTCATTTCCTTGGTGTTTCCCAGTCCCTCCTGACCTCTGACCTCCAGGTTATTGCCACACTGGCTTGTTTGCACGAGGTCCCAGCACTTCCTTGCTCGGCCCGCTGACCCTGTCCTGAGTGGGTGGATCAATCTCCAGGCTACAGATAAGAGCGAGGGTGGAGAGGCTGGGGGCTGAGCCAGCGGGGCTGGAGGGTGGGATCCGGACTGTCGCTCCTGCAGCCTGCTCCGCAACAGGGTAGGGAAGCCAGGCCCCGCTCTCCACAGCGCCCTGCACGGCCCTCAAAGCCCATCCCGCAGCGCGGGCCAGCACTTGTTGACTCCTCCCTCCGTGTGCTAGGTCTCACAGCTGTTTTCTCAAGTGGAGGCCGTCGGGGGGCCCCGATTTTCAGACGGGGCTGCACACCGGGCTGAGGCCGTCCTCTGTCGTGCTGGGTCTGGGATGGGCCCAGGCCAGGGTCCCGCGGCTCCCTAGGAGTCTGGCCCGGCGCCCCCCTGCCCGGGACGCAGCCGGAGAGCCAGGCGGGCCGGGTGGGCCGGATGCCAGCGCGCGAGGATGGGCGGCCGGGCCGGAGGCGCCCGCTTCCCCTCCCGGGCCTGGCACGGCCGGCCCCGGCACGGCCGGCCCCTCTGTCGCGGCTGCGGCGGTGGCCGGGCGGGCGGGGACCAGGAGCCCCTACCCCGGGGCGCCCTAACGCCGGCTCCGCGCGGCCCCAGGAACCGTCTCCGGCCCGGCCGCCAGGGGGAGCCGCAACGGGCCGCGCTCCGGGAAGTGACCCGCGCCGCCCTGGACTGCCCTGAGCCCGGCCGCCCCGTCGGGGACCCCCGCGCCCCCGCCCCGCACCCGGCGACGTCACCACGCGGCTGCCGCGCCCCGCCCGCCGCCGCCAACTTTCTTCGCCCAACTTCGGAGCGCGCGGCGCCGGCTGGCGGGGAGGCGCCCAGGGGCGCAGAGAGGCGCTGAGGGGCGCCACGTCGCGCCGGCCCGCGCCCTCGACGCCACGGCCCGCGGCCCGGCCCACGCCCCCTGCCCCCGCCCGGGCCCCCGAAGGGCCGCGGCCACCGCTACGAGGACGGCGACGCGGGCCGGGGGAGGGGCGCCGAGACGTGTCACCGCCACTGCCGCCACCGCCGCAGGCCCGGCCAAGTTTCTCACCTGCAGCCGGAGACGCAGCGAGAGCGAGAAGGCAGGAGCAGCCGCCGCCCCAGAACCGCGAGAGACCAGCCGGCCGCCGCTGTAGGCGCCGCGACCCCGACGCCGCCCGCCCCGTCCGCCGTCCGCTCCGGCCGCCCGCTGGCTGCGTGCGCGCGTGTGGAGTCGTGGCACTTTCTGCCTCGGAGCTGGCGAACGGCCCCCTCCGCCGGGATCACCGCCTCCTGCCTTCCCCACCCGGGCCAGCCATTCATCGAGCCGCCGCTCCCCATTGGCCTACGCCCCGCCACTCTCGGGGCCGCCGGCCAGTTAGGGTGCGGACGGCCGAGCCGCGGCGGCGGCCATTGGTCAAAGAGGAGGGTCTCCGCCTCGGCCAATGGACGAGGGGAGGAGCTGCGGGGAGCCGCGGGGGGCGGGGCCGCGCAGCGCTGCGCTGGCCTCTGCGCGGGGGCGGGGGCAGCACTCCCCGCCCACCAGGGGGAGGTCGCCAGTAGGCCCCGCCCCCTCTGGGCTGCGGCGCTCCTGTCTGTGATCGCCACGGCTGCGGACTCCCATCCGGCGGCTGCGTGGGGGCGGGCGGCGGAAGGTTCGAATCCCAGCAGCCCTGGCCGGAGTCTTAGAACGCCGCAAGGTTGAGATAGCGGTGAATGTCACCCTAAGTAGATGACACAACCAGAGAAAATGCTTTATTTAAAGCCAGTAACTTTACCCAAGGCACCGTTGCCTCGGGCCCATGGGTCTAAGGACCAATTCTGCTTGGGGTCAGCCCAGGGTAGGTAGGTAAATCTTTATTTTCAGAGATTTGCAATCGACTCAGAAGGAACTTTCTTGGATAAAAGAAGGAATCGGAGTGGAAGAGCCGGAAGATGATCGGAAATTGGGGTGGCTGCCTGCGCGCTTCGTTAGAGAGAGTCTGTCCCAGATACTGTGCTCCCCCAAACCCCTGCAGGTAGGGCCATGATTACCATCCACCTTACGGCTTTTGTTCCAGGTAACAGGGCCAGTGTGTCTTAAACCCTTTGAGGGGCTGGGTATTTAACTGCATAAGTGCCTGCCTGGCAAGCGCAAGGTCGTGAGTTCGATCTCTGGTACCAAAAGAAAAAAAAGAAGAAACCCTTTGAACAGGAACAGCTTCTCTGAATTTAGTTCCCTAAGGGGCCCCACACTGCTCCCAGATGGCCTGTGGGTTGCAGAGTCCCGAGCAAGCTGTGCCCGGACCATTTCTCCAGCCCCACCTGCCTTTGTTACTTGACAAGTACTGTTAGAAAAGTGCGGAAAACAAAAATCTTCCCAAGAGAATAAAGAAGGATCAGAGTGAAATTGAATTCATCCCTCCTTTCAACTCAGCATTCTCAGCACTTTAGTAATTAATTGACAGAAATTAACCTGGATTAGCTCTCTGCCCCCATCTCCAGGAGTGAGCCCCACCTTGGAATATAATTCAAGAATCCCAGCTTCTGGGGCAACCCACTTTACAGGCCACCTTCTGTCCATCTTAGACAGAAGCTTGCTTTCTCTCAGTAAGTTCCTCCTATGCATAACCTCCAGTGTTCCTAGAATTCATGCCTCGATTTCAGAGAACACGAATTTGGCATTTCAAACAACTAGAACTTTGGGGTTTCTTTCCCTATTTTCTTTAGAGTGTTTAGCATGAATGAATGTTAGATTTTATCAAAAGCCTTTTTTTTTGGCATCTAATGAGATGATCATATGATTCTTGTCCTTGCTTCTATTTATGTGATGTATTACATTTACTGATTTGTATCTGTTGAACTCTGCTTGCATTCCTAGGATGAATCCTACTTGTTCATGATGTATTTTTTTTATTTTTGGATGATTTGTTGCATTCTGTTTGCCAGTATCTTGTTGAGGATTTTTGCATTTATGTTCATTAAAGAGAGTGACCAGTGGTAAGCTGTTTAACTTTCCGAAGTAATCACTCCCTCCTCTGGGCTTGAGGGACAAAGCCATTCCCTCCTTCTCCAGAGTTTGTTGAGTGCTGGAGATACACGTCCAGCCTAAGCAGCCTGGAATGATCCATACAGGAGCTGATCAAAAATATGCTGTTTCAACATACATTGTCGTTAACTCCCCACAGAATGCACCCTCTTGCTTAGAACACACTTGTCCCATCCTTTTGCCATTTTCTGAAGCAGGTCTGGAAGTTCTCTTTCATGAATGCTTTAGGGGGTATGATCAAAAATAGGGTGAATGTTGCTGTTGTGTATCATCCAACAGAAAGGCAGATTCTGTTTTTGTTTTGGGTATTTTTGTTAAGGCAACTTCTTGAAAACATGACACTGTGTCCTCATCCATCTTATTCACCAGATCTGGCACCTTGCCTCTTCTGGTTCCTCCCCAAAGCGAAAAATAAGCATGAAAGGAAGACGTTTTAAATGTCTTCCAGGACATGGAGGCAGCCACAGCAGTGCAGCTAAAGACACTCTGGAAAGAGGACTCCAGAGCTGCTTCAGCACATGCTAAGTATGACTGGAATAAATATTAGACGTGAAGAGGCTTATGTCAGGATGATTCGTGGCAATGTGTCTTATCTGTAATACAGTTTTAGTTCATTTTGTTTCCTTTGGGTGTTTTTTTGTTTTTCTTTTTGTCTTTGAGACAAGGTCTTACTATGCAGTTCAGGCTGGCCCTGAACTCACTTTGTAGCCCAGGCTGACCTCAAACTCACAGTGATTATCCTGTCTCAGCCTCCCCAGTGCTGGGGTTGCAAGCGTGTCCCACCACATCCAGCTGTAATACATTTTTTTAATGTAAACATTCACAATGTGTTATAGTTACACTTCCTAGATCCAATAAAAAAAACCATCTACCCAACTGCCCACCTCTGGGCAGGGACTTCTTTATCTTGTTTACTGTTTTACATTTTTTCAGAAAGAGATCCTAGCAGAAGGATTTAGTTGAAAGGCAGTTCCCCCTCAGAGTTGGAAGAGGATTGATTCAGTTACCAGGTTCTGGGGTCCCCTTCCAAAAGTGGTTTGTTGGTTCTTCATGTCTTGAACATTGAATTGGACAAAATAAACACAAAATGTTTTACCTTTATTAAAGATAGGAAAAGCAATGTGCTCTGCAGAGTCATTTTGGGCCCAGCGGAATACGAAACAAATGCCCTCTGCAGCTTGAGAGCAGACCACCGTGAGACAGCACAAAAGCCCAGAGCCCCAGGCCCACGTCTCAGGCTGGCCTAGGCCTAGGCCGTCCTGTGGAAAACTCGTTCAGTTATTGAGAGAGGAACTGGAGCCAGTGCGCTCTGATTGGTTCTGCCTGCAGGTCCCTGGGACCTGTTCTGCACATGTGTCCTGGGGCTTTGTAATTAACAGCTCTGCCCCAGCCAGTCTGCCATGCCCTAGTCTCCTGCTCCGGTTCCTGACCCCTCCTCCCGTACTGGAAGCCGAGGTGTCCAAGGCTGGCCTGACATGGCACAGTGTTTAGGGGACACCTATACACATCCTCCCAAGCACTTTGAATCATCTCTAGGCTGCTTGTGGTACCTAGGATGACATTGACACTGTGTGCAGAGTTGAACTGTATGGCTCAGGGAATCGACAGAGAAGATGTCTGTACATGTTCAACACAAGTGAACATTTTTTTCCCAAATATTTTGTGAACAGTAGATGAGGGATCCGTGAAGCCTGTGGGTATGGAGGAACCATGGCTGGGGGTGGTCCTGGGAAACACTGGGAGAAGTGGGGTGGGTGGAGCAAGGTAGGAGCCAAGTACCAAGCAAGAACAGCCAAGGGGGTCAGGGGGCAGTGAAGACCCCAGACGCGGCTACAGGGTTCCTGATCAAATGCCCAGGCTGCTTTATTTCAGAGCTGCTTCTGGGAAACTCAGCTCATCCCACCCCTCATCTGCCAGAGAAAGCCCTGCAGCAGGCAGCCCCTGGCAGAACTGCCCCCATGATGCCTACTGTGGAGAGCCAGCGGGCACTATACCCTTGGGGACAGGTCAGGAAATGAGCCACCTGTCAGCAACCTCCGGCGATGGTGGTCACCTTGTCGGGGATTGAGGGCCGTTTGCAGAGGACTCCCTGGCTGTTCTTACCCATGATTCAGTATTTGGTTTGTCCTCAGCGAGATATCTGATTGGGCATAGACTGGCAGCTGCTCTGAGCAGGCTGTCCTTGGTCCCTTCCACTCGTCCCTAGCGGCCCTGACATGACCCAGCCTTCAAGGCCACGATCCCAACCCCTGCTCAGCCTCAGCACTGAAGCCACGACTGCAGGCTGGGTCTCCCCAGCACTGGAGGGACGGAGATAAGAGAGACATTGCCCAATAGCTCAGCTGACTCCACAGCCTGGCATCTGCAAACTCATCGCCCACCAGCCAGGCAGAAAGGCTGAACCCCAGGGGTGGGGGGTACAAACACAGGTTCCTGGTGTCCCGGGTGACAGTCTACCACAGGTGGTCACAGTGTGATCAGAAGAGATGGGCTGGGAGCTCTGTGCAGGGGTCGCCCAGCCAAGGCGAGGAGGGGACCAGAAGGCCACAGGCCACGCAACATGAGCACCTGGCAACTGAGAAGGCACGACAGAGGGACAGCGACCTGAGAAGCACCGGGAAGGAGGGAGAGGCCAGAGATGCAGCCCCAAGGTGACCCTAAGGGGCTTCCCTGGAATGATGTAAGTGCTCCATGTATTGATTACGGGGGTGGTTTTGTGGCTGTGGTAAAACATCAGATTGTACACAGGCATCTTACTAGGCACAGTTAACCATACAAGAATACCTAGCGTGCCTATTAATTCATGACAATGTTTTGCTTTACGTTTCTAAATTGCAGATAGTATTTTAACAGAGAGACAGAAACAGAGAGAGAGAGAGACTGGCCAGGTATAGTGATGCATATCTGCAATCCAAGCACTTTGGGAGGCTGAGAAAGGAGGATCAAAAATTCAAGCCCAACCCGGGCAATTTAGTGACCGAGTGAGACCCCATCTCAAAATTTAAAAAATATAAAAAGGACTGGGGATGTTGCTCACTATGACAGACAGGCTTCAATCCCAAATACCATGGAATAAAGTAGGCACAAAGATGAGACCAGCTGGGTGTGTGGTGGCACATCCTGTGATCCCAGCACTCAGGAGGCTGAGGCAGGAAAATTGCTGTAATTTGGAGGCCAGCCTGAACTACATAAGGAGCAAGACCCTGCCTCAAAAAAAAAAAAAAAAAAATTAAAAAAAAGAAAGATGAGACTACATCTTGCAGTTTCAAAAGAGGTTTTTCTTTATCAACAGCTGTGAAAGGATACTAAATGACAAACTATGACATGTGGAAGGAGATTCATGGTAACAAACACAACATGCTCAGGTTTTTCCACATGCCCTGCCTCCCCTGAGAGGCCCTGCAAGTCAGTGACCCTCAGTAGCCCGCATCAGGGTCCTCGAGGGCATGGTAGGTGTTATCTCATCCCCAGGTGCAGGGTGCAGGCACAGAGAGTCTGGGTAATCCGGCCTCCATCCCAGGGCTGCGGGCGACCCTGCATCTCTTGGGGTGCACTAGACCTGTGGCAAGGGGGTCTCAGCTCACCCCACCACCCCTCCACCAGACAAAGCCCGGCAGCAGGAAGCCAAGAAGGGTGATTTTCCAACTTTCTAAAGAGCTTTACAAATGGTCCTTCTGGTCACTATAAAAGGAAGTCACACTTTGCCAAATTAAGAGAGCCTAAACCAGGTGCAGTGGTGCATCCTATAATCCCAGCACTCAGGAGGCTGAGGCAGGAGATTGCCATGAGTTTGTGACCAATCTGGACTATGTAATGAGTTCAAGGCCAGTGTGAGCTACACATCAAAACCCTGTGTCAAAAACCCCAAAACAAGCCTAGAGACTCCCAAAACCTCAGGCTTCCCAGGATGCAGGTCTCCACTTCGCCCCACAGAACCCATGCAGAACTGAGTGGGTACAGCAGACCCCCAGCCCTTCCTTGCACTTGTCCTGAGTGCTCTCCATGCATCTCCCCGCAGCATGTTCCTCGGGAAAGGATAAAAAGCTTTAATCAGCCAGGCACAGGGTTATGCCTATAATCCCAGCTCCCCATCCCAAGGCAGGAGGATTGCAAATTCGAGTCCAACCTGAGCCATTTATCAAGTTTATATCCCAAAATAAAAGATTTGTACAAAGCAGTAGGCATGTAGCTCCATGATAGAGCACCCCAGTTCAATCCCAGTACTTAAAATGTTTTCATGGACCCCAAGACCTTGGGCAGTCACATCCTGCTGAGTTACCTGGGGCCCCACCTCCTACCAGAGGTACAGAAGCTCAGTGACCCTGAGGCCAGCATCATGGGCAGCTGCCTCCCTGGACATCTTGAGTAAAACCCAAATCCAGGCTCTTCCGGAAGACAGATAAGTGGAGGTGCAGCCTGCAGGATGCTGACTCTTTATCCAGGGCCACATCTGTTGCTGGCCCACTGACAACCAAGGTCCAGTTCTCACTGGCGCCAGGGGCTGCAGAGACTGGTCCCATGGGCAGCTGCCCTTGGTAGCCTGCAGCCGGCTGGAGGAGGGGAGCACACCGTCTCGCAGGACCGGACCAAGCATCCTCTTTCTCTCTGGCCCACCCCAGAACAAAGGGGGCTTCCTGCCCCACTGTGCTCTGGTCTCTGGTGTGGCCCTATCAAGTCTGTTTCAGGGCCGGGATTTAGCTCAGTGGCTTAAGCGCCTGCCTGGCAAGCGTAAGGTCGTGAGTTCGATCCCTGGTACCAAAAAAAAAAATAAAAAAGAAAAAAGAAAACAGTATCAAGTCTGTTTCTTTGCCTGACTTCCGAGGACCCCAGAGACAAGTGTTGCCTTCAATTCCCCAATGTCCATCTCTTCCCACCTGTGTCGCCCTGACCACCACTCGTCCTCAATGGCTCTTCACTCTGCAGTCGGGACTGCATCTCCCAGGCAATCTCTGATCCATATGGGTGCCCAGTGCAGCCAGAGTTGGTTACTCCCAGCCAGGCTAGGCGGTACAGGATGATTGCCCTAACTGCCTGCCTCAAAAGAAAAAAAGGAAAGAGAAACCCACAGATTTGCTTACTGTCTGCCCTTGGAGGCCTGGAGCACTCCTTCCCCAGCTCCGGCACCTGGGCACCCCTGTGGAGCCCTGTGTGGGCTCCACATAGCAGCAAACTGTGCTCTTTTCCCTCTGATTCCAAGGCCTTTGCTTGTGCAGCGAGCTGCTCTTCCTGCTGGGACATCCTGCCCTTCCTGTGCATCGCTCCTCTTCGCAGCACACTTACTTACTGGGGTCGATCTGCCGGCGCTGGGCCGCACGTCTGCCAAGTACTCATGGCCACAGCGTTGGTCAGTGCACACCCTGCTCAGCTGGCTAGGGATCCGCAGCTCTGGGAGCCTAAACCCGAGACCTTTCCCTCCCGGCCCCTCCACCCACAGAACTGCCCTCCTCCGGCTCCAAGCATCCACAGGGCTGTTCCTTCCCTCTCTAATCCTTCGTGAGAGTTTTGAAGAACGCCCTTAAGCCAGAACCAAAAAGAGAGTGTCCTGAGATTGAGACCCGGCGTGCTCTGGGCCCTCTGACCATCCAAGGCCAAGTGGCCACCCACTCAGCCCGCCACCAGCTTTCCGTCCAGATGGGCACTGCAGAGGGACTACGTGGAGGAGGAGACTGCTGCCCCAGCACCTTTCCTCTTTAGGAGGAGAACTCAGCTGAGTTCAGAGAACCCTGGTCTGTGTAGGACGGAGTTAAGCTGGCTTTAGCCTCCTGCCAGTGTCCTTTCCTGATGAGTCCCTGATGCTCGTGGAGCTCTAGCTGCCATCAGTGAGTGTGCATATTTGTGGACGAGACAGAACTAATTCACACTAACGCATTACTGACTTTCTGCACAATGCTTCTTGCCTCTGGAACACTTGTGCCTGGCTGCCTCCAGTGGCAGGGGAGGGTGGAGGAGGACACTGAACCATCTGTCCCAGGAGAGCATTGAAATTGGTGTTAAACGCTCGTGCAGTTTCTGTATTCTTCTCTGGAGTATAGTCATATAGCCAGGCTTTCTCGGAATGGAACTAATTTTCTCCTAACTTTCCTGGTGTGAGAGTAATGTATTCAAATACATAATGCATCAAGAAAAATATAAGGAGATCACATGACGTTCCAGCCTTCCGGTGTGACATTTTACATCTACACTATTTTCTACTGATAAAGATACATTGTTTAACAGAAAATTAAATTATTTAAAAACTGCATGTAAGTAGGGTCTGTCCACTCTCCTGGTGACCTCAGAGCCAGAAGCTGGGGGGATCAACCCAGTCAGCTTTCCAGGGGGAGAAGCAGGCACTGGGGTGCAGCCACCGGGAATGGGGACATTTGGAAGAGAGGGGAGGGGACAGGGTGAGAGGACCTTTCTGGAAACGTGTGCCGATCACTTCAAGGGGAGGAGACGCTCCCTTGGGGGGGGCCTGGGACAGCAGGCAGCCACCAGCATGGTGACATCTGCAGGGTGTGATGTCACCCGAATACCGGGTCTGAGTTTCCTTTTTCCGGCAGGAACCTTAAGGACCCTCACTTTGGCAAGGGTCAGAGAATTCCACAGTGGCATCGGCAGTGCCTGGTAGGGACCTGAGGCGAGGCGGGCTGGGGCCCTGTCCCCACTGGCTCCATGCGAGGTGTGGGAGCGAGGGAGGGAACAAAGCACCTGGCTCGGGTGGCGGGCGTGTCCCGTGGGAGGTGCTTCGGGAGCTGTTCCCAGAGCGGCCAAGTCTGGGGCTCACAAAGCCTTCTTTATTCCTGGGCCTCGAGACGCCGTGGCAGCTGACGTGGTGCCTCCCTGGCACGGCAGAGCTCAGAGCCCTGGCCCACGGGCTCACCCTGGGCAGACACCCTCAGCCGCCGGTTGGGAGCCGGCCGCATCTCTGCTCTGGCCCCCCTTTTGCAGAAGAATTGGACAGTGAAACCGAATGCATGCGAGGTCCAACTGGCAGTAAATCCCCGCCTGAGTGCTGTTCCTCGCACACACTGTGGGAGCCCCCCTGTGCTCCGGTTGGAGCCATGGTGGCCAGCGGGACAAAGAGGGCCCGGATGGGGGACCTGGGGCCAGAGACAAGTGACCAGCATGCACACCAAAAGGACTGTCCCAGGGCGTCATGGCATTGCTGCAGCTGTGAACAGCAGTGGTCCTGAGACCATCATGGAAATTCCAGAAATAATTCGTATGGGAGCCTAGCGTGGTGTCGCACACTGTAACCCCAGTACTCAGGAGGCCGAGGCAGTAGGATCACTGTGAGTTCGAGACCACTGTGTAGTCTGGGCTACATAGTAAGTTCAAGGCCAGCCTGGGATACATAGTGAGACCCTGTCTCAAAACAAAAACATAAACGGACAAACAACTATACATGGAAATTCTGAGGGGCCCAGTGCTGAGACCCCATGTGCACGGCTCTTCTCTTGATTCCTCACCTCCGCCTGCATCTGCTCTAGCTGCCATCAGATGGGCAGCCAAGGGGCTGCAGTTCTAAGCGACCCTGATGACTTAATGTTGGCCGCAAAGCTCAGAAGCCCTGGCACCAAGGGGGCTCGGGCAGCACGCAGAGAGGGCAGATTTGCTCTGGCACCAGGTGGCAAAAAGACCAGGCACACAGAGAAAAGCAGAGTAAACTATCAGGCTGATTGAGGACTATCCACTAGGGGTGTCAGAGTGTCCCCCAGAAAGGATGGATTACTGCACTAATCAAACAGAGCAATGTGATAGACAGTGATGCCTAGATAAAGCCTCAGGTGACTTCAGGCCCAGCTGCACGGTGAGGAAGAAGCAGAAGTCTTGTAGGTAGGAGTACAAGCAAAGGCCCTGAGGTGGGGAAATAATTGACAACTGCAGGGAACTAAGTGAGGCTGTGAGGAGGCAGCGATAAAGAGCAAGGAGCAAAAGAGGTCAGAGAGGAAGCGGTTGGAGGGGAAGATTCCTTATCTGAGCACCCCGTCTGCCATCGCACAGGGCTTTGAACATACAATATCTCAACTCGTCCCCTAACTGTCCTATTACACAGATAAGAAACCAGTCTCGGGAAAACTTCCTGAGGGTCATAAAACTAGGAGTTGACAGGACAGGAATTCTGACCGAGGATTGTGCTTGCACGGCTGCAAAGGGCACATGCACACAGCTAGGGAAACCATTGGGGTTTGGACAGTGAACAGCCTGGTGCACTGTACATGTGACCCCTTTGCCTGCTCAGATTTATTTTCTCAACATAGAGCTGTTAGGAATATGAAGATTTATCCCGTATCTTCAGAGGGCCACTGACAAGCTACATCCTGAGCAAGGATGTGGAGAAGGGCTTAGACTTCACCCCCAGCATTACAGAAGGGAGGGAGGGGAAAGAAAGAAAACAAATTGAAGATTCTACCCTGGCCCTTGACAAACACCTGCTGTGTTTCACAGCTCACAGAGGTAAGGCGGCACTGGGTTGTATCAGGGATGGCACAGGTGGCAACGTGAGGGATGTGAGATCCAAGCTTGGCCTACAGGCTGAGCCCGGTGGGTAGGGTCCTCCGGACCGGCCCCAGAAATCTCAAATGCTGCCCACCCTGGGTGCGTGCTTCTAGCAGTCTGTGATGTTCACCAAAAGAACATTTGTTATTCTATATTTTATCAAAATAGGGTCATCTAGGTGAAATTTGGTAAATCTAACAAGAAAAACATCTATAATCTCATCCGTGAAACACAAAGCCGTCCCACATTTTAGGGTATTTCCTTCTCGTTTTCTCCCTCGAAGAGCGACGTGACACTGAGCGTACTACATATCACACGTACACACCCCACAAACACATGCACACACCTATACGCCTACATGCTTGCCTTTATTGAGTATGAGTTACATAGTTTATCTTTTGTTGTTTGAGTCAAGGTTTTGTAGTTCACGCCATCTCCTTGAACTCACCAGATAACCCAGGCTGGCATTGAACTCATAGCAATCCTCCTGCCTCAGCCTCCTGGGTACTGGGATCACAGGTGTGTGCTACCGTGCCTGGCTAAATCACAATGGATAGAATTAAGTTACAATGTATAAAATTCCTACATTTTCAGTGTACAAGTCTATGAGTTTTGACAGATGTACACACCTGAGTAACCACTGGAGGAAGATCCAGAATATTCCTTTAACCCACAGAGTTGCTGTGTGCTCTCAAGCACCCCCACCCTCTGTCCTAGGCGGTTACTGAAATTATTCTTCAGGTTTGGGGATACACTGAGTAAAGCAGCTGGGAAGGTTCTTGTACCAGTCTCTCTTATGGAGATGTTTTCACTTCTCTGAGTGAATGCCCAGGAGGAGACTTACCGGTCACAGGGTAGCTCTGAGTGTTTGACTTCATAGGAAACCTCCAGACAGTTGTCCAGCGTGGCTGTGCCATTTCCCACTGTGTGAGAGCTCCAGTTGCCTGCATCCTCACCAATACTTAGTATCATTGCTCTTTTTCACATTAGCTGCTCCGGTGAGCATGAATTGCCACTTCCCTGCTCACCAATGATGTTGGACATTGTTGGCAGTGGGTACTGGAAGTTGAACTCAGGACCTCATGCTTGGGCACTTTTTTTTTTTTTTTGACACTTTTAATAGGAAACTGTTTCCAGAATTGTAACTGTAGTTGTATTCTCTACTTTTTAAATTTATTTCTCATATTCTTCTCTTACCCCACTGTCTTTATAAACATTGTATTTCTGACACCTCATGTCCCAGCCAGGGAGTTTTCTGTATTTATTACTTCACTCCTCTCATAGATGTTTACATTATTTCCAGTTTCCCACGATTCTAATCAATGCTGGCAGTAACAGCTTAGTACATATATTTCCCTTCATATTTGAAGTGTGCACATTTATATAGGTTTGTGTTTCTGTTCCCCATGTTTTATATTCATTCTTTCCATATTTTGGATTGCTTCCTCCAGATAATTCCAGAGATGGGACTAGAGGTCCGCACACACATGTGACCCTCAGTCTCTTTGCAGAGCTCATGACAGCTGCTAGCCAGTGACTTTTGAGTCCTGAGCGAAGTGATGAGGTCCCTACCATCCCTCACACAGTGCTTGGGGACAGTGGGCTTCCTCGTCCCTGGAGCCAGGCTGAAAGGTGGGGAGAGAGCTCTGGAGTGACCAGTCCCCTCCGAATGCTGTGGGCTGGGGCCAGCGGGCACGGCCAGACCCACACAATGGCAGCCCTAGGGCTCCTGAACCAGCAACACCCAGCGTGAGGGAGCTGGCCCAGAGGGCACCCCCTCCAGACACGATGAGTTTGGATGTTGTGTCAGGGGACTCCGGGGGGGCTGTGGCAGTGATGAGTGACACGCAGAAGAGGGGTCATGGAGGACCAAGGTCATCTGCAGGGCACTGCAGCAAAGGCACAAGCAAAAGTCATCAGGCCTCCTCTGACCACAGCTGCTGGTGCTTTTCTCAGGGTGACCTTGGTGACCTGTGAAGGGCGTATGGTCCCCATTTGCCCTGAGACCACATACTCAGCAATTCAGAAAGTCCAAGCCTGCCAAGCCAGTTTATGTCTTTCTCCTTCTAACCATGATCTTCGTTTCATTCGTTTGTTTGTTTTGCTATGCTGTTCAGGCTGGCCCCAAACTCTCAGCAATCCTCCTGCCTCAGCCTCCTGAGTGCTGAGATCACAGTCGTGGACCACCACACCCAGCTATCCATGATCTTATCAGGACAAACACCAAGAGAGCAGGACACAGGGGCACTGCAGCATCTCAGGAAGGTGCGTTTTCAAACTGGTTACCACGTGGGCACCCAGGCTAGGTCCTTCGGGACCTCCAGGCCCTGGCTGCTACCACGTGGAGAAGGCACCCATGCCAGGACAGATGCCTACAGGCGGGAGTCAGGCCCACTTCGCACTTGCAATGGCCTGGCCTGAGACTTTAGGTGACGTCAGCTGTGCCCCAGCTCCGGCTGGCCCTGGCGATGAATGGATCCTCAGTAAAGCCTGCGGTGGAAGCCAGAGGCTCAGCCTGCCTTGGCTTCAAAGCCGAGCTCCTGTTTGCTCTCAGACAACCTCAAAATACGCCGCCATCGGCCTCCTCGCTATTTCAGGATCAAACCCAGGAGACCAGCACCCCTCCGGGGCTCTCAAAGAGACACTCCTGGTATGGTTAGCACTGTGAGTGTGTGGGTCCCTGAAGGCCCCCTGAATCGGGGTCTCCAAGGGGTGGGCTGTGTGGTTTCACAACCCCTCCGGGTGATTCTAACCCTCCCTAACATGTGACATCCACTGTTGAAACTAAAATTTAGGATCAGCCAGAGGTTTCCAGAGCGGAGCCTTGGATGACCCCCATCCCAGCCCCGAGCACCAGAGGAACAGGGCTGGGAGCTGCAGGGTGAGTTTCTCTTTTCTTCACAGCCTTATTAAATATAAACTGCACCTAATTATCAAATCCCAACAATGGAAAGTAGCCCAGGAACACGTACAGCGGAAGATAACCTAAGAGACAGCTGTGTCGGATTTAACCGGAGGGGGATGGATTTGCTGCCTGTTTGTTTTCCTGAGCTAATATTTAAATTCCTTTGCTTGCCCTGAGGCCACACCGGGCAGACAGTAGGGGAAAAGGTAGGGATAACCCAGCAGAGCAAACGTGAAAAAGCTGCCTGAAATTTAAAATGAATCACAGAAAGCACTGGGGGTTGGGGCTGTCCACATGGGTCCATCAGTGCAAGGACTGTGCAGAAAATGGGCTTGGCCTGAGCTAGGTGTGGTGGTCCACTTCTGTAATCTCAGCACTCGGGAGGCTGAGGCAGGAGGGCCTTTGAGGGTTCCAGAGCAGTTTGGGCTACATAATGAGTTCACGGCCAGCCTGAAACAACCACACAGTGAGACCCTGTCTCAAACCAGCCAACAAAAACAAAACAAAAAAGAAGGGTTGGTTTCATTGAGCGACCTGAAGCCAGCAGGTACAGGGATTGTCCTGGCAGATGGCAGTGGGGTGTTTTGCCCGCTGCTGTCCCCAGGCCTGTGTGTCTCTGTCACAGATGCCTCTCAGTGCTCCTCTAGTGCTGCCCACCTGGTCCCTGACCCCGCTGTGGGGCCACCTCCGTGGTGTGACATCACAATGTCGTCTGTGCAGGCCTTGGAGCGCAGGACACTTGCTGACCTTCCCAGGGCGGGCCCCAAGTCCTCAGCCATCCAGGTGAGCTGCCTGCTGCTGCCTTTGCCTTATTGGATGTACCTGGTGAGTTCCCAGCCTGCCCCCACCCCACCCCACCCAGGGGCTCAGCTGACAGCAGGGCAGGACCAGTGGCAGGGACAGTGCGGCAACCAGAGCTCTCCCCAGCCAGGTGCACCTGGCCTCTCCCTCTGCCGAGCCATCTGCAGGCACCTCAGCTGACCACCTGCTCTGGCTCCCTGGACAAAGGTCACCATGTCCTTGTTGGACACTGCTGGGTGGAGAGGCCAGCTCTGGGATAACAGGTTCATTAGAACATTGCTCCTAGCCCTGGGTGAGGTCCCGGAAGCTGATGGCCAGGGTCACACAGCACAAGGTGGGAGCAGAGCCACCTTTCCAGTGTTGTGATTGACACAAAACACCACCCCCAAATTCCTGCACACTGCCTTCTGCAGGATGCCATGATGTTGTTCAGGCTCATCTCAAATTCCCAGGCTCAAACAATCCTCCTGCCTCAGCCTCCTGAGTGCTGGGACAAGGGTTGCATAGCATGGTGCCAGCTTTTGATTTGTTTTTTGATCCAGCCCCTACCCCCCTCTGAGGCATCAAACCTCTTCCTTACCTTCTGGACATTAAGATAGCTTTGGAGCAGTGACAGAAAGTTCCTGGGTAGAGTAGAACACTGGAAAAGGAGGTGGGGTGGGGACCAAAGCCTCTCACCCAGGGATGCTGGGTGGTAGCAGGTGGACCCTAGGGTCAGGCTGAGGCCCGGGGACACCAACACTGGAGATGGCACAGGGAGGGGTGGAGCAGCCTTTCCGGGCCCAAGGGTCTTCGGGAGACTCAGGACTCAAGCCGTGTGACGCAGAGGACACAGGGTCCCCATCGACATCCCCAGGCCCTGCTGCACTGGGAAGCATCCCAGATGGAGTGGTTTACATGGCAAGATGAGGACACTGAAAGAAAAGACTGTGTCTGCCGCTTCCTGTCTCTGGACCTGACCCACAGCCCCGAGGATCAGGGCTCCACTGTGGTCAGGGCTTCAGAGGTGCAAGGGTGGCTGCAGTGGGGCACAAGCGGCGCTGGGGAGGGCATGGCCAAGGACAGCTGCTCACACCTCGGCGGCAGTCAGGAAGCGGAGGAAGAGAGGAGCCTGGCCCAGAACCCCCTCCCACCAGCCGCCTCCTGCAGCTCCCCCTGGGACACATCCCCTTCCCCTACAGGAGACTTTGGGGGCCACCATGGAGCTAAATCATGACAAACGGCAAGCGGAACAGAGCGAGAGACGTCTGTGAACAAACAGAGCCCCTGACCCCACATCCTGCCACACTGTGGGACAGCACCCCAGGACAGCCTGGGCTCTGAGTCACCCGTCCCAGCAGCAGAGCCCTCCAGAGACAAGACAGCCATGTCACAGCACCTAGGCCCCTGCTGGCATGACCAGGACAGTGGACTCGCCATCAGCCGGAGCTGGAGCCACAGACCTCACAGGCCGCTTCCTCGGCGAGGCCAGGGGATGCCAGGACTTGCAGATTCAAGCCCAGGTGGCAAGGCCTCCAAGGGGCGTTGAGAATCCACATGGCTAACAGCGTGGGAGGAAGCATGGGGGCGGCCGCCCCGGCCCCTCCCCCGGCCTGTGCACCAGGCTAAACAAGGGAGGCACATTTCCTAGGACAGAGTGCCATCGACTCGCTGGGCACCAGGCTGCCCTGGGTGTCGTCCTGTGCCTTGGGTCCCCTGTGGGCCCCCAGGTTCCCGGCCTGGGCTTCTGAATTGGATGGCACCATACAGGGCGCCGAGACCACACCAGCAGGTGTTCGGTGCTCGGGGAGAAAACGCGTTCATGGGGCTCAGCTTGGACAAATTGGGACACCAGCAGTGCCCTGTCCCTTTCCACACCTGCGGGCCCTGCACCCGGAGCTCAGCCCCGGGAAGCAGGCGGAAATTTCCTCTGCGCTTGGACTGGAAGCGCCTCAGGAAGGTAGAGCGCCTGAAGCCCAAAGGCACGCAGTCTGACCTTGACTTCTGCCCTGATCTACTTCCCCTCTGCTGTAAGTGATGGCGACAATGATACGGAGCACGGGACCTGGCCAGTGGTGCAACTCAGGTTAAACTCAGGGACTGTCACCACATGGGCCAGGGTCACCCAGCAGGACAGCACAGCGCCAGGCCCTGCAGGGTTGTGTGACCTCGTTTTTCGCTGCCCTCTGCCCCAGCTTTCCGTGCTGTGACTTCCTACACGCCGTCGCCGCTGTGGGCTCTGCTTTCCCTGGGCGTGTTTTACAGTCCCCCTTTGGGGGCCTGGGGCCAAGTGTGTCTCCACAGAGGCTGTCCCTGATTTTATCACTGCTGTCCCCCCTCCCCCCGCCAGGGGTTCTTTATCTCTCAAAGCCACCGTGTTTGTGTGTCACCTCCTCTCCCTGGGCAGGAATCTCCCTCCCCCAGAGTGCCAGGTGGCTAAGGGACTCAATACCTTGTCCCTGCAGCGGCTGCTGCTCAGCCTCCCCCTTCAGGGGGAGGACAGACAGGCCCTGCCTCTGTGACCAAAGAACCTGATACAGGGCTACAAATGTAGCGCACGGTTGTCCCCCTCCGGCTCAACCGTGAGACAGGGTGGCTGCAGGTGAGGCCAGTGGGTCCCTTGCTCAGCCCCCTGCACCTGTAGCAGGGCCTGGGTGACCACTCCCTGCACTGCCTTGGGTTTCCCTACAGCAGCACCAAGGTCTTGGATCCCCTGGCCACATGATTCCCAGGAGGAACACAGAAGTCGCTGAGCCCAGATCGGGCAGCACATGGCCACAATGTCATGGGGAGCCCAGGGTGGCGGGCTGTCTATCCCTCAAGTGGCTCTGTGGGCAGCTCCCAGTGGGCTTCTCAAAGCTGGTGTGTGCACAGCCCCTGGGGGGGCAGGGCTGGTTGAGTGCTAGCTCACTAGGTGGGAGAACCCCAAAATTTGGCCTCTTAACCGGCTTGAGCAAAGGCTAGGCTTCTGCTGCAGGAACCCCCGTTGGTCTGGGGTCCCATCCCACAGCCAGCAGCTGGCGTCCCCACTGCCTCCCCCATGCCCACATGAAGCCGTGGCACAGCCAGCCAGGTCCCCCGACTAAACACACCCCATATTCGGAGTCCCCAGCAACCGCTTCCTCCTGAGCATTTCCTCTGCGTGCCCTGGGACACCGGGCCCTGGTGGCTCCTGCAGTTACAGGATTAGAAAGCAGAAGCAGATGCCCTGCCTCGGTGGCTGGCTGGTGATTTTTCAGCCTTAACGATGGCACGAAAGTGAAACGCCTCGAGGTAGCAGTGGGACCTGGGATTCTGTGTTTTATGTTTGTTAGCACATACCCACAGCGTGCAATGGTCACATTCGCCGGGAACTGGCACAGACACAGGCCGCACCTCCGTTCTTTTCCCATCTCTTCGCTCTCCCTCCGTCTCTTTGTCCCTTTCCCATTTACAAAAGACTGCTCCCTATTTCTTCCTATCTATCTCTTACTTCACTCTTTAAATTACTACACTCCGGGTTTCTCATGTAAGAGAAGCCATGCGCTATTTCAGCTCGCGTGTCTGATTCATTTCACTTACCCTCACGGCCTCGAGGGGCACCCCTTTCCTGGGATGACTCGCTCACCCTTCTGGATGGCAGAGCAGCGCTCCACCGAGTAAACCCCACCTCTCCGTTATCCGGGCCTCCGTCGAAGGCTGTGCAGGCTGCTCGGGGCCTGGCTGCTGTGAGCAGCACTGCTGTGAACGTAGGTGTGTGTGGATCTCTGTGATGTGACGTCTTCTGTCTCGGGAAGGTGCCTTGGAGAGGGATAGCTGGGTCCAGGGCAGTTTTGCGTTGCCATGTTTTCCCCCACCAGTGATATTCATTCTGATCCTCCCTAGATTCCAGGCAGTGACAGCGAGCTGTCCTTCATAAATCACCTGAGGTGTTCAGCACTGTGCTATACAGCAGGAGTTGTTTTTTATGATTTTGCCCAAATGCTAGGCTCATGTGTTCTGAACATGTGTAAGGTATACTATGATGTTCTGTAGGTTGGGTCTATGGAGTGAATTTTTGATTTATGATATTTTCAGTTTACAAAGGTTTTATTAGGATATAATCCCATCACAGGTCATAGGACAGCTATAGTTAGGGAAGAGAATGGCTTGGAGCAGACTATGGCTTCAGGACTGGCTATATCCAGATCCTCACAAGATACTCTCAGGAAACTTGGCCAGAGCTGGGTGGGGTGGTGCACACCGGTGATCCCAACACTCCAGAGGCTGAGGCAGGAGGATCACTGAGAATTCAAGACCAGCTTTGACCAGCCTAAACTGCACAGTGAGATCCTGTGTCAAAAAAAAAACAAAAAGAAAAAGGGTGCTCGGGCAGCGGGGAATTGGGGGGCTCTTGTCTGGGCACTCATCAACCCAAGTCATACTGCAGTCCATGCAGACAGCTCCTGCAGCCCCAAAGGACACACGCACCGTGGGCACTCTCCTGGCAGTGGCATAGGCCACATGTTCTGGACCCCCATCCGCCCAGGGGAGAACAGAGCCTGAGACTGCTCCCCACACCCCACCTTAAATGCCACTCCCAGCCTGGGAACTCTCGACAGTTCTTCGGCCCAAGCAGCAGTAACATGGGTTCTGTCTCTCTGGGTCAGTTAGAGGCTCCCTGACTCCGGGGTAACTAGGGTCACCATTTATGGTGCAGCCCCGCCTAGGCACTCGGAAGCTCTCTGTGTCCAGGTTGTGGTGACTTCGTGCCCCAGCTGAGTGGCACTGTGGACAACTGAGTGGAAATGTGGTTGTCAGCATGGTGTGACCCAGGGCGGGTAGGTGGGCTGAGAGCCCACAGGGGCATCTGTCCAGTTTCTTCTTGGCCACTATGGAGCCTCCCTTCCTCCAGGAGATGGAGGACCCCCTGGACCAGGAAGCTCTTGTGACCTCCATTGGATCAGATACAGAATTTCCTTCTGGCAGCCAAGGGTTGGGGATGATTAGAGTTTCTGTGACCCATCTTGAAATGAGAATTTGAAACCCAAAACTTCTAGGGTGTGATGGTGTACACTTGTAATCTCAGCTACTTGGGAGACTGAAGCAGATAGACTGCAGGTGCCAAGGAAGAGAAACTTGTAGAGTACCCTGAGAGTTGGCCTCAGCACACATGGCCCCCTGGCCACCATGGTGCCAGCCTGGAGACCTGGAGCAGCCTGGAGTGGCCTGAGCTGACCCTTGGGCAAATCTGCAGGCCCCTCGCCAGGCAGGGAGGACGGTCCCCAAGCTATGTGCACACTTGAAGTCCAGACAGCCTGTGGAGGTGGCAGTGAGCTGGCATCAAAGTCCCCCCCCCGTGACAACATGGGCATGGAGAGACTCCTCCGCCCGGCCTCAGCAACGCAGCAGAGAGTCACTGTGCCCACTTGGGGGGATGGTGGCCACTGTTTGGCCAGCTGAAAGCACAGGCATCTTCTAAATTCGGAGAAAGCCCACGCCAGTCCCCTCTAACGCAGCACAACCTGGGGCACCGTATCAAATGCTCCAGATTAAATAAGCAAGGTCTGAGACAGCTCGATGGCTGGAGCATCCGGGGCAAGCGCTCCTTAAACAGTGATGGTGGCAGGCATAATGGGAGGGGACCAGGAGATCAGGTACAGTCAGGAACAAAGGCAAGGGCCACCCGTGTCCTGCTGTGACCTGGTGTGACTCTTCCCACCACTCAGCCATGGTCAGTGAGCTGCAGGCTGTTAGCGGTGCCAAGGTCCTAAGTGCCCCCCGAGGAGGCCAGGTGGAGACACACTGCCTTTGGTCCCATCCAGTGACTCTCCCTGAAGTGCACACAGAGAAGTAGCCACCCACGCTGAGCAGCAGGGTGCCCTACTCTTTGAGCTGGAACCTGACCTCTTGGCTGGACTCTTAAGTGCCACCAGCGCTCAAAAGCCCCTGGAGGAGGCAGCCCAGAAGCCACAGCTGCCACCTGCAGTCGATTCACCTGCCCTGGAGCTCTGGCCCTCACCAGGACACGCTTGGGGACGAAGCCCCATGGGGCTTCAGGGAAGCCCAGGGAGCTTGGACAGAGGGATTGGACAGAGATAAGGACAGTGGTTACTGAGGAGGTCACAACATGTCCCCAGAAAGCCACACTCCAGGTGGAAGCTGAAAGCTACCTGGCCAAGGCCAAGGTTTCCCAAGAGCTGGTGGTTGGCCTCAGAGGTTCCCAGCCCAGGGTCACTGGCCCACAGCCCAAGCCTGTGATGCTAGGTTGCAGGTGGGCAGCAGGCAGGTGCTGACCGGGAAGGGACCCACAGCACAAGAGAGGCTGACCCACAGTGCGGCCTTGGTGTGTTGGGTCTACACAGTGCTCAAGCCCATGAAGTACAACCCCACATTGAGAGACGGGGATCATGGACTCAAAGCTCTAGGTTTTAGGCTTCTCCGCAAAAATGAAAACAAAAAACTCCCAAGACGTGGGAGAGATTCTCACCTGTGTAAGAGAATCTGCTTGACGTCGCAGTGCGGAGAGGGAGCCACCTCCCTCCCTTAGCAGGCATGGGACCCTGATCAGCCAGAGCCGCCCTGTTCATGTGACAGCACACAAATCCCTCACCACAGCCTGTCCCAGCTTCGCATGGGTGATTCTCCACTCGCTGCTGCTCCTGGCTTTTGAGTCTGCAAACCTGACCTGAGTTTGGACAGGTGCTGAGAGAGGCCCGGCCTCAGAAAGGTCATGAAAACTGAGACCTCTGCCAGCTCAAGTTTCCTGCACCCCAGGGGTGAGGGCAAACCTCACACAAGCAGAAGATGGATGTCCAGGCATTCAGGCGACAGAGGGAGCAGCAGGGAAACCTCTTCCTCCTGGTCTGGAGGACCAGGCTGGCTGGGGACACGTCGGAAGGAGAGGCAGCCCCTGCAGATGTCCCTTCGGGCAACCAGCACCTGCCAGCTGGCACTTGGCTTGGAAAGGGTCTCTCTCAGGCCTCCACTTCAGGACCAAGCAGGCATCGCTGGAGCCACAATGCCGAGTCCTGTGGAGCCGGAGCTGGGGGAACTGAGCCAGCTCGGATGGCGCAGGAACTGGAGTGCCTGGGGCTGGCAGTGAGGGCAGGGCAGGCGCAGGGACAGTGACCCATGGATGTGGCCTCTGCTTGCACAGAATCAAGTGAAGGACTCTGCACGCAGGCTGTCACTGTCTCACAAGTGTGGCGATGTTATGTCCAAGCCCACATGCAGGCACAGTTCCGTGGGACCACACGATGTGCCCTCGTTGGCTGGCAGCCGCCTGCTGCAGCCCAGAAGCTGTGTGGTCTGAGGCCTGGCAGCCTCTGGCCAGGAAGTGCTCTTGTTTTCTTGATAATGGAGATTGAACCCAGGGCCTTTGCACTGAGCTAAGCCTCCAGCCCTTTTATAGTTAAGTTTTGAGACCAGGTCTCCATTAGTCACCGAACCACTAGGGCTGGCTTGAACTTTGGATCCTCCTGCCTCTGCCTCCTGCAGTGCTGGGATTACAGGTGTGCACCACTTATCTGATGGACGAGTGTGAAAGAAACCACTGATCAAGTGGCTGGGTGGATTCCATGGGGCAGCACCCAAGGGGGCTTCCTAACCCCGAATCCAAGCACTACCCAGACTGTCCTGGATTCCATGCATGATTTAATGACCTCCCCACCTCTGGATGTGCAGGCAAGGGGTGCTCGGTAGAAAGGGAGGCCTGAGGCTCAGGAGGTGTGGGGGCTAAGCTGGGTTTGGGTTCGTGCAGCTTTACCAGACGCAGCCAGGCTTACCTCCTCCCTGCGTCCCTGCTTCCAAGGCGTTGTCCTGCATGGCCCTGGCTCTCCACTCTGCTCAGATCACCCCCAGGGCCTGGGGCGCAGCAGAGCGGGTGGGATCTGTGACCTCTGGGGGCACTGCATCAGAGGCAGGACTGAGTACATGGCGTCTGTCCCGATTCCTGGGCTCGGAGGAAGCACTGACCCTAGGCCACCCCGCAGCCACCAGGGCCTGGGACTCAGCAGCCCAGAGTGTTTGCCTCCCAGGCCTCAGTTTCCCACCTCTCAAAGTAGGAACAAACCCTAGTGTTGCTGCAGGAACTGTGAGAAGGCCACAGGCAGGGGGCTCGAGGCAGGTACTCACCTTGCATGGCCTGGGCGCACAGGGCTTGGTTTTTTCTTACCTGCCCAGCCTCCTTACTGCTTCTGGCCCGGAGGGAGCCAGGTGGCACCTGACGCTGGGGTGGCACTGGTGTGGGAGCAGCTTCCCGGGACCCCTCACAGCATGTAACCCCACCATCCCACAGCCTGGGGCTGCACAGTCAGGGAAGAGTGGGGTCAGAGGCCAAGGCAGCAGGAGGCCACCTGGGAGGATCTGTGACATGACATCCAGGGCCAAGCAGCAGGGCATGGGGCTCCCATGCAGGCCCAAGGCGCTGCAGAGGGGTCAGGGGCCAAGAAGGCAGAACGCACATCATCTTAGGTTTCAGATGATGAGGATGTCTGGTGTTTGTTTGTTTGTTTGTGACAGAGTTTCACTATGTAGCCCAGGCTGGCCTCAAATTTGCAGTGATCCTCCTGCCTCAGCCTCCCAAGTACTAGTATTACAGGTGTGCACTGCCACACCAGGCTTTTGATTGTCCCCTTTTTATTCCTATTCCGCTCCCCTCAACCCACTTCCCCTTCTTATTTACAAAGGCTTTATTTCCATTTAATCCTTTTTTCTTATTTTTTTTCTTTTCCCTTCCTCCCCCCCCCCCAGTTCCTCTTTTCTTCTGGGCATTTTCTTTCTATTTCCCAGTAGCTATTGTACATTCTGGTCCTTATTTACACTTTCCGTTTCTCATACCACAGAGACACTATGATATTCGCACGTGTGTGCCTGGTATATTTCACTTAGGACTATGGTCTCGGGGTGCATCCATTTTCCTAGAAATGTCTCAGGTTTATCCTTCTTTATGCAGAGCAGGACTCCATTGTATAAAAGACCCACATCTATTCGTCCAGCCCTCTTTTTACTTTTTATTTTAAGACCAGTTCGTGCCGAGTTGCTCAGGTGGGATTCCAACTTGCCAGCCTCCTGTCTCAACCTCCCAGAGTGCTGGGATGATAGGTCTGCCAGGCTCCATCTTGAAACCTGTGCAGCCCGTGGCCTGGCCCTTGTCCTATGCCTGCCTGACTCCAGATGTCCCTGGCCCGTCCCTCTTGGAGCACCTTTGTCCCTGCTTGTCCCAGACTTGTGAACTTCAAGGCACTGTCAGTCACTTCCCCAGTCTCCTCCCAGCTGCTGCGTCCTGTGCATCTGCCCAAGATGCACTGTGAGTGCTGCCTGCTCCTGCGTCTCCGTCTCCGGGAAGCTCTCCGTCTCCAGGAAGCCCAGGTGCACCCCTACCTCCTCCTGGCCCTCTGGAATATCCCACGCCTGCCACCTGCAGAGCCACATCCTAGTCCAGGAAGGTCACACTTTCCCCTCCCAAGCAAGTGCCTCCTTGTCTCCCCCTCCCCGGGAGGGCAGTGTGACTGTGGAGGGTGTGGCCAGGGTGGACCTCCCCCTCCCCCTGCCTGGGACAAGCAAGTGAGAGACTGTGAGCTGCTCCCTGCAGTACCAAGGCACAGGACCGAGGAGTCTGAACCCTCAGAAGCCAACAGGTGCTGCATGCCACATGCCCAGCCCTGGACTCACCAGAGACAGAGGTGACACCCACCCCCTGCAGGAGGGAATCGATCCCACTGAAGTCCGGCTGCTCCAGCAGGAACATTGGCAACCGCTGGACTGGTCCCATGGTCACAGGTGTCACACGCCGTGCTGGGTGAGGCTCTGTCAGTCCCTCAGCTTGCTTCAATATTTATCACTCAGAGACCCAGCAAGAGATGGGCATATGGGGAAAGGATCATGTGTCAGCCAGCAAAAAGCAGAGAAGGAGGAGCTCCCGTCTGCAAGGCAGGACTAGAACTGGAGGCAAAGAAGGCAAGAGGACATCATTTTGAACAACGAGGATTAATGGTCCTTGGAAAGGGCTTTTCTTTTTGTATGGGAATCAAACTCAGGACCTCATGTTTATCAGGCCGGCACTGTGCCACTGAGCTATATCCTCAGCCTGAAAAATGCTGTCTAAGGGTGGATGGACAGGAGGGACAGAAAGAGGGCCGCTGGCTGCTCATGTTTGCTGCTGTCTGCCCCGCATGAACTGCTTCCCCTCTGTGGGGCCACCGGCCTTAGAACCGGCCCACTGTGTCTGAAGCCACCATGAACTGTGAGCTAAATAAGCCAAGTTTCAGTCACACAGCATCTAAAGGCCACTGCCAGCCAGACAGATTGGTCCCTGCACACATTAACACACGCTGGGAGTGGTCCAGCCATTGTGGACTGACTATTAGACAGTGAGCAGAAGCCACCACAAAACCTGCAGGCCCCGCCTTGATGTATATGTGGGGGAGTCCTGACCTTGCCCGCCCCCAGGGTCTCCACTCCTGGCCATGACTGGGCCGGGTGGCCCGTATCTGCCTCTGGCCACCATCACCAGGGAAATTCTGGTGAGAGTCTCAGAGTGAGGCTGTCACCCATGGAGGAGGCCTGGGAGGAAATGGTACCTGCTCTCTGGGAGAGTTTTCCCTTTCCTGATAAAACAAGGGCCAGGCATGGTGGTGCACACTTGTAATCCCAACCATGGGGAGGCTGAGGCAGGAGGATTTCAGGTTTGAGCCCCACCTGGGCTACATAGTGACTTAGGAAGACCGTTTCTCAAATATTTTTTTTTAAATTGATTTTAAGTATTGTAGATATAGCTCAGTGAAAAGACGCTGGGTTCAACCCCCAGTACTGCCAAAAAGGACAATAATAATAATACTGATGGGAAGAGCTTCTCCTGTGCTCTTCCACCTGTCTTCGCCTCAGGGGCCCCCGTTCCTGGCCCTGTCCCCAGGGGTCTCAGGGACGCAGGCAAACTTGGTGTGGGAAAGGCAAACACAGCTGCCGCTGGGTGGGATCGCCTGCCTCTGTGGCCAGGGCAGCGACAAGGTTGCGACTTCCGCTGTTCCCAGGCTCGGACCAGGCGGAGCTCCCTTCTGCAGAGGTGGTGCGGCCCTGAGGTCTGCCAGGCCCTTCCAGGTTCAGATACCAGGGCCCCGAGGCCGCTTGGGAGTCAGCCTGCCGTAGCAGCCACAGCTCACGCACCGCTGTGTCCAGGACCTGAACAACCTCTCTGTCCTGGGGGCCAGGCTCCAGTCTGCTACACCAAGCGATGACGACGGCGCTCCCTGAGTTCAGGGCTCCTGACCCAGCTCTCCTCGCAGCTCTGTCCCTCCCAAGATTCTACCACCAGAAGGCTTCTGGGAGGACCTTCTTCCAGCAGCCCACAGGGGCTCCAGAGAGGCACAGCAGGGGTGGGGCTGTGAACCTGAGGTTCTGCATGCATCCGATCATTGATGATTTGTGTTGTCTGAGCACGAGGGCCAGAGCTGGGTAGGAAGTTAGGGTCATGAGGCAGCCACCACTGGGGATCTCGTCCTCTCTGACCCCTATGACATACAAGGTGACCACCCCCAGGGACAGAACTACCTGATGAAGCCTTCTGACCCCACAACAGGACATGTATGCCAGGCCAGAATCTGTGTGGCAGGGCCTGGGTCCTGACAATTTCAGCTGGAGAAGGCACATGTGTTGATGGCTTCTGTGGAGAGAGAGCTCTGTGTGTTCCTTTGAAGAAGGGCAGTGTAGCTTACAAAGGCAATGGCAGGCGCTGGTGCAACCTTCTTATTTCTATGAGGCAGGTCAGCTGAGCATTGAGCCGACACACAAAGGAAGGTAAGAGAAAGACAGGGAAATCAGGCTGAACTGTATGAAACCATAACTCATCTCAACTGTTCGGTAGTGCATGCTAACGAACTCCTTCACATGTGCACCACTTGAAACTGGATTTCCTGTTTCACGTGTCACAAACTGTCCAAACTGGAGCAGAACAAAACTCCAACGTGGGTGTGACGAGAAGATGGTGACACTCGCTCGGCTCCGTGGCCCATGACACTGGACACAGGCCTCATGCTGAGGAGCCATGACGTGTGGCACTCTGGCAGGAGACACGCAGGACGTCAGCTACGCCGCAGTCTTCCCTGTGGTCCTAGGACACCGATGCCCTGGGGCAGGCTGGCTCACTGCAGGTGGAGGGCATTGCACACAGAGGGCCAAATGTCGGGGCCACCCATATAAAGTGATGGCGATTGGTCTCCGGTACTGCAGCCTCAGGAAGGTGACACACCTGGCTGAAGCAGGATCAGGTAGGCGACCGTGGATCACCCAGCTGAGCAGGTCTGCAGCTCTGCTGAGGGTCACGGATCAACAGGACCACGATGCTGATCTGCCCAGGACATGGCCCCCGTGTGGTCCAACAGAAGTGGGTGCTGACAAGTGGCTGCCAGGAGGGATCACCCTGTGGACACCTCAGCTGCAAATGTGGCCCCAGCTGCCGGCTGGGGAACCGGCCCCCCAGCAAGGCCAGATCTCCACCCAACAGGATGCTGGGTCCCATGAGCAGTGACCGCAGAACCCATGCCCATCTTCCCATCCCTGGAGGCAGATTCTACTGCGATGCCCTCACTGTCCCTGCGGGTGTTGCTGGCTATGCTGTGGTAGAGCTCTCTGGGATATCATCACTGCTGGATGCAGTGGAGGACAGTGCCATTCTCCCCCACTTCTGACCTTGAATCCAACTTGCACATGGGAAGAAGCATGAATGCAGGGACCTCGGCAGCCTCGGTTGGACCAAGGCCCCCGGCTGAGGTCCCAGGGTAGCAGTTTGTGCACCAATGAGCAGCGAGTATGACACCTGCTCAAGTGGAAGTGTGACGAGTGTCAGGGGCTGAGGGAGGGCAGGTTCCTCAGCCATCGAAGCACTGCATGGGCCACTGGGGAGGACCGGACCCTGCCCAGTCCTTACCCTCACGCCTGCACTGTCACGGGGTTTATTTGACTTCTCTGTGGCTGTGGGGACAGCATTGTAGCAGGGAGGGATCAGGGGAAGGCTCAGAGCTTCAGCCAGGGCCACACCTGCACTCACAAGTCCTCCATTCCCATGGGATGATGAGCAAAAGTCTGCCCCTGTCCCTTGGGACACAGCCCATTGGGACACAGAGGGACCCTGGGGCTACACACACCTTGAGCAGGAGTCACTCCTAACCCTCCACCCTGCCTCTGCCATTGCAGGACATGGAGCCCGTGTCTCCCCGACTGCGAGCCTTCCTCTCGGAGCCCATGGGGGAGAAGGACGTCTGCTGGGTAGATGGGATCGGCCGGGAGCTGGCCATCAACTTGGTCACCAAAGGGTTCAGCAAGGTAATTCTGCTTTTCATCCCCAGCCCCTCCTTGCCAAGTGGCAGCCCAGCCACACGTTCTGGTAAGGGGACACGGAAAGCAAAGCTGCCACTCGGCAGCATGTCCTGTGCTTCAGGGCTGCCGACCTGGGCACTGGGGCTCATGCACACCTGGGTGTGCAGGTGCTGAGCTGAGAGCACTGTCTGCTCAGGCAGCTGGCAGGGTGTACAGACCTTGGGATAGGGGAACATGTACCTGGCACCGGGTGACGCGGACACAGTACCCACCCCGGGACAGGGCCCTCAGTGTCCTGCTTCCTAATCAGGACACCAGCACAGTATGGAGCAGGGGCAGCCAGGAGCCACACCAGGGCCAGGAACAGGTGACCCCCATGGGTGTGGCCTCCGGTGAAGCCCCTGCTGCTCTCATCACAGTGTGGTGGGTGATATCATGGCATACACGTGAGAAACAGAGGGGACAGACAGGACAGGAAGCCAGAGGGTGAGGGAGACCGGCATTGCCTGTTTGTTTACTGACTTGGTGCTGGGGAGGGGACACGGAGTGACTTTAGTCCTCATCCATCGGCGTCCCAGGGCTGAGCCTGGGTCTGCAGCTGCTTCACCTCTTGTCCTGTGACACTGTCCTGCCACACGGCCTCCCAGCTCCCAGGAGCTGAGCAGCTCTGCCCCACCATGCCCTTCCGCCTGATGCTCCAGGCTGTGGGCTGAGTCCCCAGCTGCAAGCCAAATGCCACCTCTCCTCCTCCTTGAGGCCGTGGATGCCACCCAATCCCTATGCCGGCTCGGCTGCACCACTGACACCTCCACACCCCACCCTCACTCTTTTCATAACAACCGTCCCTGGAAAATTGACCAGGTGTTGTGAGAAACAGCATGGTCCAGCCCTTTGCAGGGCGCTGGCCCTGGCCAGACTATCTTCCCCGGGCCTGGCCTCTTAGGGGTTCTGTGTCCCAAAGCCTCCAGCAGGTGCACATCAAACCACACCCAGACCACAGTATGGCGGGTTCTTCTCCAGCCTGGGCATCTGTGCTGTGAAAAGCTGCCTGGAAGCCCGGGAGTGGACAGGAGTCAAGCGAAGGGGCCTGGGAAGTGAGCGCACCCAGCAGACTGGACTCACACAGCGCTGCTCACCCAGGCCGATCACCCCTTCTCTGCACGACCGGAAGCATTCAGGGTGGCTGGGATCTGCAGCACACACGGCCGATGACCTCACTGAGCTGCAGAAGGGCACTGACAGGTGCGGCTCAGCCAGATGTGCCTGTGTCACCGCCCTGCACCCAGCCTCTGAGTCCCCAAAATTCCAAACATCCTTTGGGCTTCTGCCCCAGCCAGGGCCAGACGCCTGCGGACTGCAGAACATTGTTGCTATGGCTCTGCTACACCCATCAATTTAAACATATTTTGTTCAGGTACGGTAATTTTCACTGTTCTATTCCTAAGTTCTATGAAATATTTGCTTGGTTGGTTAGCTGGGGTTTTCATTTTTGCTTTTTGAGGCAGAGTCTTGCTATGTAGTTCAGGCTGGCCTGGAACTCACTATATAGCTCAGACAGGACCTCGAGCTTGAGGTGATTCTCCTGTCTCAGCCTCCCTAGGGCTGGGGTTATAGGTGTGCACCACTGAGCCCTGCTTTTGCTTGGTTTTTGAGACAAGGTCTTGCTGTGGAATCTGCCCTTGGCTGCAGGATCCTCCTGCTCCAGCTTCCGAGTACTGACATCACAGGTGTGCACACATTAGCAGCTTTGACAAACACACAGTCGCGTGCCCATTACCAAAGCCAGCACCTAGGGCAGGACCCGTGCTCCCAGAGTCACCCTTGAGCCCTCCATTCTCAACCATCACCAGTTTGTTTCTTGCCTCTGTAATTTTATTTTTTCCAGTTTAGCTTTGTTTTACATAAGGATTATGAGTGGGATGATAAAGAAATGAATAAATAAACAGAAAACGTTCAGGCCCCCCAAGAACTCACCCATAGTCAGGCACCGCCATGTGGGTCCTGGTCCATAGACACGTGGCCCTCTCATGTCAGTGACCTCTGGGCCAGTGCAGTGCCCAGTACCCCACCCCACCTCAGGCCCTTTGAATCCCCAGAGCCACTAACTCCTGGCTGTGGCACCAGGGATGCCACCCTCCTCCTCCCTCCAGGGGCTGAGGTGAAGGTCGCTACCCCCACTTAGAAGCGAGGACACAGAGTGGGGGACTCCGTGCCTTCATGAGGTCCTGCAGGGATGAGAGTGCAGTGGACTGGAAGGCACAAGGCAATGCAGGTGGCCGTGCCTGGCAGGGAGGGCTCAGGCTGGGAGTCGGAGGGACACCCTGTGCCTAGGCTGCAGGAGGAAACCCAGATGTGGCTCCACAAGGTGAGCCAGAGGTCACGGAGGGCCCGTGCAGGGCCCGCAGGGAATAGGAAGACGGAGACAGGCAGATCCTAGCAGGTGGGGACCTCAGACTTTGCCAAGAAGAACCAAGCTCCTGCGTTGCTATTCTCCACCTAGGGGACCTTGGGCTGGCTGGAGGGGCATCTTTCTGGGTGTCCTGGGGTCCTGTCTTCCCTGGCCTCTGTCGCACTGTGGCTGTGCTTTCCCCTCTCAAGTCTGGGCCAGCCTTGGAGTCTCTGCCGAGAGCGACACCACCTGGGCTGCCCTGGCCCACAGCTGCGCTCCGGGCCTTGTCCCTGGCACAGCTCTCTTGCCCTCTCTGCATGCTGGACCTTGTCTTGTGGACCCCTTGGACCTGCTCACCTGGCTCCTCCCCCCACCTCGCCCTCTCCAGAGATAGCAGGATGCAGGAGGCTGGAGAATGAGGTCCTAGGGGGGTAAGACCTGCCAGACCCCACTTTACTGGAGCATCCAACCCCAGTAGGGTGGGCTCGGCAACCCCAACATCTGGTCCCTTCTCCTCTGCCCCTGGCCCCGCAGTCTTTCACAGCCGGAAGGATTGTGTGCACCTCCCGCCCCTACCCTAGGCTCTGGCTGTGGCATAATCCGGCCCCTGGCTTGCAGTTTAAATTGTGACTTTAACAGTGACTGATTGCCGGGCAGGGCGGTGCACACCTGTCTTTCCAGCTGCAGGCAGCCAGGCAGCACAGTGAGATTCTGTCTCAAACAAAGCAAAAGCCATTGATTCAGCCCAGGCTCTCTGGGAGCTCAGAAGGTGAAGGTATGATCACGTGTTATCTGGGTTACTCTGTACCTGTTCCTCTCAGGTTTGGCTGGAGGCCTAGCTCTGGAGAAATAGCTGGGTCCCCTCCCAGCTCTTCCTCTGGGAAGCTTTTCTTCTGCCACTGTTCCCAGTGGACTCCTTGTCCCAAAACCTTTGGGTTTTGGTGGGAGCAACTTCTTATTGCTAGGATAAAATACATGATACCTACAATTTAGAGGAGGAAGGGTTTAAAGTGGCTCATGGTTTTAGGGGATTCCATCCATGGGCAACTGGCTCCAAGGCAGGAGCGTCATGGCAGAAAGGCATGGGGAGCAAAGCTTAGTTCATGGTGGCCAGACAGTGCCAGACAGGAGGGCACCAGGGAGCAGATGTGGTACCCAAAGTCACACCTCCACATGCCCCCTGTTACACCCAGAAGTGTTTCCATCAGTCCCGAAGCCAGTCATGTTAACCTGTACCCTAAGGATCACAGAGCCCCTCACTGAGACATTTGTACCATGACTGGTTTTCTTGACCATGGCCTGAGAGCCCCCACTCATGTCAGAACCCCTACTGCTGTGGGTCCCCCGGCCCCTCACCCCATGGCTTCCTCCCCAGCTCCTCCCAGCAGCCATGCTGTCTTCCTACTGGTTCTCTCCCTGCAAACCCACCCGGGTATTGGTGAACACCCCGGCGTTCAGTGATTAGGAGTCCTGGACAGGGCCTATGGTACAACTCTAAGGTCCCCACATCCCTGGACCACCATGAAGCCAAGAGACACTGGAGACGCTGGGAGGGGTGACGTGGAGATCCTGGGCATTCCCTGCTCCCTGGGGCTCTTCTGAGAAGGGGTGAGTGGTGTTCACTCTTTCCAGGCCCTTCTGAGGGGGTCAGTGAGGTGCAGAGAGATTGTGTGTGACTCACTGTAGGCCACAGGCAACAGAGGTGAATGTGAACCCAGATGGAAGGGCTGAAGGTCGGGACACGGCACCGTGGTATGGTCTCCCTGCAAGGGAAGCAGGGAGAGGGCACTGGACACATGGCTGCCCTCCCTCCCTTGGTCCTGAGGATACACCCTGCCTGCCCCACCTGTCTGCTGCCCCCATGCCCACATCTCTGGACTCCCCAGTTTCCCACAGCCTCTTTGGTCCTGCCGAAGTTACTTTGTCAACACTCGGACAGAAGCCAAGGCTGAGCACAGGACCAGAGGTCCTGCGTGCATCCACCCCTGCCCCCTGATGTCCCCAGGTCCTACCTGTCATCAGCCTGGTGTTGAGCCTGCAGGAGTCAGCCGCTTAGGTTCAGGGTCTGAGGTCAGAAGTCACCCTGTGAAAATGCAAGGGGTCCTGTTACATGGGAATTTTGGATAAACCAATGATTTCGCAGTAAGCATGTCCCAGGGATAGGCAGGCAGGGAGACGGGAGCCGCTGTGGATTCACCGTTCACACCACCGGTAGAGCTTAAATGGGAAGTGACCAAGAGACCCTGGCCTGGCAAGGTTGCCATTGGGCATCTGTGAAGACCAGCAAGAGAGAATTCAAAGAGGTGTTATCATTGTACTGGAGACTTGCAGCAAGATCTGGGGACTCGGGCGAAGGGAACCGTACGAAGCTTAGGAATGAAGGACACTGAACCACTTCTCTGTCTGACCAAGCTGGGTGTCCAAGTAAAAGTTCAGAGTTTCAGTGAGTGCAGACCAGGGCCCAGGCAAAGGACTATGGGAAGCCCTTGGTCAAAGGCTTCAAGACTTTCAAGATGGAAGCAGCACAGCGTCCAACCAACTCAGTGACTGTTCTAGCTGGTTGACCACACAGGTCACGCACACACAAGGACACCTACCGTGGTGCAGAGAAAATGGACATGGTGACTGAGTGACTCCTACTCTGCCTGGGGAAGAGCCCTGGGGAGCCTCCTGCCCACACTTGATGGTGAGGAAGAAGTGCAGCTCCCAGCTCGGCCAGGGCAGTGGGGCGGGGAGGGGGAGGCACCAACTCAGGGTTTCTCTGTTTCTACAGCAGCCTCCTGCAGCCGGGTTTCCAGGAGCCGGGGTGTCTTCCCACTGCTTATGGATTTGCACTCTGTAACTGGCAGGGAACCCAAGTGGATATGGGGCAGGGTGGAACAAAAGGCGGTGGAGATGCCAGCGTGAGATGAGCAAAGCGGAGGACAGAGTGTCAGGTTGCAGCTTGGCCCAGAGCCCTGCTGCCTCCAGCATTCCTGGAAAGTCTGCCTGTGTCCCACTGCCACGCGGTCCCAGCTCAGGGCCTCTGAGCCTGACGGGACAGAGGCCGTGGTGACCAGACCGCTGACATGGCACTGGCCTTGGGGACTGGAGGGAGAGGAGGTGGGTGCTATGCACACGGCACAGATGTCTGTTCTTTTAAAGTGTTGATTTAGAAACATCTCGGTATAATCCACTGCCGAAGATGGGAGACACTGGAGACACAGAATGACATCATGCTAAGCAACTGGAAAAAGTAGTGGTTTAAAATCACCATGAAATCCCGGCTATTTTCTCTTTTCCACAACGGGGCAGTGATTAAAAATAAAACTCGGGCAGGGAGTGTGGCTCAGCGGCAGGGTGCTTGGCTGGCGTGGTCAGAATAAAGAAATAATAAACACGGTAACCCCCACTCCACAGTGTGGGTCCGTTTTTTATTAGGGCTCAGCCTTTATTTGATTTCACTTGTGTACCGAAAAGTTTGCCTTGGTGGAGATGAAGTTTGCTTTGTTTTATGTAACTGAGTCAACAGAGGCCAGCGAGCCAGTGTTCTTGGAAAGACCCGGAACTGGCTCTACTCCCTCAATGCTGGGGTCCTGGAGAAGCCAAGACGGGGGTAGGCGCTGTGACCAGACACCTCCAGCTGCACCAGGGAGGTTTCTTTTCTTCTGAATATTGTAATGTTCATACTACAAACAATTCCTCATGGAGGGACCAGTTCATTAAATGATCCAGTCAGAGGAATGGAGCTCAGTAAGGGGCCAAGCTGGCCCTTACTCACAGTGATCCTCCTGTCTCAGCCTCTTCAGCACTAGGATTGCAGGCATGTGCCACCATGCCTGGCTCAGGAGGAATCTACAGTTCTCCAAAGCTTTCCCATTAGTTCCATCTGTGGTTTGAGTCACACCATGAGCTTTGAGAAGGCGCGGACGCTGAGAACTGGTTGTTGCTGGCCCTGTCCATCAGTGGAGCAGCTGAGGTCACACAGGTGGTGTGCAAAGCCACTGGTGCCAGGGTTCCCTTTGCCTGCCAGCCGCACGCCCACGGGTTCCCAGCAGAGGCAGGGCCGGGAGCAAGGGGCCCTCTGGCCGTGTGCAGCCTTGGTTATCTGTGAGTTTAGCTGCTTGGGAGGGCAGGGAAGGCACTGTAGCCTCCAGTGGCTAAGGACCAGGGGCATCACCAGCCCCTGCAGGGCACAAGACACCCACACTGTGGACTGTCCAGCAGCCAGGGGAGCTGCAGCCAGGAAACCCTGCAGCCAAGAAACGACAGCAGTGGAGAAGGAACAGGCAGAGCATCCCTGCCCCGTGCCTGCATGGGTGTGAGTGCCCTTGTGTGCATGTGCGTGTGTATGTGCATGTGTGTTTCTGAGAGACAAAAACTAGAGGAGAGACCCGAGGGGCCCTCAGAGGGCACCAGGTCCCTGCCCAAGCTGCCCTCGAACTCCCCGCAACCCCACCACCGCAGCCTCCCGGGCCCTGGGGGACATGCGTGGGCTGCCTCACCCAGTGCCAGACCCCGGCTCTAGATTCTGCTGCCAGCCTCCCACTGTCCCGTCCGGGGTGGAGTCCAGGGCCTGGCACTTGCTGGGCATGGGCTTTCCCCCCGAGTCGCGCCTGCCTCCCTTGCCAGATTACGACAGGCACGGCCTCCCCCGCCCTGTCCCCTGCAGGCCTACATCCTATTGGGACAGTTCCTTCTGATGCACAAGGATGAGGACGAGTTCCAGAAGTGGCTCATCTACTGCTTCGGGGCCACCCAGTGCGAGGCGCAGAGGAGCGCTACCTGTCTGAAGGAGTGGTGCACCTGCTTCCTGTAGACGCATCCCCAACCCCCTCCCTGCCCTGTGAACAACACCTTGGCCTCCTGCACCTGACTCTGGGTCTTCATTTGTGCTTCTGCCTTCACTGACACAAGTGCACCCTAAAAGCAGGGGAAGAATAGGAAAAGGCTGGGCAAGGTGGTACGTACTTGGAATCCCAGGACTTGGGAGGCTGAGGCAGGAAGATTACTGGGAGTTCGAGGCCAGTGTGGGCTACGAAGTGAGTTCAAGACCAGCTTAAACCATGTAGTGAAAGCCTGTCTCCAAACAACAAAAAAAAAAGACTGAGAAAAGGCAGACGTGAGAAAAATCACCCCCCAAATTCCACCATCCAGACACAGCCATTATTCTCTTCAGATAAGTATCATGTCAACAAGCTCTCTGCAGACATTTCTATAGCACAAAGGGTAATTTTACTTTTAATTTGGGAAGTCAGTTTTAAATTCATGAATCAGTAAGCTACTTCTGTGTAACAAATCACCACACAACACAGCAGCAGCTTGAAATGATGTGCCATCATCAACAGAGTTTCCCCGATTGAAAATCAAGAATCTCAAGAGTTCCAAACTGGAACTTTAAATTCTGGAGAATTTCAGATTTTGGATTTTTGGGTTATGTATGCCAGTAGATTCTATGCAAATATTGTAAAATCTGAAGCATTCTTGGGTACCCAAATCCAAGCATTTGGGATAAGGAATCTTCAATCTGTGTCTCAGTTTTTTTTTCTTTCTTTCTTTCTTTGGGGATGTCGTTTTTTGAGATAGGCTCTCACTGTGTAATTCAGGCTGGCCCTGAACTCACTGTGTAACCCAGACTGGCCTGGAATTTGCAGCAATCCTCCTGTTTCAGCCTTCTGAGTGCTGGAGTGACAGGTATGTGCCACCATGCTCGGTTTCTGTGCCTCAGATTCTGAGGGGCAGGAGTCTGAATTGCTCGGCTGGATGTTCCGTCTCAGGGTCTTTCGACAGGCTAGACTGGGGCTAGAACAGGACTGAGGGTCCGTGTCCAACATGGCTCCCCCATGTGGCTGTTGGCTGGGGCCTCGTATCCTTAGCATAGGGCTGCTCATCTCAGTGGATCTCATTTCCCCTGAGGTTGGAGAGAGAGAGAGAGAGAGAGAGAGAGAGAGAGGAGAGAGAGAGAGAACGAACAGGAAGCCGCAGGGTCTCTATCACCTACTCTCTGACTTCTGCCCTATTCTGTGTTAGAAGCAGGTCACTGCATCCTTCAGGGAGGAGAATCCACCTGCTCGAAATAACACACAGCACAGAAATGTTTCTATGACCATTGCTGTTGGGTTTCTGAGCTACGATTTACATAAGATAAAATAGCTTCTCCAGGTGTGTGGTCTATGAGCCTCAGCAAATGCACCCCAGTGAAGCTCTGGAAGGTTTTTATCTCCCAGGGGTCCTGGTCCCACCCAGCCCTGGCAACCACCAACCTGTTTTCTGTCCTTGTAGTTCTCACTTCTCCAAATCCATATAAACAGATAACACAGTACGCAGCCTTTGAAGTTTGATGGTCCCCATGATTCATTTGATATTAATCCATCATACAGGCTTTTTAAACTCAATAGTCTTATTATATTGTCGAGGCCTTACCTGAGGCCAGCACCCCATTTCCTGGCCTCTTGGCAGCGACACGAGCTCCCCAGTGGGGCTAGCAACCTCCACATGTCCCTTTGTCTTTACCACCCCTGGGTCCCTTCCTTCTCGATCTGCCTTGCTTTCCCGCCCCCTCCACATTTCCTGGGTCACTCTGTCCCCTCATGTCACCATGAAACAGTCAAATTTTAGTCTCTGAATCCACTTCTGAAGGAAGCCAGCCTGAGACCAAAGTGTCAGAATTCAGTGAATCTTAGAGAATTGCTAAGCCTTGCTGAATTTTTCCTTCATCATTAGAACAGTGATAAATTTCTAATTCAATTTCCACTGAGTTTCAGAGTCCATTGAGTTTCAGAGTTTCAGGGATCCATGGCGGGGACACTAAGAGGTCAGTACTGTTAGGTTTATTTTCTTTTCTTTCTTTCTTTTTTTTTTTTTTTTTTTTGGTCTTTTTGAGACAGGGTCTAACTATGCAGTTTGTGCTGGCCTTGAGCTCACTTTGTAGCCCAGGCTGGCTCCAAACTTGCAGTGATCCTTCTACCTCACTTCCTGAGTGCTGGAATCACAGGTGTGTGTCACTGTACCCAGCCAGTATCATTATTTTAGAAACTATAGCTTTGTCACTCCTGAGCTCTTGATTTTGATGCATCTCTATGTTGGTTGAGTTGCACTGTGATATCAGTCAGGATGGGCAAGATTATGCCACTGTGACAAACAGCCCCAAACTCTCAGTGACTCAGCCAGCATGTACAATCACACTGTCTGTCCAGGCGCATCTTCAGGAGAGCTCTGTCTGTGGTCATTGAGACATAGACCGTTGGAGGCTCTTTCTCCATGAGACTTTTGCAAAGATTGTAGCAGGGAAAAGAGCCAGGGGGAGTCACACTGTCTCGGAGGTTAGGCCCTAATGGGCCACAGCCTGCCTGCACTCACATCTCATTGACCAGGCAAGCCACGCAGCCATGCCTACCACTACAGAACTCAGAAGTGGGAACATTTGAGGACATCACTGATCGAGACTGGTGTCATCAGCTAAGCTGCCTCTCCAGTGTCCCGTTTCCTTGCTCGCCATCTGGTTGGGATATTTTGATAGAATCCCTTAACCTATCCCACTCTGCTTCTCCCACTCTCCCGAGGAGACGCCGATCAGGGACCCAAAGGGGAGGCCGACTGGTGACCCAAATTAGTGCCCAGCTCTACTTCCTTGGGGCTGAGATTCCAGCCACCTGGAGCCTGTCCCTGGGTTCCCATTGTATAGTGCACCCACGGTCTGTCTTCCCTGAAGGAGGCTTAGGTAGCAGGATGGCGAGTTTGAGTCAAACCTGGGAAATTCAGTGATTTAGTGAGACCACTTCAAAAGTGAAAAAACAGGGCCAGGCATGGTGGCTCACACCTGTAATCCCAGCGCACAGGAGGCAGAGGCAGGAGGACCGTCACAAGTTCAAGACCAGCCTGAGCTGCAAAGTGAGCTCAAGCCCAGCCTGCACTGCACAGTGAGACTCTGTCTCAAAAAGACAAAAAATAAATAAAAAATAAATCAGGGCTAGAAATGTTGTTCAGCACAAGGGCCTGGGGTTCAATCCCCAGTGCCAAAAAGAACAAGAAAAGGAGAGGAAGAGAAGAAAAAGAGGAGTGGGGAAGAGGAGGAGAAGGAGAAGAAGAAAAGAGCCCTGGCCTCAGCTGTCGTCCAGTGTCTGAGACACAGGCTCTGTGGCTGCCAGGACGGGGCTGAGACTCTGCCACGTCCACAGCTAAAATTCATCTTTTTAGCTGGAGATGTCAGGGAATGCACAGGGGAGCTGGGGCTCTGTGGGGGATCCGGGCTCAAATGCCGAAGGCCGGAGCAGCTGCTCCTGTGCTGTGGATGTGACAGCACCCTGGGGACAGCCTGTTCCCCGAATATCGGCTGGTGTAAGGGTTCCCCGCCACGCCATCCCGTGTGTCAACTCCATCTTCCTTGGAGATTCTTCGCTGCCACTCGTTCCCCTAGGTCCTGGTGTGACCCCCTGTGCAGCTCCCTCGGTGGTGGCGGCTGCTTCAGCCTGGTGACCTGGGTATATCTGGGCCGAGGTGACCTGGGCACAGCCTACAGTGGTGGAGTTGGGAATGTGATGGGCTCCCCAGAAACAGAGAGAGTCAGGAACGGGGCAGGTAGGGAGCTTAGGCCTGGGCCGGTCCTGGGAGCCGTGGAAACGCAGGCGTCCACACCCTGGTCCTGTGGGTCCCTGTAACCTGTGGCTGGCTGCCTGCCAAGGAGCGTCACCCTCAGCTCCTAGGACTATAGCCCTGGACTCCTGCCCAAGCAGGAAGACGAGGGGACGGCAGCGTCTCCAGCACCTGCCTCGAGTGAGCCCCTCCCTGTCACCTGAAGTTGAGGCTGAGCAGCAGCCCATGGGCACTGGGGACATGTTTGGAGGTCATCAGATGTCTCAAGGACTCACAGATAGCACTGGCCAGGGAGAGACCTGGATAGGAAGGGACATGGGGGACCCAGTGGGAGGTCATGGACAGACACCTGAGACACACCAAGGACAAGGCAGCGTCCGCAAAGGCGTCACTCAGCACCCACCTCAGGCCAATGCACTGGGCACGGAACGACAGGACACAGGACAGCAGGCAGTGGACAGCCGCTGGGCAGGGGCGGACAAGGTCAATAAGGAGAGTGTGTGGGTTTGGATCATGTGAAGCTGCGGTGTTTTAGGTAAAAAAAAATGTTAGTTTTACAAGTTCAATCTAACAGTGTTGGAAAGTGGAGCCCCCACTACAGAGGTTCAGTGAAATCCTAACTGGGGTGATGAGAGCCCGGGCAGGGGTGCTGAGAGAAGACTTGGCCAGCAGAGGGGCCAGGGCAAAGGCCCCAGGACACAGGTGGGTCCGGGTCATGTCAGGAGGCTGCTGGGTCAGTGGCAAGACCCCCGCTCACCTGGCTGCGGGCAAGCCCCCCGTGGCTCTGCCTGCAAGGGTCTCTCCACGCTGCTAAGGAGGTCAGCAGAGCAAGGGGGCCACGACGGTCAGGAGGCCAAGGCGGTGGCTCAGGCAAGGAGGAGAGGGTGGGACCAGGGGCGGCTGGGAATTACAGGAAAGAGGATCGAGCCCCAGGCACCCCAGAGTTTAGACGACTGAGAGATAGAGGAGCCTCAAGCTGGAGGTGCCCAGGGCAAGGACTTCTGAGTACCCCTAGGGGCGGTGTTTCCAGGAAGAGGAAGTGAACCCTGTGTCAGGAGCCTCTGAAGCAGGGATTCAGCTGGGAATAGTTGTACCTGGATGGCAGGAGTGAGGAGGACGTCCTACCCTTGAATGGGTCCCAGGCCGAAATCCAGGGTACACTCGGGACCACACCAGGTAAGGCAGAGCAGTCGGCCCCATGCAGGTCATTGGGCAGTGGATCACAGAATTTCTCTTTGGATGATCTGAGTTCTCAGTTCAGTGGGAAAGAAGACTCGGTGATGCATGCCTGTAATTCCAGCACTTTGGGAAACCAAGGCAGGAAGATGACAAGGTCATGTCCTGCCTATGCGCAATTTAGAGAGTCCTGGTCTCAAAAAAAAAAAAAAAAAAAAAAAAAAAAAAACCACTAAAAAGGGCTGGGGATGTAGCTCAGTGCACAGGCCCTCAATCCCCAATGCCATAGTCAACCGATCAATCTCAGGATGGGAGGGATGATAAGGTGAGAGCTAGGAGCCTAGTGTGAATGTTTTGGAGAAAGACAGCGCACTGATCCTCAGATAGCCCAGGTACCTATGATATCTGCGCAAGAAAAACTATGGAGAGAGACCCTGAACAGAAGTGGGACTAAAAGGCTTGTCCACCTTTTTATCCAACATTGGAGATTTTTAACAGTATTTTTTTATTTTTTATTTTTTACCAGGAACTAAACTCAGAACCTTGTGCTTGCCAGGCATTCACTGTGCACTGAGATATATCCCTATCCCAACTTTTTTTTTTTAGAGAGAGAGCTTGTTTTGTTTTGTTTTTTGGAGACAGAATCTTGCTGCGTAGTTCAGGCTGGGTTTGAATTCGCAGCAATCTTCCTACCTCAGCCCCCCGAGTGCTGGGATTACAGGTGTGCACCACCATGCCTGATGTAGTAGTGGTAGCTTTGTAAATCAGAAGAAAACCCAACGGAGACTTTCCCATTTGGGGATACTTAGCACTGCAGAGATGTGCAGTAGAGGCCCCCACACAGCCAAGCTGTGTGGCCAGCACCTCCTCTCTCCAGAGCCCCAAGCTGCCAGTCTCCCGGGGGAGCTCTGCATTTCTGCGTGGAAAGCCCAGACCAGAAATGGACTTATGCATCGCCTCTCTAGTTCTCCATCTTACTTTCCAAGGCCATGGTCACCTTGGAGAACTGGAAGAACATGGCTTTCACTTGATCCATTTCCTTCTCTCCCACATTGGCCAGGTCTGCATGTACGTGCCTCAGTTTCCTTGGCTTGCTCCCAGGGTAACCCTCTCTGTACACACTGCTGTTTCATGCTTGGCCTGTACCGTGACTGGATTTTCTCAGGCCATTGGGAGGAGCCACTGTGGCTAGGGCAGTGGGCAAAATCCACAAGACCCAGACAGTGACACGAAGCCCATCTGGTCCTGGAGACAGTCACTGGAGCTGTCTGCATTTCCACTTCCTGGAATTTGAAATGGAGAAATATCTGGTTTTTCTGTCTCCTTGCTTTGTTTGGAAGAGAGCCCCAAAAACAGACAAAGGCACTTTATATGAAAAAGGAGGTGGGGGAAAAAAAGAAGGTGGGTACTGCCCAATGTCACGTGTGATAGTTGCTTGGTTTTACTCTGGACAGCAGCTCAGGTGGCTCGTGGCAGTGGCAGCTCCTCGGAGCTCCTTGCACGCATGCATTAGTCAGCACAGGCTGGGTTCCACATAACAACAACAGACCCCCAAGAACTCAGTGGCTCATCACACAAAGCTTCGAATCTCAATCCTGTTTCATGCCCATCTCTGTCCTGTTGGGACCACAGGCCCTGTCTGAACACTCACAGATTGATTCAGCAGAGAGACTGGGGGACAGGAGTCACACTGGCAGTCCAGCACTGGAGAAGAGACCCACTGTGGCTGACAAATCACTGGCAGAACCAGTCACACGGCCCCACCCAAACGAGGAGCCCGGATGGTCTTGCCGCTGGGAAAAGAGAGAATGGAGAATTGGGACAAATGGCCGCTGTGGTTTGGGCATCGATGTCCCCCAGGGTTGTGTGTTTATAGGCTTGTCCTATTGGGAAGAGGGAGCCTTTAGGAGGTGGAGCCTAGGGGTAGCAGCTTAGGTCTTTAGGGTTTGGTCTCAAGGAGAATTGTGGGGCCGCAGCCCCTTCCCCTCTTTCCATGCTTCCTGCTCTGCCAGGCCGCCCCACCCTGGGCAGTCATCAGTCACATGATCACAGACTGAAACCTGACAGCTGGGAGCCAAAAGATAAAAGATAAACCTTTTCCCTTTGTAAGCTGATCATAGTAGGGATTCTGTTGTAGTCACAGGAAGCCGACTAACTCATCCCAAATCACTATAGTCACAGGAGGTCCCTGAGGAGGTTCTGTCCATGTGACATCTGCCCTTTTGCTTTATGGTGACGAAGCCTACCATCCCCACACTCCATAGGCCGAGGCGGGAGGATGGCCCTGAGTTCAAGACCAGCATGGGCTGCAGTGAATTCAAGGGGTGCCTGAACTAAGAGCAGGAGCCTGTCTCAAAAAACAATCAAAACTTCTTAACAATGATATACAGGGGTCCCTCTGCATAGAGACCCAAACCCGAGGGTGCCCAACACCCAATATCAAATGGCCATCTGTGTAACTTACGCTTGTCCTGTCGATGGCGCGGCATCTCTGGGTGGCCCAGTCTGGCTGACAGAACGGGAACGCTGTGTGTAACTAAGTGTTAGACTACATTGTTTAGAAAGAGAGACAAGAAACAGAAGTCCATGTGTGTTCAGTAGAAATGCAGAAAAGCTGTTTTTGAGCCACAGTGGGTCGAATCCGCACACAGAACCCTTGGGCAGGGCAGATCCACTGTGCCCCAGAGGCCAGGTTTGTGTGCCACGCGGATGCCGGGCCCTCCATGTTGCCCGGTAGCTTTTCTGTTTCTCCTCCTCATAAACAAAGCTCAGAGAAGCCGCCAGACGTGTTTATGGAGCAGGCAGATAAACCCCATGGTATAAATCTTTGCAGTGTTTCCCACTCTTCCTTTAAGAAAACTGCCTCGTCATGGACCGAACTGGATGGAGAAACAGAGGCACTTTTAGGGCTTTTGATTCTTACTACAACTCTTTTTCTAGAAAGTTTGACCCAAGCTGCTGTCTGTGGCTCTCAGTGGGGCCTGTGACATCACTCATCTTGCTCCAAGGAGAACCATGTATTCACCTCCATACCTATGGCCTCCTGGCTCTGCCTAGCCAGCCTGGGCCCTCGCCCTTGAGTGCCCCAGACCTCCAGCCAGCAGGGAGGCCTCTGCACAGGCTGTGCCCCGCGCCCAAGACACCCTTCCCAGCTGGCCTCCCTGTTGCCCTCCCACAGAAAACCTCACCTCTGGTTTCCTGATCACCACCCTCCCTTTGGTTTTGTTTTTCCTCCATAGCACTCACCACCTTCTAATCAACTGCATCGTTTCCTTGCTTATTTATTATCCTAGCACACTAGATTAATCATCGGTGCCTGGGTGCACCCCGGCTGAGGTGGGCACTACCTAGCCAGGTGCCATGCAGGGCGCTGCAGGCTGCTGGAAAGAAAGCAGGGCCTCTACCACCCCCAGCCCTGCAAGGCTCAGATGGTTCCTCCTGACCCCCCTCTGCGGCAAACCAAAAGGCTAGCCTCGGGAGCTGTACTGACAAACAAACAGACAGCTACAGTGACCTGCAAGCAATGGTCTCTCTGCAGAAGGTGAGCGTGGAAGCCAGCAAGAGGCCCCCCAGCTTCTGGCCCCTGGGTGTGCTTGGGCAAAGCCGGTGCTGCAGCCTCCCCAGACCTCGCAGGGTGCTGGCTCCCCAAGCCACCCGAGGCAGCACCCACCGTCCTGGGGAACAGGCCAGTTCCAGGAAGCAGAGAAACCCCTCAGGAGCACCCCCTGAGGACCACTACTCTTAGTAGTGCCAGTGTGGGAGATAAAGTCTCTGAGATGCTCACGAGTCACAAGCGTCCCGGTGGGTGGTCCTGGGCTAAACTTTCTGCAAAGGCTCTGACTTCTTGGCCTGTGCTCTGGTGACCAAGCCAGGGAAGACGTCTGCGTCCACCTCTGCTGAGGAGCAGTGTCTGCCCCAAAAGGTGCATAGCCCACCCGAGAGCAGTGTGATGGGGTTTCAGAGTGAACACTGGAGCGTGGCCACCACCAGCATCAAGGGGATACTTTGCCACACAGATCAGCTCTGTGACATCAGAAATCAGATTCTCCAGCCATGTCTGAACTCCTCCTTCAGTGTGGTGTTTGTGCAATTCACCATGCCATCTCGCACAGCAAGAAATCATTCTTTCTCATGGCTGTGTTATATCTCACTGTACAATTTAATTAGTTCATTTACTACCACCACGTAGCTACTACAAACTGTGTCACCCACTCTTATCTGTGTCATTCAGCGAAGGTACACGTTCCTATTTCTTGGGTGTGAAGTGAGATTGAAAACTACAGTGAACATTTAAATTTTTAAAAAATTTATTACAATAAAAACACATTGAATCCTCTTAGAATCCTCCCCCACATTGTCCTCCAGCACCCTTGTCCCATGGTTCTTGCTACTTTCTGCAGCAGCTCTGGAGTCTTCTTTCCTGATGTCTTTAGTTGCCCTGTTGTGGTTGCTTCGATGCTCAGTCAACTCAAACCTTTCCCTTTCATGGCCATTTTGACTTTGGGGCAGCGCCAGAAGTTGCACTGTGCCACATCTGGTGAATGAGGTGGACGAGGACAGTGTCATGCCTGCCTTTCTGTTCGGTGGCACTCAGCAGCAACATTGACTGTATTTGAGCTGGGCATGGTGGTGTGCACCTGTAATCCCACCTTCAGAAGGCTGAAGCAGGAAGATTCCTAGGAGTTCAAGGCCAGCCTAGGCTACAGAGTAAAACACTGTCTCCAAAAAAAAAAGAAAGAAAGAAAAGAAAACCACTATATTTTTGATCACATCTCATACAGACACTCAAGAGGGGACTTGCAGAGCGGCTGCAGAAAGTAGCAGAAATGGTGGGATAAGTGTGCTGGAACTCAGGAGGAGTGTGGAGGGGGGTTAAGGCAATGTGTATATTACAATGATTATTGTTTTAAACACACATTGTATTGGTCAGTGTTGATCTGTCTCCGAGTGAAACTGCCGGGTGTGCATGTGTGTGTGCATGCATGTGCATGTGTATGTGTGTGCTCAGCTTCCCAAGATGCTACCAAGCAGATGCCCAGAGTGGCTGTACTGACTGCACTTCCAGGAACCTCGTAGGAGACTTCTGTTTGTTCCATATCCTCACAGCACTTGGCTGCCGGGCTGGTCTTTTTCATCTGATCTGAGAAGGGGTGGATGTTGTGTTTTTCAGTTTTAATTCACATAAAGGAACATGGTCTTCCCCTGTAAAAATTTGGTGTGCAGCCGTGTGGAATGCAGTAGCCCCGTGGCAGACGGGGTGTCCCTGGCCAGGGGCCAGGCAGCAGCTTTGCAGTAAGTGGTAGGGCCCTCACCTATGAGCACAGGATCTGATGTCACCACCAACACACAGCCTCCACCACTGCCCCAGCGCTCCAGGGTCAGGTCTGCTCCTTGAGACCCCACTCGAAGCTCCCTCTACACTCCCTCTCCCCCCTCCACCTTCCCTAGCTCACTGTGGTGGCGACCCTGTAGCTTGTCGGGTAGCTGTAGCCTCCTACATGCCCTGTGCGCCTGCCCTGGCTCTGGCTGTCGTGGCCGAGCCTCAGGTCCCCTTACCCGGGCTGCCTTAGCACACATTCATTCCTTCAGTGCAGCCGCGCGGTGAGAGCCCCAACGGCCATTGGAGTTCCCATACTCTGCCCAGCAGGAGTAGGGTGGGCTCCCAGAACTATTCCAGCCACAGTGGTGTCAGCAGCTCTGCTTTGTGGTGAGAAGGTAAGGCCACCACATCAGGAATCTGGGGACACTGAGGCCGCCACCTGGGAGACCCCGGCAAGGCCCCACCCCCACCTGCTCCAGCCAGGCCCCAACCACCCCCTGCCAATCTGGTCTCCCAGACCTTAGAGGCCCTGGAACTCATAAAACAGAGGCATCCTGCTCCTCCTAACCACATCCGGATCCATGCACAGTGCAGACAGCTGCTGCCTTGTGTCCCCATGTAGGAGGGCGTCTGTGCCCTGGGGATCCAGGCCAGCAACTACCATGACCCAGGCAGGTGTTGTTCAAGGCACTGCAGGGAGCCCAGGGCAACTTAGACAGGGTCCCTGCCCTTGCCACCACTCCAGCTGGAAGGCAAATAGCAAAACAAACACTCCAGCTGTGACTCAGAGCTTTAGGGAAAGAGCAGAGGACTCACTGTTGACCCTTGGACTAACTCAGTGGTGGCTGCATCTGGGAAGAGCTATCCAAGGAGGTGACCTTTGGGCTGAATCCTGAATGATACAAGGAGGAGTAGGCAGAATAGAATGGAAAGACAGAGTAGAAGACCTGGAGGAGGCCGGTTAGTCCTGCAGGGCTTCATGGGCAAGGAAGAGGTGACAGGGTCCCACCTTGCAGAGCCCGCTGGCAGCTGTGCCAGAAGCGGACGAGTGTGGATGGGGGAGGCCGCTAGGAACCTGTGGGTGGCCCAGGTCAGAATGCGGGGCTGGGACTGGACGGGCATCGCAGAGATGCGACCGGAAGGGAGCCTTGCAGGGGACTGAGCTGCTCACTCACGTGGGTACTGCGCATAGAAGAATCAAGGACATTTCTCGGACAAGAAGTCACTGCAGGCTGTGTCCTGGGACCATAAATGCTGTCCTGGAAGACTCTGGCTTCTATTACATTTCTCTAAAAAGCATGGGTGCTTGTTTGTTGATGATTTTATTTTAGTATTTGACACAGTTTTGCTGTGTAGCCCAGGCTGGCCTCAAACTGGTGGTGATTCTGTCTCAGCCTCCCTAGTGCTGGGATGATAGGCTGAGGCAGGAGGATTTCTGGGAGTTCAAGGCCAGCCTGGGCTGCAAAGTGAGTTCAAAGCCAGCTTGGGCTACATAGTGACTCTGTCTAAACAAACACAAACGAAAGGTAAAGCTTGTAGACTGTCACTGCGCTTGCCCCAGTGAAAACATATCACCAAGCTAGAGCGGACTATCACCGCCAGGATGTCAACACAGCCCTTATTCACCAGCAGGGTCTCCAGATGCCCTGGGACAGCCCACCCGATTCCCACCCATCTCCTTCCTGCCTTGACCCCTGATGGAGAACCACTCAGTCTCTCCCCACTTGTAGATTTTTGTCATTTCGAGAGTGTCACCTACACTGAATCCTAGAAGGTGTGACTTCTGGAAGCTGTCGGTGGTTTCTCAGTGTCGTTTCCCGGCGCTGCCTGCAGCTGCGCGTCACAGTTGCCTGTTTCTTCATACCCAGGCTTGGACGTGCTGCAGGCTACTGCCATCTCACCGGCACACATGACACTGCTGCGCCCGTGTGTGTGCAGTTTTCATTTCCCCGGGATAAATGATCGGGGTCGCAGTTCCTGGCCCGTGGGGAGCCGTGGTTGCATGTTTACTGTAGAAAGGAAACCCGCTATGCTGTTTTCCAGAGTGGCCTCACCATGTCACACCCCAGCCACGAGCTCACCCCCTCCTTCCCCATTTCTTCCCCGTCACCAGCTCCCAGTGGTCACTCATCAGTCATCATCAGGCATCGTCAGTCATCGTGTGATCATCATCATCGGAGACGGCCTCCCCCCCCCCCGGCGGCTTTCACCTGCATTTCCTGAATGACTGGAGATGACGAGTATCCTTTCCTGTGCTCCTCTGCAGTCCGTGTCTCCTCCCTGGGTAAAAGTCTGCTCACTGCTGAGCTCTGTCTTTGCAACAGGAAAACCACATGTGTAATCCTAACATCTACGTTCGCTGCACATCTTCCCTCTTCTGCCAGCTCGGGCTGCCGCCACATTATTTCTGTAGGCTTTAGGGTTCCCTATACGACCTCAGAGTGCCGTGTCCAGGGGCCTGAGTCATCCAGGGATCAGCGAACGGCCAGGGGAGAGGAGGGAGCGGGACTTGGTGCTGGCCCTGGACAGGGCTGTGGATGGGCCACACCCTCCCTCTCCCATGAGTGAGCAGGACACACACCTCCCCTGTCTTCTGAGGGTTCCTTCCCCACGTCAGATTTTTCAAAGTGCATCCAGCCTCCCCAAGCCGACCCCACCAGGACGCACATAGTAGGTGTTCCATAAATATTCAAGATCAACTGGAGTTTTTGATGTGCACATGATGAAAATCCAGTTAGGACCAGAGAGGATACACTGGAGAGGATCGTATATGTGACCACACAGATCAGCATGTGGAGGCCGCAGTGAACCCATAGCCCAGCCCATGTCATCTGCATCTCTGCCCATCCACTGCCAGCCTCTGGGTTCACAAACAGCAGCGTTCACACTGTGGGAGCGTGGCTGCCACCAAGCCTGACACCACCCTGGAAGAGGGGGTCTGGCCCTCAGCCCCAGGCAGAGCCTGCATCTCAGGTGGTGCAGCAGTGGCTAAGCTGAGGTCAAGGCCTGGGCACCATGGTTGGCGTTGACCAGCAGAGGCAGTGGGCACAGGTGGGCAGCTGGCAGACCTACCTACAGATGCCCCTCCAAGGTGGCAGCCATGCGGAAGTCTACAGTGAGACCATCAGAGAGCACATGTCCTTCCCTCGGCAGGGGTCCCTCCCTACCTGGCCCCCAACACCCCAAACTTCAAAGGGCTACTCAAGTCCTTCCTAGGGTCTCACGCTGCCTTCTTCTATGTGCCTGGGTATCTTTGACTTCTATCACGAGTTTCCATGTTACAATCTGGGTTTCTTCCTAGCTCTCTTAAAACTGTGTGTGAGTGTGCATGTGTGTGTGAATGTGTGCATGTGAGTTGTGTGAGTGAGAGGGTGTGTGTGTGTGTGTGTGCATCTGAAGCTGACAGGCTGCCTTCCACATGTTGATACAGCAATCAACTCCCTGGTGCTGGGCCCCCTACCTCTCTGAATTAAGTCAGGACAATGCAGGAAAAACAATGGAGAAAAGCAGCCCCATGCTATAGCTTCACTTCCATTCCTGTGCTGTTGGTAGGGGCTGGTCACAAGGGATGATGGGAAATGTAGTTTCTGGTAGACATCTGCTTGCTGGTGTCCACCAGGAAGCTTTCTTTTTTAAATTTTTTTGTCTTTTTGAGACAGGGTTTCACTACACAGCTCAGGCTGGCCTTGAACTTACTTTGTAGCCCAGGCTGACCTCAAACTCACAGCGATCCTCCTGCCTCAGCTTCCCAAATGCTGGGATCACAAGTGTGTACCGCCATGCTTGGCACCTTGACTTTATACTCTGTATCGTAATTTGTTGGTGCTCTACCAAGTTGCCTGAAACTAGGAATTTTGTGAAGAATAGAAGGTTATTTGATTACTTTTCTGGCTGGGAAGTGGGTGGTGGAGTCCCAGTGCCCCCTCCCAGGGCCAATATCCCAAGGACTTCACTCCTGCCAGGCCCCACATCCCCCTCCCCATCCAATAGTGCTGAGGACCAAGCCTTGGACCACAGCCCTGAGGGACACTCCACATCCAAACTGCAGCAGCCACCAATGCTACCCCAAGGTCCCCCACGACCACATGAAATACAGATCACCCCATCCCCACCTCCAGATCCCCTCAGCACACAACCTGCCTCTGGGACAGGAGACCTGAGGGGCATATTCAACTATGCTGCCACGCAGGAGCACGTCATGCTGGACTGCTGGCCATGTGTCACCTCCTGCCCGCAAAGCCATCCAATGGGCCCCACATTGTCCTCCACTCCTACCTTGTAACCCATCTGTCTCCTCATTTCTTGTTACCTCCCCTGCCTAACCCCACCCTGGGCCTGCGGGACCCCGGCAGTGCTGTGAGGGGCCAGGGCCTTGGTCTTCCCGAGACCTCTCCTCTGCCCACATGGTCAGCTGAGCCTCCCCATCTCCTCCTCCTTCAGTCGGTTTGAGTCAAGCCCTGCAAGTTCTTCAGACCAAAGCTGTGCCTCTCAGTTCAGTGCAGACACCACTGCCCTGGTACGGAGGTACAGATCTGTTCCCAGAGCTGTGCGGTTCCAGTTTATACCTGGGTTGGGTGCCTCTGTCCTTGTGAGTCCATCTTTGGTCCCCATCTCTGTTCCTCTCCTCTGAGTTCCTGTCAGACTGTTTCTCTCCATCTTCATCTCCTTTGTCTCTGTCTCTGTCTCTGTCTCTGTCTCTGTGTCTTCCCATCTCTGTCTCTCTGGCTCTGGCTCTGGCTCTGGCTCTGGCTCTGGCTCTGGCTCTGGCTCTGGCTCTGGCTCTGTTTCTGACTCTGTCTCCCCCATCTCCACGTTGTCTGCTGTCTCACACATGTAGGACAGGTTGGGGAGCAGCTCTGACATTCTGGGAGCCCCTCACATCCACACCCAGCTGAGCCCAGGAAGGCACAGGGCTCCCACCCCCATGCCATGACCCCCTTCCTTCCCTTTTTTCTGGGGCAGGGGTGGTGGCTGGGGACAGCCCTGGGGTTAGGGAGGGAGGGATGTGGTCCCCTGGAACCGGGCTCCTCTCTGAAGCTCTGGGGTGAAAGGCAGCTTCCTTTAACATGAAAGAAAGACTGTTTCCCGAACCAGCCATATGCCTTCTACCCCAAAAGCAAAGGCCTCAAAGCCTTAGTGAAACCCAGACTGCCCCTTCCCCAGAGACACAACCCAAGTTTTGTGAGTTCGAGGGAGCTGACAGCCTCCTACTTTCACTCACTTCCCATAGGCACCTGGGCCCACCCTACCAAACTGGGCCGCTGAGGAGAAGCAGCAGCAGAAGAGTACTCGGTCAGCACCACTGGCCACACCAGAGACCACATGGACCCCATCAGCAGAATCAGGACGGAGAGTGGAGCCACTCGGCCAGGCAGAAGCTGGAGAAGACGATTGTCCCATCCACCGTGCATTCCCCAGCCCCACACCAAACACCTGCCGCTGCCTGAGGCATCGCGTGTGGAAGGAGGCTACATGGAGCATGCGCTAGACTGTGCCCGTACGTAAAGGGCCCGTACGTAAAGGGCACAAGGCACAGAGGCCTCTGCTGCCCAACACCATCCTGAAGCTGCTCGATGGGACCAGGCAGGAGGAGGTATGAGGGGCCCCTGTGGCCAGGACCCAGGTGTCCATCACCTGCATGTGCCCAGCCTGTGAGCACGTGCCAGGCTACACACTCCAGGCAGCGCCCATGTCTGTGTGGTGTCACACTCGAGCCACCCAAGGACAAAGGCACAGAAGCGGCTCTGGCGGCTCTAAGTGGGAAGGGGTGGTGGCTCCACCGCTCTACCCACCTCCTCAGGGACCCTGAGGGAGGAGGCGGCTGTCAGAGCTGCCCCAGGGGTACCGCCCAGCACATCCGACAGACGGCGCTGGCATCGGCTTTCTGTTTCTGTAACAAAACCTGAGATAGAACAGTGAGGTCCAGGCCAGGGAGGCTTCAGTCCACAGCCCAGCAACCCCGCTGCTCCAGATGCTGGCGTTTGATCCGCTCATGGAGGAAAATGATAACTTCCAACATCCCCGTCCCCCACAAATTTCACAATGGAAACCGTTAACCCCACACAAAACCGGTGTGTGCCTGTTCTCACCCAGTCCAGCTGCTGTCAGCAGGCTGGTTCACCTCCCCCTGACCCTCTTTGGCTCCTGCGTCGCTTGGAACAGGTCCCAAGCCTCGGCTGTGTCCTCTGCAAAGATCTCCTTGGAAGCAGGAGCATTTCCTGCAATGGATGTTTAAAATGATGGCACTTTTAACAAAGCCATGAGCCGAGAACGGTCGGCCACTCCAGTGTCACCGGGGTGGAAGAGGTGTCCTGGCAGGCAGCAAGGTCTGTTGTGCCATGGGTATCATAGCTATTACTGCTTTCTCACCACCTGTGAGGTCCCTCGTCATTATTCTCAACCAGAGACCTGAACTGGGGGACACTGGAGTCTCAGTCTCACAAGACTCAGATATAGGTACTCTCCGACGTGCACAAAGGTGACAGCCAGAAAAACCCATCGAGCATTAAAAATATGAGAAACAGGATATTGATACCATCCTGGGGACTGGCCCAGGTTTCTGCTGAGCCCCACTGCCCTGCAGAGGTCAGTGATTTCCCCTTGTGACCGTGCGGCCACCAGCCCAGTGTCACCAGAAGGATCACACAGCACACCCATGTCACCAGGTCAAGAAAAGGTCACAACTCCCAGCCCAGCTCCCGCCAGCCCAGCGCTGCCACTCACAGCCTGTGAGTCGGGGCCACCTGCACTTAGGTGCAGGTCTGGTCCATGCTCAGGGCTTCTCCAGGGTGGGCAAGGACAGGGGGTAACTGTGGTCCCTGCAGCCAGCACCCCTGGAGGTAGTGGGGCCCTGGGGTGCTCTGGCCACCACCTGGACTTTGCAGTTATGTCTGGGAGCTCCACCATTGCTTCCAGCTCTCTCAGCATTGAGAAAATATGGGGACCACCTGCCCTCGCCTCCACTGGGAAGTTTTCCGTCAAATCCCATGGGAGCCGAGTGACATCTTCTCTGCTCAGCTTCACCTGGGGCGGCCACGCTTTTGGCCAGTGCAGGGCGGTGCTGGGATGGACCCACCCCACCCCGGGGTGGGTGGCATGCGGGACATCCCAAGCGCATCCCCCAGCTCCTTGTGGTGCTTCCAGGAATTACCTCCAATGACTTCCTCAACCTCTGCCCCCCTGAGCCCCCCAGAAGAGGCAGCCTCCATGCCCAGCCCTGAGCTCACAGCCGAGGCCTCCTGGGCAGGGCTCTGCTGCTGGCAAGCGCTCTGAGAGACTGCCGTTGCCTGGGTGGCTTGGTCAGAGATCAAAGCACCCTGGCCTCTGGAAGCACGGTCACAGAGCTGTCATCTTGGGGAGCAGACAGCTGTCATTTCAGGGAGCTCTCAGAGCTATGTGCTGCTCTACCAGGGTCACGGTGCTGTCCACACCCTGGTAAAGGACTGGACTGTGCGAGGTACTGTTTGCCCTCCCGCTTGCTCTGGGCCACACTACAGGGCTCACTCTGAATATGTCACAGAAGCTCAGACCCTGGGGCTTCCCTGGGGAGGAGGACAATGCCCTGCATGGAGAATCTGTGCAGAAAACCCAGCCGAAGCTGCAGCCAGAACCCCACCGCACCCCAGACACCTCTAGAGCCGCTGAGAGCCACCAGAGCCTCCTCTCCTGTCCCCGCCCTAGGAGGAGCCACAAGGAGTGCCTCAGGCTTTGAGGTTCATGTTTCCTGGCTCCTGGGGCAGGAGCAACAGAGTCCAGTCACAGCCCAGCCCAGAGTCTGTGCCAGGGAACATTCGCCCAGGAAACTGCATCCACCCAGGCAGGCACTTCACCTCCTTCCACCCTACTCCCTCCCTGGCTCCCTCTTTCCCTCTCCTCCTGTTCCCTCCTTCTCCCTTCCTTCCCTGTTTCCTCCCCTCCTTCCCTACTTCCTTCCTTCCTTCCAGCTGGGTGTGCAGCACCGAATCTCTGATTTCTGTTTGCACAGTCCTGGTGACGTTACAGTGACCATCTCTCCGTGTATCTGCCAAGCACATAACTATATTCACTGGAAAATACTGACAGCTGTCTTGCTCTGGATCCAACCTTTTAAAACTCAGGCTTCCGCCTTTTGCCGCTGAGCTGCAGAGTCATTTCTACACTCTGGCCCTGACCCTCTCCGACCCATGGTTTACAGGCTGTTCACGCACTTCCGGTGTCCTTCCACTTCTGAGCTAGTGTCCAGCATTGTACAGAAGTACGCAGCTGTGCTTGCATCTGGCTAATCTAGCTTTTTCCCTTTTGCACAGGTTCTGGTATCACAGCGAAGGTTTGTGGCCATGGCTCAGGTCCTGAAAGCCCCCCGCATTTCTCCTGATGCCTGACGGTGTGCACTCGTGAGTGAAGGCTTTGTGTGTGGGAGGAGGCAGAGATCTGACTTCAGGCCGGAGCCCGTGTGGTGAACGTCCTGTCTGACTGCCGACCTCTGGAGAAAGGCTGCATCATCAAGTGCATTTTAGAGGGGAAACTGAGGCTTGAAAGATGAGACATTTGCTAAAGCTGTGTCTCTTGAGCAACATTCCCGTTGCTGGCCACCTCCCCTGGCCTCAGGGTCCCCTGGCTGTGGCAGCAGGTCCCCCTGTGTCACCAGCTTTCCTTCCCAGCTAGAACCCAGCGCCGGGAGAGAAGTCTGTGCACACGTGCAACCCAGGGGTGACTCTTCCAGGAATGATGCCACCTTGCCACCCTGAGGTGACTCTCGGGCACTGGCAGTGCAACAGGGCTCCTTCTACCTGCTCCCTCTCCCACCACACCCAGCCCCTGCACCTGCGTCCCCATGTCCCAACCTGAGGACAGGACAAGTGACCAAGACCACAGCTCTGAGCATTTCCACATGACAGAAGAGAAAACCACTTCCTTTCACCCTGCAGCTGCTCAAATGGAACAAGAATTCTCCTTCGAGGCCCTAGAGGAGCACGTGCTGGGGCTCAGCCTGATCGGCTGGGTGACCGGTGAGCCCTGGCTCCAAACAGCAACAGAAATGGAAAGGAAGGCGCTGGACAGGGGGCTCAGGGCACGGGGCGCAGGCCCGAGGTTCCCCACCCAGGGCCACAAAAGGTACGTAAAGAAGTAAAAGCATCTGGCTGGAGGGATTCTTCCTCCAAGATCCCAAGTCTCGGCTCCGGGCACCCAGGGCCCCCGACTGCCCGTGCCGGGTTCTCCCAGCACTGAGGGGCTGAGAAGGACGGAGGCCACGATGCCCAGTCTCTGCTCCAGAGCGTCTTCAACCCGATTTTCCAGAGAGGGAAGAGCTTCCTGACCGTGGGCTCATCCCTGCCCGCATCCAGCTGAAACTGTCCCACGGCTCCCTCTGCTAGCCCAGGGTGCGCCAGGCCCAGCCTAAAGCCCCTCTCTCTGGGTCACTGCAGAGTAGACCCTGCTGGTTCTCCCGGCCGCCCAGCCCGCAGAGTTGGGGTACAGTGCTGGGTAGGCTAGGTGGAAAGCCATGACCGGTGTGTGACACGGGGTGACCCACTGGAGCCCTGGGCCAGGCTAACAGAGTGGGAGGTGGGTGGAGCACTCAGGGTCCTCAGATCCAGCAACTGCAACTTCGTAAACATTTTGAAGAGGGTGGGACCCAGGGCCTTCCCAGGGCCCTCCTCCCCAGCCCCTTTTTATTTTTTTTTTTATTTTGATACAGGCTCTTGCTAAATTGACCAGGGTGAGCTCCAGCTTGCCTCCCAGGGTACTAAGATCACAGGCATGCATCCCCATGCCCAGCAGCTTTGACTTTTGACACCTCTTAAAACATGTCCAGGCCTTGACCTCTTCCCCTGCCCCTAACCCCTCATCCTCACTCCAGGGGAAGTGCAGAGCAGCGATCCTTTGACCACTGTCACCCTGCCTCACAGAAGGGCCACATTCCCTGATCCCCACTCCAGCACTGCATGGGCCCCTCGTGGAGTTCAAGAGATGTTTGTTGATTCAGGAACAGGGTCCTAGCTCAGAGACCCCGACAGGATTGGTCTGGTGGGGACTTGAGACGTGGAATGTTGAATCCCATGTGCTGACTGTAGGGGTCTTGGACTTCAAGCTTCCAGGAAACACAGATGGTGGTCCCTGCCTTAAGCAGGGATTCTGGTCCAGTGGGCCAGCATGGGCCTGAGTCAGGAGACAGGATCCCCATCTTCCTCACGGGGGCACACAGAGATGAGAGGGCGAGCTGGCCAGGGAAAGGTTAGAGGGGCAGCAGCAAACGGAGGCCCATGGAGGTCCCCTCTGCCATTTGCGGTGGCCTTTGGTGAGTCTCAAAAACAGGCCCCAGGTGCCAGATGTGATGGTCGCACCTGTAATCCTAGCACTCAAGAGGCTGAGGCAGGAGGATCACCATAAATTCAAGGCCAGTTTGAGCTACATAGTGAGTTCAAGGCCAGCCTGAACTACATAGCAAAATGCTGTCTCAAAAAAACAAAACCCAAAAAACCCAAGCCCCCAGGCCACGTCCGCCGCCTTGCTTCAATCTTCCCACGTGTTTCTCCACGGCAGAAATGAAGTTCAGGCTCCACTGGCGTGACGGATACCCTTCTGTGGGGGTCACGGGACCTCGTCTGCAGGGAGGCAGTGCCTACCACAAACTTCTGCAGCCAGCACGAGAGTATGAAGCGGATGGTGCAGCCAAGTGTGGTGCACACCTATAATCTGGCACAGAAGGAAGCTGAGACAGGAGGGTCTCACGTGGAAACCTAGCCTGGGCATCTTAATGACTTAGTGATACTGTGTCTCAAAATTAAACAGAAACATGTAGCCAGTGCAAAGGCCCTGAGTTCATTCCCCAGTACTATCAGAAAAAAGGAGCCACTATAGCAGGTGCATTGCTGGGAGACTCTGCCTCGGAGTGACTTCTTAACGAAGTGGCCTCAGGGGAAGTTAAGGTGCAGAGAGTACAGTTTCCACTGTACGGGGACAGGTGGCTGAAGTGGTCACATCTGCCACACAGGCCCATCCTGAGCCCTGACCCCACCCAGCACCAGCCTCATCCCCATTCCAGGGCTGTGAAAGTGTCACCTTGTATGGAAAAGGGCCTTGACAGATGTGTGAGGATTAAGGATTGGTGACAGGGATGATCCTGTATTACTGAGATCTCTGGGCCCATGGAGGAGGGCAGGGGCTAGAGGCGGGGTCCCTGGGAAGACCAGATGAACAGTTGTCCCCCAGACTGTGGGAGCAGTACCGCCCTGCCAGCCTTGTGTCAGCCCTGTCCAGATGCCTGGGACAGTAAGCCTGTGTTAGGCCATCAAGTCTGAGGTGGGTCCTGGGGCAGTGACAGAGTGGGGCTCTGGAGTGGAGTCGGGAGGAGGTGGTGCAGGGAAAGGACGCCCTGACTGTCTCAGGAGACCCCTGGACACCCTCCGTCCCAGGGCCCACTGAGGCCAGCACTTCCTGCCCCGCTGGTTCAGCCTCCCTCTCACACAGAGCTGGCTCCTCCACAGCCGGGTGTCCTTGCTGTTTTCTGGCTGTGCAGGACCAGGATCCAGGCAGAGTGACGCTGGCCTCACTCTGTGTCTTAATGGTGAAGTGACAGAGTACAGCCCAGACAGATGCAGCCAGCTGGGGAGGTACAGATGGCGACGGTCATGCGGCTCGGGATCCCGGGGCTGAGAAGGCCGAGGGTGTGGCTTTGCATCTGTGCCACCTTGACGTGGTGGAAGGGGACAGAAAAACAAGGCCAAATGTCATCTTTTACCGGGAACTCACGCCCGTGATGACATCATGCAGCCTGTTGAGGCTGCTGGGTGGCAGAGTTCAACATCAAGCCGTGTTCGGGTGGGGACGCTGGAGTCAGAGCTCTGTCCAAGCCCTAAAGTGACCTGTGCATTTGTCTGCTAGGCCTGTCCTGCCCCAGGGTGCAAGGCCTGGATGAGGGCCTAGTAGACGCTGTGGCAAGACAGCACCCGGACTGAGACCCCAGCCGGCTCCTGTCCTCTTGCCCAGCACCCGGGACCCAAGGCAGCCCCAGACCTTGCCGGGGACCCCAGTGGGCCTGGAAGGGAGAGAAGCAGGTGTGGCGCTCAGGACACAGCCAGGATCACAGCAGTGACAGGGTGGAGCCACAGAAAGGAAACAGATCCAGAAGTGTAGCAATCGCAGCTCCCAGGCAGTGGCTGTGACAGTGGCCATGTGACATCGCACTGCTCCAATGTCCAGGGGGCAGCGGAGGTCGCCTTGAGAGTGGGGAGAGACAGGCGTCCTTGTCAAGAAAAAGGGCCCACGCCTGCCCTGCTCCTGCCGCAGCGCCAGCAGGCCACACCACGCCACGGCGCCCTCGGAGTCCAGAGCTACAAGGTGGCTCAGCCCTCACGGCAGACACAGAGCTCTGAATTCAAGAACGGCCACGCTGGGAGGCGCCCAGGACTTCTCGTGACCCCCAGTCAAACCCCTTCGCCCATTCTCCTCCCTAGCACCTTCATTCCTCCTTTCCACACTGGTTCTCCCTTCACCATCCCGACTCAGAAGCCCAACGCCCTGGGGATGATGTGCTCAGCCACACAGGACCTCGGGAACAACGAGGACTCACACGGGACCTGAAAGACAAGGGGATTTATATCAGGAGGCAAGAAGCTTTTCTATGAAAGGCTCAAAAGTAAATATCTTGAATCTGCAGGCCAAACAATCTCGATCTCAATCACCCAACTCTACCATGGCATCACGGAAGTAACCACCAAGGATACGTAGGTGGGCTGTCTGTGTTCCAAAGAAACTACTGATGCCAATAAGCAGAGGGCCGGATTTCCCTGCAGGTGCAGTTTATGGGCTCCTGGTTTACACATTCACAAAATCCAGACTTCTCAGAAGATGGCAGAGTAGTGAACAGCAGAGAAAGAGCCTCTCTGAGAGTTAGTGTGCAGACACTGGAATACAGCAAAGTGAGGAGGAAAAAGCAGAGGGAAGTGGGTCTCCAGGACCCAGCAAGCACCGGAAGCAAGAACTGAACCACAGGGGTAGTGAAGAGAGAGACTCCAACAAAGAAGCAGGAGATGCAGGTGGCGCCTTCTCCCTGATCCCCAATTCACTGCGTGCAAGGGGCGTCTTGACTCACAGTGACCACTGGCAACCCCAGAGGGCTCCACAGAGAGAGGAAGCAATGGAACAGAGCAGAGGACGCAGCAGAGTGAGGTGCTGGTGAGTTATTCGGGTTCAGAGGTCCCATAAGCGAAGGCAATTGGCTGGGAGCCATCTCAGAGAGGGACCAGCTGAGCTCGGGACTCAGAGCAGTTGCAGGCTGGCTCCATCTAGCAGCTGCCAGTGTCTGGATGAGACAGACCTCGTTCAGGTTGGCAGGAGGTCAAGGAGCTGAGTTCAAACTGGAAGGAGGCACATGGAGTGCTGCAGGCTGAACAAATCAGGGCCCTCACAACCAGAAAGCGGCCCCTTCCTTGAGTGGAACTAAAGGCGCAGGCTCGTCAGGATTGTCCACTACCCTGCCATGAAGCAATGACTGGCTTCTGTGATTAATCAGCATGGATCTGGACTCTGTCTGCCCATCCCGTCTACCAGTGACATCTTGAAGTGGACATTTTTTTCTTCTTTCTTTCTGTTTTCATTTTTATTTACTTCTTTCTTGATTGTTCTTGCATTTATGTGTGTGAACAGTTTCTAATTTTTCTTCAGTGTTCATTTGTTTTGGAGATAGGGTCTTGCTATGCAGTTCAGGCTGGCCTTTAACTCACTTTGTAACCCAGGTTGCCTTAAACTCAAGAGACCCACCTGCCTCGGCCTCCTGAGTGCCGAAATCACAGGCATGCACCACCAAATCCAGCTGTTTCTAGTTTTTTCATCATACTTGTTCCTTCTGTTCTTGCTTTTATTTCTTCCTTCTCTCTTTCCCTCCTGTCTTCTTTACCAGTACACTAGTTTGCATAATCTTCCTTTGTCCTCTGCCTTGTTTCTAATCTCTTCCTTTTCTATTTCTCTATCTTTCCACCTAACCCATTTAAAATTTTCTCCCCTAGGGTAAAATCACTGTACTGAGGGCAGATTACTGCATATAATTTTCTGGTTTGCTTTAGATTTTGTTATATAACCACAAATCTAGTTCATACCGCTAAAGGTGGCAAATTAAGTTACCAGTTTGTCATTTTCTAGGCTGTGTTTTATGCTACCATTATTGCTGATCATACTACTTTAGCCAACGTGACATAACGGTTCTAATCAGTTGTTCCTCCTGGTATGCCGAGACTGAGATTGCCTAAGGTTAACAAAAATACTACAGGCCAGTGCCAAACACCAGAGACTGGGCCGAGTAGGTAGCAACTCTTGTCCCCAATAAATTGAAGAGGTGTGATCTTTCAACAGATTCAAAACCCAAAAGCCAGCTACACCTGGAAGACATCCCCTAGAAGTAGTCATTTCCTACGAGTTGTAAATACTAGCAATAAAGTTACTTGCCATAAGAAATTTACAAGCATCAACCTAGGAATTAAACTGAAAAAAGAAAACAAGAAATTGAGAAGACACTTAAGCAAGTTGCAGCCATAGAGGCTGACCAAAGCCAAACTCAGGGGTCAATGAGGTGAAACAATCCACAAGTCACCCCCCTGGACTCTCTGAGGTGGTGACAGCAGAAGTAACAAAGCAGATGAATGAGGCTCTAGAAAAAAATCAAATCAGAAATAATTTCTCAGATCACTACAGAGATGGTAACCATAATGAAAGGCTTGGTTAGTGATGCTAGAGCAGATACAAATTAAAAAATAAAGTACCTTCAGAAAATGATGGAAACCATGAATGCCCAACATAGGAAAGAAATGGAACCCATGTAACAGATTCAAACAGATATCCTGGAGATTTTTAAAAAATCCATTGAAAGTATATGTAGCCGAATGAGTGAATATAAGGATAGAATATCAGATCACAAGGCAGGATTGCGGTAGCAATAATGAAAAGAAAATTTTCTTTAAAATAGTAAGGGGCCACAAAAACAAATTAACACCTGCTAGGTGACACAAAGAAGAATAATATAAGATTGATCAGAGTCAATGAAAAAGGTAGGAGGTAGCACAAATGATTTTCTTTAAAAAAAAAACCTATTCACAGAAGTAATGGCAGAAAATATCCAAGGCAAGGAAAAATAATTTGATATACAGAAAAGAGAGCCATATAGAAATCCAATTAGCTATGACCAAAAAAAAAAAAAATCCACACCAATGCAATTAATAGTCAGTATTCCAGAAATTCAATGGAAGAACAGAATATTAAAAGCTGTTAGAGAAAAGCAACAAATCACCTACAAGGAAAGCCCATCAGAATCACAGCAGACTCCTCAACACAAACCACCAAGTCAAAGAGAGCTTGGAGTGTAGTATTTCAAGTCATAAAAGAAAACAACCTCCAACTCAAACAGATATACCCTGCAGAACTATCTTTCAAATTTTATAGAGAAATAAGATACTTCCATGACAAAGAACACCTAAAGAAATTCATGAACACCAAACTGGCACTCCAAAATTTTCCAAAGGACATTCTAAAAAAAAAAAAAGGTGACAAGGACTACAACTCCTGAACCCCAACAGAATGAATCCACCCGGCAAGGCAAGAAATTAAACAGGAAGGTGGGAAGGAAACCAACAACAAGAAAACAATATAACAAGGGTAAGTCAATACATATCAGTTATAACTATCAATATTAATTGTCTCAATTCACCAATTAAAAGAAACAGAGTGGCAGAATGGATCAAGAAGATCCAACAATATGTTGCATACAAGAAACACATTTAATTCAAAAAGAAATTCATAGACTGCAAGTCAAAGGATGGAAAACAATATTCCATGTAACAAGAACTGTAAAAATTCAGGGGTAAGCCAGGTATGTGGTACATGCCTGTAATCCCAGCACTCAGAAGGCTGAGGCAGGAGCATTGCTTCAAGTTTGAGGCCAACCTGAGCTACAAAGTGAGTTCAAGTCTAGCCTGAACTGCATAGTGAAGCCTTGTCTCAAAAAGACAAGGGAAAAAAAAGCAGGGGTAGGTATTCTATTTACAGACAAAGTGGATTTCAACACAATACTAAGAGAGACAAAAAAAGTCTTTGTCAAGGGAACAATCCAAGAGGAAGAGACAATAATCATAAACATATATGCACCAAATACCCGCACACTCAACTATAGAAAACTAATATTAACAGACATGAACAATCAAATAAGCACTAATACAATTGTAATGGAGGACTTCAATATCCCACTGTCAAAAAAGATCAACTAGACAAAAAATCAATAAAGAAATATCAGAACTGAACAAAACTTTTTTTTTTTTTGAGACAAGGTCTTGCTATGTAGATTAGGATGGCCTTAAACTCACTATGTAGATCAGACAGGAAGACAGATGGCTATCCTCCTGCCTCAGCCTCCCAAGTGCTGTTATTACAGGTGTACACTATCACACCTGGCTGAGACAAACTTTTGAACAAACAGATTTAGTAGATATCCACAGTATATTCCACCCCACAACATCAGAATACACATTCTTCTCAGATGGACTTGGGATGTTCTCTGAAATAGACTACATATTAGCTCATAGAACATGCATAAGTAAATGGTTAAGAAATGGAATTATTCCATGCGTATTATCTGACCATCGTGCAATGAAAATGTAAATCAACAACAAAACAAACCACAAGAACACCTGGAAGTTAAATAACACTTTTCTGAACAACCAATGGGTCACAGATGAAATTAAAGAAGA